>OZ023178.1:1926219-2034019 GCA_963678695.2 Diplodus puntazzo
CAATATGATGTGCAGATTGACAAATGATCCAAATAAAAGACACCATAAATAATATTAATGGTATAATCATGTTTCTTGAAAACTTGGGTTCGATTTCATTCTTCTTGACCACCAGAGACGGTATGAAATACCTGGATAAGCATCACCCGGATGTGCAGATCGAGACATAATACCAACAAAGTCATGTGACCTGGGTGACGCAAGCAACCTGATAAAGGGGGCAGGCACCCAGTGATCGTCTCCTTTTCATCTTCTCGCCTTAGCGCACAGGTCGTTGTTTTGAATTAGCTCGCCGCCTACACCAGTACCCTCGAAACCGCAACTTACCGGTTGGAGCTACGAATTCGTTCTCCAGAGGCTGCATAACCAGCGCTCATCCCCGCCATGCACATCTGACCGAAGCTCGGACTGCGACAGATAAGTAGATTGCTTTTTCCGCCGGCGGGCGAGCTCCATCCCCGCTTAGCGCCTCCGCTCAGCCCGAGTTGATTAGCTAACGTTACTGCTTTTTCGAGCACAGGTTTCCTGCTACCGACTGCTCGTGTGAGGTGCTTTCGCCTCGCTGACGGCCGTGTCGGGAGTAAACACCTACGCCGCTACCTATGGTAACGTTACTGTGTAAAGAGCTTGTCGCTGGGTATTTTTTCGCTCTGTTGTTATACCGTTGGCTTATTTGTAGCTGAGTGTTTCTCGCTCTGTCACTACATCTCCTGCTTTACGACACTACAGGTGCTGGTTTGACGGGTTCCATAGCTGAGTGTTTCCTCGCTCTGCTGCGACGTCGTTGGTGCTTTTACTGTGACACAGTGCTGGGTTGGCTGTAGCTGGGTGTTTCTCGCCCTGCTACAACACCGCTCTGGTTTATTTGTTGGATTGTACTTGAGTGTTCCCGCTCAACTGCCATATTGACAGCCTCTGTGACAATGCTGTCTGTTTGTGTCTCCTGCATGGATCCTCTCAGTCCAGAGGATGGCCATGACAGAGTTTGCGCTGATTAAGGCATTCCCTCTTAATCTGCACCCTGGTGGTCCCTCAGCTACTGCTGGCACTGCTTCTTCAGAGCCACCACTCGGAAGACCACCACAGAGCTATGATGACAGTGATAGCCTAGCTTCTCCGCCCCATGTTGCTAGCCAGCAAGACGAGGACATGCTATCTACTGCGGCCTCTGGGAATCTCTTTGCTGATGATGAAACAAGGGGACAGGAAGAATGTGAGGGGGGGTCCCCCCTTCCCTCGGTGACGGACTCTCATGGATCGGGTGCAGACTCCTTGAGAGATGCTGAGGCCAGCCTGTCTACAGTTAAACAGGCCATCCAATTGGCCATCTCACGGCTCGGGTTGGATGCTGCCCCTGTAGAGGCTGCTCCCTCTCACGCTTTTTTCAAACATGCTCCTCAACCATCTTCCTTCAGGATTCCACCCTCTGAGCCCTACATCAATGAACTTCAGAGGTGTTGGCCGGACCTCAAGGCTTTCCTGCACCTGCCGTGTGACTGCAGGGCTTTGGCTGCCATGAAAGACGCCACCCAATATGGTCTTGATCAGATGCCGGCAGAGACGTTCTACTATTGTAGAGACAGATCACTCTGATCATTTTGAATGGGGAAATCTGCAATGCCAAAGATGGCGCATATCCCGCCCCTTTCACCAACAGCCAATCACCTGCATTGTCAGAGCCGAACCGGGAAAATTATAGCCACATCACGTTGTTTCACCAGCCCATGCGCACTAGTAGTTTTTACGACAGAGACCATCAGAGACTTTCGACTATTGTAAAACAGTTACTGCTTTCAAATCTTTATCTAATTTATAGAGTGAATGATAAGAAATGATATATTAGACATTATCTGGTCCATACATCAATGGTCAGGTAGAGTAGAGCCAGAGCACAGCAGCCGGCACAGATTCAGCCGTATGATGGACGTCGGTGTCGCATGCGCAGTGGAGTTCTCCCTGTAGGAAAAGAGCGTTTTAAACATCATTTCTACGGTAAAGTCTATGTTTTTTGGTTTTTATTTGTATCTTTTTTCACTGGCGAGCATGTCTGTATGCTATTTCCGTCCTGCTATCACGTTAAAGGGTGGATTTGACCATGCCTCCATTCTTTCAGATAGGGGTCTGGTCTCTTTGGGCTTTTCGAGGCGTCGCCAAGATGGCCGTCGAGTGGCATGACTTGCCTAGAAGGACTTTGATGCCGGCCATTGATGCTCCAATCGCTTCTCTGATAGTGTCCCCAGATGAAGCCCTTAGACCTGATGCCCGTTGTCCACGCCCACAGTGTAGGATCACTGATAACCTCCTTACCAAGAGCGATGATATAGCGGCCCGGATGGGACGTGTTGGTAACTCCCTTTCCCATCTAGTTCTGGCTCTATCGCAGTCTCTCCAGACTACTAGCGCAGATGCCCAGGCACAGGGCCTCAGTGACGCTTCACTCCAGGCATTTGCTTTCATGACTAGAGAGCTTGGTAGACGGATGTCCACCTTGACCTTGGCCCGGCGCCAAGTGTGGCTTGCCCAGTCTCCCCTCAGAGGCATGTAGAAAAACACTCTGCATGCTACCTGTCATTCCAGGCCAGATGTTTGGACCTGCAGCCCAACAGGCTTTAGAGCGCAGTGTGCAGTTGAAGAAAGTCAAGCAACAGTTTGCTGACTTACGCCAGGTACCACTGCCTAGACCAAGGCACACTAGCGCTCCCCGCCCTGCAGCCAATGCTCCGAGTGACTCAAGAGCCGGCCACCCCTCGTCCCAGCAGGGCCGTTTCCATAGGGCCCCTCAGCAGCCTGCCTTTTCGGACGCCTAAGGATAGGGCACCCAGGTATGGACCACCTGCCAACCGACACCCCAAGCCGCCCAAAGGTTGCGGGAGTCGGACCTGAGTACCTAGACCCAAGCGTCAGTCGTTTCTCCCCTCAACATCTAAGCCAGTGGGAGGCCATGACTTCAGACCCTTGGGTGTTGTTAACTCTTTCCGAGGGATACAGGCGTTGACCCCCCAAGTTCAGCGGGGTCAGAATGACTGTTGTCAGCACCTTAGGTCTCTGGCTCTAAAGCAGGAGATTTCAGTGCTTCTGGAGAAAGGCGCCATTGAGTGTGTAAAAAGTTCAGACCAAATGAGAGGGTTCTATTCAACTTATTTTCTTGTTCCGAAGAAGGGCGGCGGCTTACGCCCCATCCTCAATCTCAGACAGTTGAACCAGTTGGTGAAGGTTCTTCGTTTTCATATACTTTGCACAGCAGATGTTCTTCAGGTGGTCTCAGAGGGAGACTGGTTTACAAGCGTCGATCTGAAGGATGCTTATTTTCATGTGCCAGTAGCACCCATCACAGACAGTTCCTTCGTTTTGCCTTCAACGGACAGGCGTATCAGTTCCGCGTGCTCCACTTTGGGCTCTCACTCGCCCCTCGGATCTTCACCAAATGCGTTGCAGCAGCACTTTCGCCTCTGCAAAGCAAGGGCATTCGTATTCTCCCTTACTTTGATGACTGGCTCATATGCTCCACAACCCGCGAGCAGGCCATCAGCGACACAACGTCCCTTTTGAACCATGTGACCCAGCTGAGTCTTACTGTGAATTTTGCAAAAAGCTGTTTAGTTCCCAGTCAGCAAGTTGTGTTTATCGGGGTTTTCCTCGACTCAGTCATGATGAGGGCCTCTCCCTCCCCACAGAGGGTGGATGACATCCTCAACCTTGTCTCACGTGTTCGGAAGGGTAAAAGGTTGACATATGGTCTATTTCACCAGCTACTAGGAAAATTAACGGCTGCATCAACGGTCGTCCCCCTGGGGCTTCTCTCACTGCGCCCCTTGCAGGTGTGGGTCAATGGTTTGGGCCTGGACCCCAAGAGAAACCAAGGCAGGACGGTGATGGTCTCAGGTAGGTGCCTCCGGTCTCTCAAACCCTGGAGAAGCAGGGCTTATCTCTCTAGCGGTGTTCCTTTGGGCTCATTTCCTTCCCATCGGGAGGTAGTGGTACCAGACGCCTCCCTCTTGGGCTGGGGCGCTGTTTGGAACCACAGGACAGTCTGGGGAATCTGGAGTCCTCAGCAAAGGCTGCACGACATAAACGTGTTGGAGCTGCGTGTGGTACACCCTCAGGCACTTTCTTCACTTCTTGGAAGGGAGGCATGTCCTTGTTCGTTCAGACAACACTTCAACAGTTTACCATATGAACCATCAAGGGGGAACCAGGTCCAGTCATTCCCAAAGGGAGGCTCAGATGCTCCTTCAATGGGCCTCACCCCGCCTTGCAAGTCTTAGAGCAATGCATTTGCCGGGTGTGTAGAACACAGCTGCAGACCTGCTTTCTCGCCAAAAGCCCCCTTTGGGGGAGTAGAGGCTGAACCCCATCGTGGTCCAGATGGTATGGGAGAGGTTCGGCAGAGCAGATGTCGACCTATTTGCCTCAGAGACGTCAAAGCACTGCCCACTGTGGTTTTCCCTATCGGAACCCACCAGCCCATTGGGGCAGGATGCCCTGGCACACTCACCAGCAATTGATTCCAACGCAATCCCCTCCGCGGCGATATGTGACGCTCAGAGCAAGCGATCACCGCGGCGTCTAAAGATGTTGTTTACCGAACCCACAAATTTCATGTTCGGGTAAAACCCTTAATAAACTCTTCTCCTCATCACTAAATAAACGCAGTAGGTCAGAAAGTGGAATCATGGTGGTAAACGATCATAGAGTTCAGTGTTAGCAGTAACTAGCTAACATGAAATTCATGGGTTTGGTAAACGTTTCCATGGTAACAGTGAGCTCCACCAATCAGAGACGTCGCTGTTACACTGTGGGATTGTGGGCAGTGTAGTACTTCTCCATGACATCGCGAATAAAACAAGATCTCAAAACAAGATTGATATCAAACTGAGTTGTGAATTCTAAAGGGTCATTTATCAACGTTTGACAATCTGATAACTCGTGGTCAGTCTACTTTGGATGGTTAGGACATTATGGCCAATAATCAAAATCTATATGCAGAATATGAATGGCATTGTCACTTCTTTTTCACTTCCTCGGACAGGGAAGGCTAAATTCCCCATGGGCCCCAGCCACGAAAAGCCTCGCAGGAGACCAAAGTGCTCACTCAGTGCTGCGGCTATATCGCCACAAGACATCCCACTTGACCTCCTGGCTGCTATAAACTCTGAATATTCAGATACAGACATGACACTGAAATCGTCCCTCGGATCAGATCAAGTGTTTTCGCGGCATAACACGGCGCCTTCCGGGTCATTAAAAAAGACGTATGGCAAAATCTGGAATGAAAAATGGCACTGTCATTTCATCCCCGATTCCCATTCACGATCACACAGTATCTAATATCAGTTAACAAGTCGTTTTCCGTTTTTCGTTTTCCGATTTTAAAACGAATAATGGGATACGAGTCATTTTCCGTTTTTCGTTCTTTTATTTTGAAGCGAAAAACGGGAAACGACTCATTATCCGTTTTCCGCTTGTCGACTTCAAAACGAAAATCGGATGGCCGTAACGTACACGGACCATGCTTATCCAGGTATGTCATACCGTCTCTGGCGGTCATCCATAATTCATAGAACCTTAGTTACAGCCGTAACTCTCGCTTTACTATGGTAGTTTTGTCTTTCATTTCTATCAGTAAAAGTTACAAAGAGACCACTCCATTTATAGCTAAGACTTGAGAACACGGTGTTTCCCTTATACATGTTCTGGTCATGAAACACAAGCCTTCAGAATAACATAAGTTCGGAAACAAACAAAATTAATTCTAATTCTTAAACTAAGTCATACAATAAAATTATCACCCAAACTGTCATATTGAGAGGTGCATAATGTCCTTTGTGTTGAAGCAGACAGACACACTGAGGAACAAACACTAATGTCTCACCTGAGCTGAGAAACTCTGTCCAGTGTAAAGAGGAAGGACTCAATTTCCTCTGTTGGTATGGAGGTCCAGAGGAGGTTCAGTTTAACTCTGTCAGAGTGTTGGAGGCTGAAGAGCAGAGCAGCACAGTCCACTGAGTTCATCTCTCTGCAGGTCAGGTTGATCACGTTATCCAGTGACCTCAGTAAACTGGGTATAAAGGGACTGGCACGAGTGCAATAGATCTCTGTGATGACAGTCAACACAAACCTGGGACAGGGCCTGAAAATATAAAGTGTATTCACCAGAACACTTTGATTAGTTACTTTTTCTTTAGCAACCAACTTTTGTAAAACTTAAGCCACAGCAATACTTAATGCAAATGACTAAATAGTAGTGATGCACAGGTCAACCCGTAACCCGCGGGACCCAGGGATGCACCTGTGGGTCAGGCGGGTTTGAGTCAGCTTTACCAGAAAACATCACGGTGTGAGTGGGTAGGTCTATAATCAACGAGCCGGATGAAATACAGTGTTACCTGCAGAGTTGGACGCCCTTGTGTTTTGGAGGGGTCACTGTAGTGCATACCCTCTCCTCTCCATGCTGACCCTAGAGCTGCTGTGCATTCCAGCAAAAAGCTCATCCAGTGAGCACACCTTCTGTTTCGCTGGTTGTGTACTTAAAGCACATCGAAACAGGTTAAATACTGGGACTGTGACTTTTTTAGCACAGTGCAGCCAAACACCAGGCTAAAACACTGAGTAGTCTGATATATAAGGTTATTATTTTTAAACAGTCCACCGTTACGATGTGACGAATGCTTTGTTCATGTGTGAGAGCGGGAAAAAAGTTTTCATTTACTTTTTTAGTCGAGATCCTCCGTCTTCTGAGAATGGGTGACAAAGACGAAAAGAGAAGAGACAGCTTTGTTTTAGTCTCCTCTGCTGCCAGCAGCAGAATTTGCACCACATGTGGCGGCTGCTTTCAGTCGAATAGTGCATTGTGGTATTTTTGCAGGTGGCGAGTGTCATGACCTGCGAATCATTACTATATAGGATAAACTGATGTCTGATTGGTTAAGAGGTTAAAAAAGAAACAAAAACCGAGAACCTTTTAAACACAATACTGTCCAGAAAGGGAAGCAGACGTGGGATGTTCTCCTGTAAGAAGCGGTTCTTCCTCAGGTTCACAGTGATGGTCTGAGCTGACGACTGCTGCAGCAGATAGCGAAGAACCTCCCAGTTCAGAGAACACGAGCTCAGGTCTCCATCAGCCTTACTCAAGAAGGCCCAGGTCAAGTCCTGGTCCTGGATTTCTTGGAGGAGGGAGAGTAGCTCCTGGGACATCCTTTCACTGAGTCTGCAGATAGAAATGAATGAGTAAGATGATCAAGCTGGTTTTATGACAAATCTTCACTCTTTCAGTTTTGTCCGTGACTTTTTAAGCATTATTCATGTTCTTGCATCTGAAGAGGTACCAGAAATGGTTCTCTCTAGACGCAGAAAAGGCATCTGCAAGGGTGTCCTTTAAAGGAGTCATCACCTGTTTTCTTACATACCCAGTCCCCCTTGGATCGCTTTGGATCAATTATTAAAACTTATTAGAAAAAATTAAAATTAAAAAAATCAAACATAGAGCTTGTTCTGACACTTTTTCATACCGCGACTTTCTCACGCGAGACTATGCGCAAGGTTTTGACTGGTCCGGAAGTGCGTTGTATTAATATGTAATGAGGCGCGTGTCGATTGGCTGCAGGAAGGACAGAGCCGGAATGGGGGGCTTTCCTGCATGCACACAGACTCCAAAACATAAACAGCCCCCTGTCATGGAGCCCACACTAACTGATGAACCTTATGGAATTCAGGCATTTATGTATGAGCCGGAGTCAAAACCCGAATGGGAGAGTGAAGAGGCAGAGATGGTGGAAGAGACGTTTACAGCAGGAAGTCTCTGAATGGTAATTTTTTTTTTTTCCTTCTTACTTTTCACACTCGTGTTTTACATGCAAGAGTTTTAATGCTGGTGGTCACGATGTATGGAGTGAAAATGACTCAGCGTGCTCACTCAGAAAGTCTGGCTGAGGACGGCTGTGAGCCGATGCTTATGCAAGCTTATGCAAGTAGCCTCCTGTGGTAACATCACCGCAGGAGCAGAGTCAAAATCTCGTGCTTTAAGAATGTGCACGCTCGTGCGCTATTCCTGTTCGGAAAAAGAGCCAAAGCAAAAAAACTGAGCCACTTTCAAACTCCAGCTTTTCAGGCAAGTTTCAGCTGAGGTCCAACATAAATATGCATGTTTTAAAAAGAGAAATTTCGATTTCCGGGTGATGACTCCTTTAAGTCCTTTAGAATTCTCCCTGGCTATTAAACAATTATCCATTGTTCTTAAATAATCCACAAGCATGAAAGGTATTTTGGCACATAGTCTTCCTTTATACCGATGACTTGTTAGTTTACATTTCTGACCCAAATAGGTCTATTCCTGCATTAGTTGGAATTTGACACATTCGGGATATAAATAAAACTTTTCATGAGCCAGAAGGTGAGCGGAGGTGAGCAGAGGTGAGTGGAGCTGCCAGAGCAACATCAAGTGTACAACCTCTTCTGACTGCCTACCAACTGGCACACTAAGCTACTTATTGAAGCAAGAAATATAAATGGCAACAAGACAGCAAGATTTATATGCAAGGATATGCGGTCCATTTGGTATCAATTCGGATCTCATAATGGAACTGGAGTTACAAAATACAATTCCAGGGTTATGCCAATTCAAATTGCATGTAATTTCAAATTTGTTAGAAACTTTATTTCTTTAAAAAGTGACAGTCCTACTCACCACCATGCTCAGAATACGAGGAAATACTAAATATCCCACCTAAATCAGAAGTGCGAATATATCCCAAATATACCTGACCTCATTGTTACATGCTCCCCCCCTGCTGGAGGTGAGATGTATAACCTATGCCTAATACCCTTTGTGCTATGCTTCCTCCCAGGTGGCCCTAATTCAATCAAGGGGGGGGAGGACCTATAAAGAGGGAAAGGAAGGCGGCGGTATCCCTCTCTCACACTCCTCCTGCTGATGGCCCAAGCTGCAGCCCGAGCTTCGACTGTTTGTGATTTACATGTGTTAACTTTTGTCCTCAGTTATACTGTTGTTTGGTGAGCCTGGCATTCCTGTATTTTTTCGCGGCTTTGTTTCCTTAGGGATAGGTTGGTGTGACTCTAGGGCAGAGGGGAGAGCTCAGGTCCTACGGCCCTGTGTGGGTTGGCCTGGGTGGCTCCCCTTCTTTTTTGGTCCTTTTTCTTTTTTTGGCCGGCTCACCAACCTCTTTATTTAAACGCTTGTCAATAAAATTGACTGATTATTGTGATTTGCTTTGCTTATGTTATTATGTTGGGCCCTCTAGGGACGAGCGACGTGGGGGTCGTAACACTCATCAATAGCTGAAACTACAATTCCCAAAATCAAAGCTGAAAAAGAACTTAGTTTCAACATACCAGATTGACTTTGGAGTCAGGCCTTAGTTAGAGTGAATAATAGTTCATCATATCCCAGTTTAAGTCCTTTACAATTCAAGGCAGTACATCACCTAAACCATTATGACTCCAAAAAATGTATCCAAATTCAATGGATATCTGGAATAGATGTCATACAGCAGATCTTAAACACGTTTTGGTCCTGCCCACCCATTACTGATTAAATGATTAAAACAACTAGATAATTGAATGAAAAATCATCTGTATATTGCAAGATTATGAATTTCCTTGCGAGAATGAACATAATATAGCAAACGAAAATATCATTTATAATTTGATTCACTGTGTTTATCAAGCTCATGAAAGACTTTTACTTGATAGTCAGAGGATCATCATGAAGCAGCAGTGGAACCAGACTCAAAGCAGAACCACAGAATTCAGTCAGGTCCAAGCGGCTGACTGTCCAGTATCTCAGCAGGGACGCCAAACTGCTGACGACCTTCAACAGAACTCTTTCTGATGGTAGATCTCTCTGAGGGGCAAGAGAAAGCTCTTCAACAGCCAACAGACAGGCCACTCTCTTTCTTCTGACCCACTGAGACAGAAACAAGGCCGCAGCATTGGAAAGCCTGAAGGTCAAAGAGAGGGAGAGAAGAAGCAGCTGTGACATGATGATGTTCACCACTAACTGGACATTCAAACTGGACAAGACGTGTTACAGGAACAACATTAAATATAGACATGCAAACCTCAGACTGTGTAGTTGAGTTATATGTCTAAAGAGGAGGGAGGCTCCTCTGACAGAGATCCTTCTGGGTGTGAGGACCAGATCCACATCAGAACCACAGAGTCTGAGAACTCTTCCCACAGACCTGCAGGTTTTCCAGCCCAGCTCTCCTGTTAACTGCAGGGTGAAGCCAGGAAGTTGCAGCAGAGAGGCCAACTGCTCGGCCTCCTCTCTGGATCTCACACAGATTAATGTGCACACACGCTGGAAGAACTCTGGATCACCACTAAACACAATATCATGGAAGAGGAGTGAAAACAGAAACATGCTGCATTACAAACCAGCTGATGGACGATGTTGTTTGGAATGACATTTAGAAAACAGACAGGATGAAATAATCTGTGTGAGTATATCACATTATGTTAAAATACTGAAGAGAGGAACAGAATTCATCTTCATCGAAGTGTTGTTAAAATGCAAATTACAGTCAAAACACTCACAATGATCAGGTGGAATTTTTTAAATACAGATAACATAAGTCTGTCTAGGAACCATCACCTTATCGTGGTGGAGAGGTTTGCGTGTCCCAATGAACCTGGGAGCTAGGTTGCCAGGAGCCATGTGGTCCCGATAGGGTCTCCCATGGCAAATTAGTCCCAGGTGTGGGGCCAGACTAAGTATGGTTCACAAATACCCCATGAAAGATAGAGGTGTGAGGTGAGAGACCCTGCCTGGAGGAAGCCCGGGGCCCACTCTCAAGTCCCAGGCTGAGCGCCGCCGTGTTGGAGTTTACCCCGGTGGACGAGCCTGTCGCCTCCCTATGCCTAAGGGCTGAGGGGAAAACCCTGATTGTTGTCCGTGCATATGCATTGAACAGCAGCTCGGAGTATGTGGCCTTTTTGGAGGTCCTGGCTGGGGCCCTGCACGGGGCTCCAGTGGGGGACTCCCTGGTCCTACTGGGAGACTTCAACGCACACGTCGGCACTGACGGCGATACCTGGAGGTGCGTGATTGGGAGGAACGGCCTCCCGGATCTGAACTCGAGTGGTGTTCTATTGTTAGACTTCTGTGCTAGTCACGATCTGTCTATAATGAACACCATATTCGAACACAAGGATGCTCATCTGTGTACATGATACCAGAGCACAATAGGTCGAAGGTCAATGATCGATTTTGTGATCATATCATCTGATCTGAGGCCATGTATTTTGGACACTCGGGTGAAGAGGGCAGAGCTGTCAACTGATCACCACCTGGTGGTTCAGGGAAGCCGTCTGACTGAGGGACTCCTGAGGCAGTCTTGGGGTACTGACAGGCCCACACCCGCTGCTTTGCAGCCCAAACGAACTACTTCTCTGAAGTTCTGCAAGGCCAGGGAGAAGGACTTTCGGGCATCGCCAAAGCGCTTTTGGAAAATCGTCTGGCACCTCAGGAGGGGGAAATGGGGAGCTGTGCTCAGCAAGGATGGGACCTTGTTGACTTCAACTGAGGAGGTCAAAGGGCAGTGGAAGGAGTACTTTGGTGACCTCCTGAACCCCATTCAGCCACCCTCTGTAACCGAGACAGAGCTGGAGGATGACGGAGTATCCTCACCGATTTCCCTGGGTGAAGTCACTGCGGTAGTCAAACAACTCCACAGTGGCAAAGCCCCTGGGATCGATGAGATACCACCAGAAATGCTGAAGGCTTTGGGTGTTGAGGGACTGTCTTGGTTGACATGCCTCTTCAACATTGCGTGGGGGTCGGGGTTGGGCAGAAGGAGTGGCAAACAGGTGTGGTGGTCCCTCTCTTTAAGAAGGGGGACCAGAGGGTGTGTGCCAATTACAGAGGTATCACACTACTCAGCCTGCCTAGGAAAGTCTACTCCATGGTGCTGGCTAGGAGGATTCGGCCAATTGTCGAACCTCAGATTGAGGAGGAACAATGCGGATCCCGTCCTGGTCATGGAACAACGGACCAGGTTTTTACTCTGGCAGGGATCCTGGAGGGGACTGGGAGTACAATCTCCCAGTCCATGTCCTTAGTGGATCTGGAGAAGGCGTACGACCGGTCCCCCAGGATATTCTACGGGAGATGCTGCAGGAGTATGGGGTGATGGGGTCCTTTCTCAGGGCCATCCAATCCCTATATATATATATTGTATAGGTGGCTGGATGCCTCTGTTTGTTGTATGTGGTATGTTGTCTGTTTTACTGTTGTTATTGATACATGAATTTTCCCTATACCCAAGACAAATTTCTCCCTGGGGAGTCGAAATAAAATGACTTTGACTTTATATTCTCAAAGCGAGAGCTGCGTGTGCGTACTCAGAAGTAAGTCGGAAAAGTGGTGGGTTTTGGCCCCCGGCCAGGGCTGTTCCTTGACCCCAATCCTGTCTGTGATATACATGGACAGGATTTCGAGGCGCAGTCGTGATGTGGAGGGGTTACAGGTCAGTGACCTGAAGATCGCATCACTGCTTTTTGCAGATGATGTGGTCTTGATGGCACCATCGGCTTTAGATCTACACTCACTGGATTGGTTCGCGGCTGAGTGTGAAGCGGCAGGGATGAGGATCAGCACCTCCATGGTTCTCAGTTGGAAACCAGTGTCGGAGCAGCAGGTGTGGTGTTGCATGCGCTTTACCGCACGGTTGGACGAAAAGGGAGCTGAGCCGGAAGGCAAAGCTCTCGATCTACTGGTCAATCTCCGTCCCTACCCTCACCTATGGTCATGACCGAAAGAACAAGATCGCAGGTACAAGCGGCCGAAATGGGTTTTCTCCGCAGGGTGGCTGGGGTCTCCCATAGAGATAATGTGACAAGCTC
Organism: Diplodus puntazzo; assembly: GCA_963678695.2. Classification (NCBI taxonomy): domain Eukaryota; kingdom Metazoa; phylum Chordata; class Actinopteri; order Spariformes; family Sparidae; genus Diplodus; species Diplodus puntazzo. Next base: position 1,939,081 of record OZ023178.1, read on the forward strand.
AGCTATCCTGGAGGGACTCGGAGTAGAGCCGCTGCTCCTTTGCGTGGAAAGGAGCCAGTTGAGGTGGTTTGGGCATCTAATGAGGATGCCACCAGGGCGCCTCCCTTGGGAGGTGTTCCTGGCACGTCCAACTGGAAGGAGACCTAGGGGTAGACCCAGGACCAGGTTGAGGGAATATCTCTCTTCTCTGGCCTGGGAGCCCCTGGGGATCCCCCAGTCAGAGTTAGCCAGCATGGCCGGGGGAAAGTGAAGTCTGGGGCTCGCTGCTGAAGCTGCTTCTCCCGCGACCCGACTTTGGATAAGCGGTTGACAATGGATGGATGGATTATTACGTCTGGACAAAATCAGCTTGAACAATTACATCTCAATCTGCCGTTTGGTTGCATATGATACAAAACACTGATGATTCTAAAAAGTATTAATTTAAATAACACCACTGAATTAAAACACTCAATATATTTGAAATACCTATTTTTGTCTTACCTGAGCTGTGAGATATAAGGCAGACACTGTAGGAAACTCCTCACTTCACTCTCTTCATGTGAGCAGCCTGTCAGCTTCACTTGTTTCTTCTCTGATGTGAGTTTCAGCACTTCCAGGAGGATGGAGCTCTTTCTCTTTGAGAGGTTTATGGACCAGACTGCAGGAGCTGACTGGAAAACTGACTGTAATGATGGAAGGACTCTCAGGCCTGTTTCAGTCTCTTTGACCTTTATGTAGGAGTACAGATCCAGCAGGAAATTACAATGATATTCATCATCATCATCATATATGTTATTTAAAGGGAATGTTTGATATCTGCACACTGATGATAACAGCTCCAGTATCTTCTCTCCTGTCTGCTGTTCTCTCTCTGCTGCTGCACACAACAGATTCCCAAAGAACTTTGCTGAACCTTCAAACCAGCGAGAGACACTGGAACAAGAATTGAACATTTAGTTATGACACGATGTCAACAACAGAAACACAGTCATGCATTACTGATGTGGAGTTTATCTGCTAACAAGCTGAATATACCAATATATTTCATAGGATTAATAAACCTATTTGGCATAATTTATGACACAGTGATACAACAATTATACAGCTGATCAAATTAGCATTTTACATTTGGACAACATCAGCTTGAACAATTACATCTTTATCTGCTGTTTTGTTGCATATGATACAAAATACTGATCATTCTAAAAAAGATTAATTTATATAACACCACTGAAGCAAAAAACTCAATATATTTGAAATACATATCATTAGTCTTACCTGAGCTGTGAGATATGAGGCAGACACTGTAGGAAACTCCTCACTTCACTCTCTTCATGTGAGCAGCTTGTCAGCTTCACTTGTTTCTTCTCTGATGTGAGTTTCAGCACTTCCAGGAGGACGGAGCTCTTTCTCTCCGAGAGGTTTATGGACCAGACTGCAGGAGCTGACTGCAAAACTGCCTGTAAGACTGACTGTAAAACTGACTTTAATGATGGAAGGACTCTCAGGCCGGTTTTAGTCTCTCTGTCCGTTATGTAGGAGCAAAGATCCAGCAGAAAACCAAATTGATCTTTCTCATCATCATCATCATCATCATCATCATAATCATCCATGTGCATGTCATCAAAATGGAATGTTTTATGTGTGCACACTGATGATAACAGCTCCAGTATCTTCTCTCCTGTCTGCTGTTCTCTCTCTGCTGCTGCACAGAACAGATTCCCAAAGAACTTGACTCGACCTACAAGCCAGTCAGAGACACTGGAACAATAATTGAACATTTAGTCATGACATGATGTCAACAACAGAAACACAGTCATGCATCACTGATGTGGAGTTTATCTGCTAAAAGTCTCCAGATACCTGCTGATGAGAATAATACAGTAAAGTAGATCTACTCTATGTAACTGAGGAATAAATACATTGTGGTGTGTGGAGAGAAACAGGGCGTCATATATAAACTCTGTACAGTCACAGTTGTGGACTAACCAGCTGAAAGTATAACCACCATCTGGAAAATACAAGCAGCTAACATATATTTCCATCATTAGCTGTTATGACTCAGTCCATGTTACAGCTTTGTCCCTGTTTTATTTTGGTTATTTGCCTCTCTTCTCGTTTCAGATCCCCCTTCCCTGCTTGTGTGGTTTCATCCTCCTCCCTGATTGTCTGTCCCCGCCCTGATTACTTTCACCTGTTCTGTGTGTGTATATATATAGTTTCTATGTTTCCCCTGTTTCTTGCCAGTTCATATTTTTGCCCATGTGCATAGTGGCCAAGCCTTTGTTCCAAGCGTCTACTAGTGTTTCCATCGACCTCGCCTCTGACTGATCCATGTCTGATTTGTTTGTCACTGCTGCTGGACGACCCCTGTACTTAACCTGTTTTTGGAGTAAAGACAATGACCCTGCCTAACTCTGTGTCAAGTCATGCATTTGAGTCCAATCCATTGTTGTCGTTACCCCAGTCGTGATAATTATCGCCATGCTATTTATTTTGTGCATGACAATTAATCAACCTTTTGTGAGTCATTCCTGATTATGAGCTAGATCAGGGATGGGCAACTGCATGCGGCCCTCGCCCTCACTCAATGCGGCCCGCGAGTCAATGTCCAAATATCAATAATTCACAGTGTCGACAGAAAGAACATTATATAAAACAATTTACGTTGATGAGAACGATAGGGCTACTTCTCCGCCCTGATCACACACCCCATACCTCCAGCCTCAAAAACACAAAGAACAAACATGTTCTATCCTTTTTGATTTATAGAGAGCCGTTGGTGGAGCCTGTTTCATATGTCCACGTTTGCTCTCCACGGCCTCTCCATGGATAACACCGGAGCGTACTACAAAGATGAGCTCCGACTCTGACTGCTCTTCCACCTGGACGCCGCATACCTCGATCACGTACACGGCCAGAGTTAACCCTACACACGGACGGCTATTTACTATATCAAACACCTACGGAGCCTGCTGAACTTGAACGCGTCCCGGATGGAGGTGTCACTCGGAGACGCGCGTAACTGCGCCGTGTCCGAGTGACACCTCCATCCCACCCGCAGTGTCTCCACCTTGCTGAGTCATTTGTCTTCCAGCTCCTGCAGCAGGTGCTTCCTGAGCCACGAGTGGCCTTGGTTTATGCAGCGCACTCAGTGCCGCTCCTTTTGCGGATGAACGCAGGCTCAAAGGAGTAATCATACACGCCGAGGAGTGGAATGTATGTTTTAACTGGGGAAAATTATCTCCAAAATATAATTTCTGTTCAAGCAAAATATATTTTTCTATGCTCAAAATCTCCCATTGCTCCTTCATGAATGTGGCATAAATATCACGCCATAAATATGAAACGTCATGGAATCGGAAGGCAGAGAGTAGAAATGCACATCAAACATGAATATTGTTTTTTTTTTTTATTACTGTTGCACTTTGTGCCTTTGTTATTTTTATTGAATGATGATTTTTGAGATGTCATTGCAATGAAGTAATTGTATATCACTCATGAATGTGAATGTTTTGTCTTTGTGTTAAATTGGCTGATTGAATGATGGGGATACAGTATCCTACTGGAGGAAGTGCGCGATTAAAATCTGGCCCTCGGGTAGTAAGGATAACATTTTTGTGGCCCTCTCTATCATTAAAATTGCCCATCCCTGAGCTAGATTGTTGAAAGAAAAAAAAAAACTTTTTAAGAGGACATGCGCGAGTAGCAACACGCGGATGCTGTGGAGGCTCTGTGTTTGGCAAGCAATTAATGTAACTAGTATGCTCATAATCAAAACCTCTATATGGTTTTGACTTAAAAAACTCAAGCGGAACATATTACCTAAACTTTTTGTTAAAACTGAGGTAAGTGGAAATAAATGAGTCAATCGACAGGTGGATGTCGCTACCAGTGTCCTTAATGGGCAGGGTTAATATTTTAAAAATGAATACTTTGCCAAGCTGCTTTATGTATTTCAGAACATCCCATTACCGCCTCCTACAGATTTATTTTCAAAAGTCAAAAAATTATTTGCTGGTTTTCTATGGAACAACCGCAGGGCAAGTCTACGCTTGTCTTTATTGTATTTACCATTTGACCGGGGGGGCCTACAATGTCCGAACTTGATGTGGTATTATTGGGCTGCACGACTGAGGTCTGTTATGTTTTATTTTTCAATGGATAATGCCCCTCACTGGGCCGAAATGGAATCTTATGGCTTAAATCTATCTTTCCCTTCATACATTTATTCAGACACTGTACAAAAGTTTTGTAAACAAATTAAAAATCAAATTGTAAAACATATGATAAAGACTTGGTATGAGGTGAAGAAATACTTGATCGAACCACAATCATTATCTCAATTCACTCCAATTTGGGGTAATCAGTTTTTTGTGCCAGGAAGGGCAGATGCAACATTTAAATTATGGTCAACTAAGGGACTTGGAACAATTCAAGATCTGTGCACAACAAACTCGGGTGATATGATGTCCTTTGATGGACTAAGAGCTAAATATCACCTCAACAGAAAACATTTTTTTAAGTACCTTCAGCTTAGAAATTATGTTAAAACAAACCAAAACAATGTACTTTCTAAACCCTGTTACACAGAACTAGATAAAAAAACTGTAACAAAGAATTGTCTAAGAAAGGGTGCAATATCAGAACTCTACAACTTGTTGATATCATCTTCAAGTGAGAACTCAACATATAAGCTAAGGGCCTGGAAGGACAACATACAAATAGATATTTCCAAGGAAGACTGGGAAGCCGCATGTGCCAACGCTCATTCTGCATCCATAAATGCACGCCTTAGAGTAATACAATATAAATGGTTAATGCGGACGTATGTGACGCCGGTAGAATTGAATAGATATGACCTGAAAATACCAGACATATGCGTGAAATGTACAGAAGACAGAGGAACACTATATCATTGCCTTTGGCAGTGTAGGACAATTATTAAATTCTGGGAAGAGATAAGAGTCACAATCGAAAAGATTGTTTCCAAATCAATATCATTGGACCCTAAGCTCTTCTTGCTGGGCCTTTTATCCGGAGAAACATAACTACAGTAAATATGAAAAAGCATTTATAGATCTAAGCTTGTTGAATGCCAAAAAATGTATTGCATTACTATGGAAAAGAACCCATCAACCAAGTACCGGTCAATGGTTAAAACAAATGTTATCAAGTCTACCGTTGGAAAGAATTACCTATATTCTGAAAGCCAAACAGCATATGTTTGAAGGTATATGGAAGCCCTTTATTGAATATGTCAAGAACTCAGACTTAACGGAAAACCAAACTGATGTCTGACTGCTGTAGGTGTGGCAATCTCCAGGATTGTGAAAATGAATGTCTTTTCTTTTTATACTATTACAGCTGTCATTATTATTATTGCTATTATTTTTATTTATTTATTTTTAAATATTTTCTCTCTTCTGTTATTTTTTTAAATGCCCGTAGTTTATCATTATCATTACCATTATGTCAAAATCCAATACATTGGGTTTATAATTTGTCCTATAACAAGAGAAGCATATTGTTCGTTTTGTGTTTGTATTGTGATTGTTTTGTTTTAAGAAGTGTTTTTTGTTATATCAGGCAGCTAATCTATGAGAAATGACATACGGCCATGGCTAGACCATGCGTGTCATGACTGTTTGTACTGTGGTCATCTTATGCTGCTATAAAACTCAAATAAAGATATTGTGGGAAAAAAAATGAGGTAAATATCGCTCACGATGACTGAAAAGGGGACAGAGATGGTCGGCGAGACTGAAACTTTCGCTATCTCTGACACCTGCCCGGTGATTAAGGAATATCAGGACAAAGGGAAGGAGCCCTCTTCTAAACGACCAAAACCTGGATCTCGGTAGGAATCAAATTCACCGGATAGTCCACCCTCAGCCCAGGTAAATCACCAGCTGTTGGCCTCTATTGAGATAAGACTTCGAAAGCTGGATATATTGGATGAGCTGTGGCAAGATGTCCAAGATCTGAAGCAGACCACGGATTTCATATGCGCAACGCTGGATGAATATAAGAAGAAAACTGACGTACTGGAAACCACATTCACCAAAGTAGAAACAACGGTGAATCAGATGAAAAGGGAAAGTGGCCAGTTAAAGGAAAAAATGCTGGAGCTGATAACTAGATCTATGAGGGATAATTTGATTTTTTCCGGGATCCCAGAAACTTCAGGTGAAGAAGTGGAGAAAACGCTAAAACACTTCTTAATCAATGAACTACAGATGGATGTGGAGATGGTGGAAAAAAATCCAGTTTGATCGTGTACATAGACTCCAACGCAATAGAGAAAACCAAGGAAAGCCTCGTGTATTGGTGGCGAAGTTTGAACGATTCAAGGATAAAGCTCTTGTTAAAAGTTTCAGCAAACACCTGGCAAGACGTATGGTGTGAACGACCAATTCCCTCCAGAAATTGTGGCACGAAGGAGAAAGTTGATCCCCAAATTAAAAGAGCATCGGGAGAAGAAAGATGCGGTAAGACTCATTGTAGATAAACTTTATATAAACGGTAGACTGTTCAAGGATAAAGAAATCACACCATGGCTGTTTGGCCCCCACTAGACCACCCACACATGCATTGAAAGAAGGGGAAAAAAGAGAGAGACAATCTTCGGATTTTTTAATGACTATTACTCATGCCCACTTAAATATGGTGGTCTTGTATGACAGGAGACTGAAAAGTTTAGGCTACTCATAGACAAAGAGGATAATAATGCAAGAATAATTGTGAAAAGAGGGATTTGATCTGCTTGCCATATAAATGAGATATAAGATATTTTGTAACATTAATGATGGCCTCCACATACGTGTTAAGGTGGCTTTGCCTCTGCTGACCACCCAATTTTTATTTTATTTTATGTTGTGTGTTTATGTCTTTATGTTTTTACTGTTTTTTTTGTTTAGATCATTTGAGATTTATTAGTAGGCCTGTGTGTATTTGTTTTATATGTGATGGTTCAACATTATTAAAGAGTGTCAAGGGACATAAATAGGTTGGTTATAGGGATTTATAACTGTAATGGGTTAGCTAACAATATAAAAAGAAATGAGGTTTTCAAATGGCTTAAAAATAAATGTACATTTGACATTGTATGTTTACAAGAAACACACTCTGTGTTAAAGGATGAAATGAAATGGATGAGAGAATGGGGAGGACATATTTTTTTTAGTCATGGATCTAGCAATCAAAGGGGGGTTTCAATCCTTATTGAAAAGAATCTTGATTATGTAATCCATACAATTCTACAAGTTACAGAAGGAAGATGGATTATTGTAGATTGCACAATTAAATCTCTACGATTATGCTTAGTTAATTTATATGCACCAAATAGGGATGATGCCACTTTTTTTGAATGTATTCAAGAGACTATTCAGAATTTAAAAGATTGTGGGTCTAATATTATCATTACAGGAGATTTTAATACAGTGTTGGACACCATGATGGATAGGACTGGAAATTCTTCTGTTAATTATCATCCACATGCACATGGAGCTATCCAGACCTTGATGTCCTCCCTTGATTTAACTGATATATGGCGCCTAAAAAATCCCCCAAAAATTAGATATACATGGCGTAGAAATAAACAGGCCAGTCGGATTGACTATTTTCTTATATCATTCACACTATGTTCAAAGACATCTACAACTGATATAAGTGAACATATGCGTTCAGATCATTCACTTATAACTCTCCAATAGATGACTGATGATTTCCATAGAGGTCAGGGTTTCTGGAAGTTTAACTTGTCTTTACTACAGGATGATTTGTTTGTTGAAAATACAAAAATATTTATCTCTGATTTTTTTAAGTTTAATATTGGTAGTGCTAATCCTCATATTGTATGGGATTCCTTTAAGTGTTCGTTCAGGGGATATTGCATAAAATATTCTTCTTGGAAACATAGGTTGAACACACGTTATGAAAATGAATTGATTCAAGAGATAAAAAAAAAAGTTAAATGAAGAAATTGATGCGGACGGTGAAACCTTTTCAGATATGTATGTTACTTTGGAAAATAAACAGAGAGTTAGAGAGACTCTACCATAAAAATGCTAGTGGCATTATAATTAATTCCAGAGCGACATGGATGGAGAAGGGTGAGAAATGTACTGATTTTTTTTTAAAACTGGTTCATAGAAATCAAATAAGGAAAAATATTATTCGACTGGAGACTGAAGATGGGTCCGTGTTATCATCGCCAATAAAAATCTTGGAGGAAGAAAAATCCTTTTTTCAAAATATGTATACTCTAGTAGAACAGAGTTGTCCATCTTCAGACCTCTACCAATCCTTTTTCCCCGACTCTTATCCTAAAAAATTGTCAGATTTACAGAGACAATATTGTGAAGGTATGATCTATGAGGATGAGCTTCGTCAAGCAATAAATTCCTTTAAATCAAGTAAATCACCTGGACTAGATGGGATCCCGATTGAATTTTACAAAATATTTTTTGATTATATAAAAGATCCCATTCTAGCATCCTTCAATTATTCTTTTGAGGTTGGTAGACTATCTGGAACTCAGCAAGAGGGATTGATCTCTCTTCTCCTAAAACAAGAGGCAAATGGTCAATATAAAGATCCAGTTAAATTAAAACATTGGAGACCCTTAACTCTATTGTGTTGTGATAACAGAATATTATCTAAATGTATCACCTCTAGAATTAAAAAGGTTATGCACGGAATTATTGATAAAGATCAGAATGGATTTACTGAGGGTAGATTTATTGGGGATAGTATAAGACATCTCCTGGAAATTATGGAACTTTATGAGAAAGGAAAGAAACCTGGTTTAATTTTTGTGGAGTTTGAAAAAGCTTTTAATACAGTGAAATGGGACTAAATTTATAAATGTTTGGAATTTTTCAATTTTGGTATTTCTTTGATAAATTGGGTTAGAGTACTATATAATAATCCATTATGTAGAATTATAAACAGTGGCCATTTATCACAAAGTTTCATATTGTTTCGAGGAGTTAGACAGGGTTGTCCACTATCCCCATATTTGTTCCTCTTAGTGATAGAAACATTAGCAATTAAAATTAGGAATAATATCAATATTAAAAGTTTGAGTAATTATGGGTTAGAATCAAAGATTTCGTTATACGCGGATGATACAATTTTCTTTTTATCACCCAAAGAAAATTATTTGAATGCATTACTTAAAGATTTGGATCAGTTTGCAGAATTGTCTGGTTTGAGGCCAAACTATGATAAATGCATTATTTTGCGATTAGGCTCATTACATGGAACTACATTCAAACTTTAATGTAATTCAACAATTGTGTGGTCAGATGGATCTATAGATATACTTGGTATTCATATTCCAAAAAGGATTGATTAACTGGTAAAAATTAACTTTGAGAATAAACTTCAAAAAATGAAAAAAGTGTTATGTCCATGGAAATCAACAACATTATCTTTATTTGGGAAAGTCACCCTTGTTAATTCACTATGTACCTCTCAGTTTACTTATTTGTTAATGTCTCTTCCATCCCCTAACGAGGTTTTTTACAAGAAGTATGATGAATTAGTCGTTAATTTTATATGGAATAATAAACCAGAAAAGATTAAGAGAAAATATTTATATAATTCTTTGGATTAAGGAGGTGTCAAATTAATCAATTTCAAGGCACTGAATCTGTCCTTAGAAGCATTTCGGGTACAGAAAATATATTGAAATCCCAACTGGAGCTCCTCTTGCTTCTTATGCAATATACACCCAATATTCAAGTACAATTTATTTATGTTTGCACAGATTTCAAATACCCACTTCCAGTGTCTGCAAAATATTTTTGTAAACCTATCACCTTTTTTTTAAAGATATGATACAGGCATGGCTACATTTCCAGTATTTTCCACCCGAGTCTGTGGACGCCATTTTGCAACAAATGATATGGTTTAATTCTAATATACTGATTAACAGATTACCTATTTTGTGGGAGTATTTTGTTGAAAAAGGCATTATCTTTGTAAATGATGTAATGGATTTGAATGGTAATATTTATTCATATAAAACATTCTGTGAATTATTTGGTAAATTGTGTTCAGAATTTAGATATTATCAGTTAGTAGCTGCAATTCCCTTAGTTTGGAGTAAAAAAGTTAAAACGCAAAAAGAAAATTGTTGGTATGTAAACCTCTTATAAAAAATTACTTGTGTCTTAAAGGGAAAAAGATAAACCCCTTTATGTACAAGTTTTTCTTGAGGCATATAATTTGAATAAGGAGCCAGATAAATTTCAATCTTATTGGGAGGGGATATTTGATACTCCTTTGCCATGGCGACAGGTGTATAATCTAACTTATAACTCTACTATATATACTAAATCACAATATTTCCAAATTAAAATTCTATATAAAATTTTGGCCACAATAAAAATGTTTTGCATTTGGGGGGTTACAAGAGGATCAAAACTGTCGTTTCTGTAAAACTGAAATTGAAGATATGTTGCATCTTTTCTGGTTTTGTCCATATGTGGCTATGTTTTGGATGGACTTGGAAAAATGGTTAGCCTCAAACTCCCTTGTGTCGTCAATGTGCTCTCAAACAATAATTTTTGGTGAATTAAGTAATGGCTGTCCAAATGTTTTAACCCTTGTGTCGTCTTTACATTTCACCCTACACAGAGGGTTACAGTGACCCCCAGGACAATGGCAGGGGCAGGGCAGGTGTCTTATCATTAGAGCGCCACCTAGGGACTATACACAGTATTGCAGTAGTAAATAGAATATTCTAGAAGGCAGAGGGTCACATAGACCCCCTAGGACAATGCTAATGCGGCAGGGGCAGAGCAGGTGTCTTATCATTATAGCGCCACCTAGGGACTATACACAGTATTGCAGCAGTAATAGAATATAATTGTAGAGGGCAGAGGGTCAGATTAACCCCTCAGGACAATGCTAATGCGGCAGGGGCAGAGCTGATGTCTTATCATTATAGCGCCACCTAGGGACTAAACACAGTATTGCAGTAGTAAATAGAATATTCTAGAAGGCAGAGGGTCAGATTAACCCCTCAGGACAATGCTGCTAATGCGGCAGGGGCAGAGCTGATGTAAACAGAGGGTCAGATTGACCCCTCAGGACAATGCTAATGCCGCAGGGGCAGAGCTGGTGTAAAACAGAGGGTCAGATTGACCCCTCAGGACAATGCTAATGTGCAGCAGGGGGCAGAGCTGATGTAAACAGAGGGTCAGATTGACCCCTCAGGACAATGCTAATGCCGCAGGGGCAGAGCTGGTGTAAAACAGAGGGTCAGATTGACCCCTCAGGACAATGCTAATGCAGCAGGGGCAGAGCTGATGTAAACAGAGGGTCAGATTGACCCCCTCAGGACAATGCTAATGTGCGGCAGGGGACAGAGCTGGTGTTCACAGAGGGTCAGATTAACCCCCTCAGGACAATGCTAATGTGCAGCAGGGGCAGAGCTGATGTAAACAGAGGGTCAGATTGACCCCTCAGGACAATGCTAATGCCGCAGGGGCAGAGCTGGTGTAAAACAGAGGGTCAGATTGACCCCCTCAGGACAATACTAATGCAGCAGGGGCAGAGCTGATGTAAACAGAGGGTCAGATTGACCCCTCAGGACAATACTAATGCCACAGAGGCAGAGCTGGTGTAAACAGAGGGTCAGATTAACCCCCCCAAGACAATGCTAATGCAGCAGGGGCAGAGCTGGTGTAAACAGAGGGTCAGATTAACCCCCCCAAGACAATGCTAATGTGACAGGGCCAGAGCTGGTGTAAACAGAGGGTCAGATTAACCCCCGAGGACAATGGCAATGTGGCAGGGCTGGTGTCTTTCATCATTGTAGCGCTGTCTAGGGACTGTACACAGTATTACAGTCAGTCAGTCAGTCAGTCAGTCAGTCAGTCAGTCAGTCAGCCAGTCAGACACGTCTCTTTCTAGCTTCTACACCACTAATCTCAGCTCCGCAATTGAAATGCGCACAGGTCGGACAGTATGGCAGCGTACACCCTTTGCATATAAATGTCTTACAACCAAAGCATACAGTCTGTGTTTTACGGTCCTTCTTTGGTGGGCATATCTGACACCTCTTCCTCTTGTTATGTATTCCAGGCGGGCTGACAGCTGATGAGGTGGTGGTGGTGGTGGTGGTCGTCATCATGGGCTGCTGCTGCTGCTGCTGCTGCTGCTGCTGCTGCTGCTGCTGCTCTTCTTGTTGTTGTTCTTTTTCTTGTTGTTCTTTTTCTTCTTCTTCTTCTTCTTCTTCTGCAGCCTCCTCATCATCATCATCATCATCATCATCATCCTCCTCCTCCTCCTCCTCAGGCCGATCACGACATTTAGCACTACTTCTCTGAACAGCTCTCACGACCGAGGCAGACGCTGCTGTGCGAGGTAGACGCTCCCTTCTTTGGATGAGTGGAGTCACCAGCGCTTTTCCCAGTTGTTCCAGGAACAGCCTCCTTTTGTTTCGTTTAGCCGACAGCCAGCCAGGGTTGATCTCTCGCCATAAAACAAAGGCGTTGTACGAAGAAACATCGATGATGTTGTGAAAGATGACCAAGGGCCAGCGGGCGGTCATTCTTCTACAGCTGTATGTTCCAATCACCTTATCCAAGTTGTCCACACCTCCTTTGCTGCTGTTGTAGTCCAGAACGATGGCCGGTTTCCTATCTTTGCGATGGCCGACGGCAACGTCTTCGTCGGGAGCCTCTGTGTGCAACGTGCTCATGAGCACAACGTTCTTGTTTTTCTTTGCCATGTAGGACACCAAAGTGGTGTCGGGCGTGAATGCAAACTTTGAGGAGAACACTTGTCTGTTCTTGGATGTCAGCAGCGCGAGCGGCAGTTCGGGCTTGTTTCTTCTAACCGTACCGACCATGGCAATGCTCCTCTCTAAGAGACGCTGTCCGAGCTCGTAAGAGGTAAAGAAATTGTCACACGTGACAGTTTTGTTGCCACCCGTCAGTCCCTCTGTGAGATCGAGCACAACTCTCATGCCCTGGTTTTTCTCTGAAGTGCCAGCGGTCGGCTTCCCGGTGTAGACTTGCATTTTCCACGCGTAGCTTGACTTTGCGTCACACGCCACCCATGTCTTGATTCCATACCTGGCTGGCTTGCTTGGCATATACTGTCGGAAAGGACAACGACCTTTTGTGTGTGTGTGTGTGTGTGTGTGTGTGTGTGTGTGTGTGTGTGTGTAAGAAGGAGACAAAAGGAGAAAAAAAGAATAAGAATAACAAACCAAATAATCTCAAACTCACTCATTCTCACACACTCACTCTCTCACACACACACACACACACACACACACACACACAACACACAAGCATTTATTGTATGCCAACAACAACAACAACAACAACTACTACTACTACTACTACTACTACTACTACTACTACTACTACTACCTCTGAAGGGAACCAGTTGCTCATCCACTGTTATGTCAGGCCCTGGGTTGTAGAGGTACGGAAGCCGCTCGGCCCATTTATCCCACACCTCTCTTATGGCTGCCAGTTTGTCAGTGGCGCGTCTCTCAGGTCTCGTCTCGCGATCGTCAAAGCGTAGCATTCTCGAGTAAGTGTGAAACACTTTGAGAGGCATGGTGGCACGGAAAATTGCCCTACCGCTCTCCGCGTCCCATAGACTGGCTGCGGCCTCGCCTCGGGACCTGTATACACCTGCTAGGATTAGCAGCCCTATATAGGCGTGCAAGTCGGTTCGACTCATGTCTTTCCAGTTTTCCCCGTACCTTCGAGAACCCTCCAGATTTGTCATATCTAGCACAATTTTGTCTATCGCCGGTGTGAGAAACATGTGAAATGTTGACACAATGTCGTGGGCATTGGCAACCGCGTATGCAGTGGGTCCCAGTGGGTTTGCTTCTGCTGTTACTGTCGTTTCTCTTCTTCTCCTCCTTCTCCTTCTTCTCCTCCTCCTCCTCCTCATATCTCTGACATCGTCATCATCATCATCATCATCATCATCATCATCATCATCACTATCGACATCGGCATCGGCATCATCTTCATCGTGTCGCGCTATTACCCTGCGATGTGTGTAATATGCCACTGAGGACCATTTGATAGTCTTGTTCTTGGACATGTATATTTCTTCCTCTTCTTCTTCGTCTTCGTCTTTGTCTTCTTCTTCTTCTTCTTCTTCTTCGTCGTCATTTTCTTCTTTGTCATTTTCTTCTTCAGCCTCAGCCTCAGCCTCAGCCTCAGCCTCTTCTCCTGCGCCACAACCGTCGTCCTCGTGTTCCTCCGCCACGTCCGATTCTTCAGACACGTCCTCTTCAGAATCAGAGTAGTGTCCCCTGGCGTTTGAGGAAATCTCATCTAACACCTGTTTAGCCGTGAAACCCGCAGTCGCGGGCGAATGACATCGCGTCAGTCTAACACAACAGTACCGGTGGGATAATGTCGTGTCAGTTGGACTTGACACTACTGGTTGCATAACATCGTGTCGGTTGAACACATCAGTACTGGTTGGATGACATCGCGTCAGTCGGACAGTACAGTACCGGTTGGGCAACATCGTGTCAGTTGCACAGAACAGTGCCGGTTTTGTCTAAGACCATCAAGACATCAAGTTGGGTTTGTTTTGCATGTCCACCCTAAGCCCCCAACCACAGCAAATGTGTATGTAACGTGTGTGTGTGTGTGTGTGTGTGTGTGTGTGTGTGTGTGTATATATATATAAATGTAAGTAGACTCCAGAACAGCTCCATTGATTTTCACAACCCTTCTCTCTGTGTACCAAGCCTTGCTGTGTACTGCACCAAACCTGCAAGTCTGTGACCATGGCGAGCCCTGTCAATGCCAACGCGGTGGATAAAGTGCTAGAAGAAATGCTGAAGGCGGAAGCGGACAACGCCTGGAGCCGCCCGGGCTCAGTCCAGTGGACTTCGCGCATCCACATGTTGCAGGACTGTAAGCACGACATAGCAGAGAAACACTGCTCTATCGGACGCTATCTGGATCTTATCCTGACAGATTCAGAGTCAGACGCCGAGCTCCGCCAGTCTTATTACGCTAAGGCCAATCCAGTTAAGCTGATGTACAAAGTCATCGATCGCTGCCTCGAGAGCGAGGAAAGCGCAATGAAACTCCTACGGGCCGTTTTTCAGTTGAATTTGTACTTGTATTTAGACATGCTAAAATCCGGACCCGGGGGGAAGTTTGGTGAGTATGTGCTATATACTGTACTGAGCAAAAAAAAAAAAAAAAAAAAAAAAAAAAAAATTAATTAATCAAGGCCTGGAATACGATCACCACACGCTGCCGTTCGTTCAGCCGAAGTAATCTCTTTTTTTTTTTGCGTGTTTGTTTGTTTGTTTGTATTGTTTGTTTTGCAGTCAGGAGAGATCCTCCCGTTGTGGAATTGACGGAGAAGGTGCGTTCTGCGCTCGGCGAGAAGGTCGGGCATCTCAAAAATGTGACGGCGACACCCTTTTACAAGAACAAGATCCTTTCTGTCAACTGCGCCCTGGACGTACTGATGCAATACAATCAGCTGCTTCCAGAGGAATATGCTGAGCTCAGGTTAAACAAAGAGAACACCAGCGATATGATTTGGATACTGCAGAAATTGTGCAGCGACACTACCATCCCTCAAGCCAACCGGGAGTTCATCTCATTGGTGGTGGCCTCCTTTAACATGCACGCTTTTGACCTTCCAGGGATGTCTATGAAAGATGTGCTAGTGTTTGTAAAGTAAAGTAAAGTGAAGTAAAGAAAAAAAAAAATAAAAGAAAAAATCTTTCTGTACCAATCTACATGTTGTCATGTTGTCTATGTGTGTTACAAATGAAATAAAATTAAAAAAAACTATATTGACCTGAAGAAACAACTTGACTGATTGGAGGATGACATTGTGTAAGAAATCCACATCCATCTCCGTTTTCACATAACAGCACAAGGTTGCCAAAAAAAAAAGAAAAAAACAAACCCAAACACATCAGATGATCAGATTTAGACTCATCTCCGTGGTGTTCGCGTAACAGCGCAGGCATGCCAATGCAAACAGTATACAGCACAGGTTGGATGACATTGTGTCAGTATTGTCGGTCGGATGACATTGTGTCAGAAAGCCAGATCCATCTCCGTTTTCACATAACAGCACAAGGTTGCCAATGTGAACGGCGCAGCACAGGCTGTAAAAAAAAAAAAAAAAAAAAAAAAAACCCAAACACATCAGATGACATTTAGACTCATCTCCCTGGTTTTTTTCGCGTAACAGCGCAGGCATGCCAATGCAAACACTATACAACAACAGGTTGGATGAAATTGTGTCACTTGGACCAAATAGTTTTCTCCATCGGGTGACATTTATAAGCATTTGTTTTATTCACAACCCTGGACTTTCTTTTCTGTGTACCAAGCCTGCTGCTGCTGCTGCTGCTGCTGCTGCTGTACTGCACAACACAACCTGCAAGTCTGCGACCATGGTGAGCCCTGTCAATGCCAACGCGGTGGATAAAGTGTTGGAAGAAATGCTGAAGGCTGAAGCGGACAACGCCCGGAGCTGCCCGGGCTCAATCCAGTGGACTTCGCGCGTCCAGATGTTGCAGGACTGCAAGCACGACATAGCAGAGAAACACTCCTCTATCGGACGCTATCTGTCTCTTACCATGATGGATTCAGAGTCAGACGCTGAGTCGCTCCCCAAGTCTTCTTACGCTAAGGCCAATCCAGTTTGGCTGATGTCCAAAGTCATCGATATCTGCCTCGAGAGCGAGGAAAATGCACTGAAATTCCTACGGGCCGTTTTTCAGGTGGACAATGACTTGTACTTAGACCTGCTAAAATACGGACCCCGGGGGAAGTTTGGTGAGTGTGTGTGTGTGTGTGTGTGTGTGTGTGTGTGTGTGTGTGTGTGCTATGCTGAGCAAAATAATAATCATAATAATAATCATAATCATAATCATAATAATAATAATTTAAAAAAAAAATTAATCAAGGTCTCTGGTAGGTAGGTAGGTAGGTAGGTAGGGATCACCACACACTGCTGTTAAACTCAAGTAATCATTTTTTGTGCATGTTTGTTTGCATGTTTTCAGTCAGGAGAGATCCTCCCGTTGTGAAATTGACGCACAAGGCGCTTTTAGCGCTCGACGAGAAGGTCGTGCATCTCAGAAATGTGACGGCGACACCCTTATACCACAACAAGATCCTTCGTGTCAACTGTGCCCTGGACGTACTGATGCAATACAATCAGCTGCTTCCACAGGAATATGCCCAGTTCAAGTTACACGACGAATGTACCAGCGATATGATTGAGATACTGCAGAAATTGTGCAGCGACACTACCATCCCTCAAGCCAACCGGGAGTTCATCTCATTGGTGGTGGCCTCCTTTAACATGCACGCTTTTGACCTTCCAGGGATGTCTATGAAAGATGTGCTAGTGTTTGTAAAGTAAAGTAAAGTAAAGTAAAAAAAAATAAATAAAAATAAAAATACTGTAACCGATCTACATCATGTCATGTTGTCTATGTGTGTTACAAATGAAATAAAAACTATACTGACTTGAAGAAACTTCAATCAACCGATTGGAGGATAACATCGTGTAAGAAGTCCAGATCCATCTCCGTTTTCACATAACAGCACAAGGTTGTTCGCGTAACAGCTCAGGCATGCCAGTGCAAACAGTATACAGCACATGTTGGATGACATTTTGCGTTAATTTGACCAAATAGTGTCAGTCGGATGACATTGTTTCAGTTGGACAGTGTATATAAAAGCTGGTCAGATCCAGTGTTGACAGAGATATCTCAGTCTCAGTACGGGGTTTCATATAAATTTGGACACAGCAAGCACTTTATTCATTCATTCATTCATTCATTCATTCATTCATTCATTCATTCATTTATTCAGAGCTTAATTCTACTCTTGGGTTTGTCTGTTCGTCTGTTGTAATGGACGCGTTTGTCGAGACCAAGTTGAGAGAGTGGGGTTTGGTGTGTCATATTCCAAAGTTTACAGCTGAAGAGATTGACACACAAACGTTCCTGAGTCTGACAGAGGACAGCAACAAATCCTTACTGTACAAGTTGTGCGGAGGGATTGAACCCTCGATATCGCTTAGAGAACGTATTCGACGCTACAAAAGGGAAAGCGACGTGTCAACATGTCCACCGTGACATAGTAAAACAGAAGACAGGTAAGACTCAGAGTAACAACCTGTGTTTGTGTTTTAGGTGTAATAATTGTTATTACACTCGACCTTGATCGTAGAACAAGTCATCATCGTCATATTCTTTTTATTTTTATTTATTTTTTTTTTTTTTTACAGCTCCCAGCCCTAAGAAGCCTCTCGGGTCGCCCTACTAAGAAGCCTCTCGGGTCGCCCTACTAAGAAGCCTCTCGGGTCGCCCTACCAAGAAGCCTCTCATGTCTCAAGTATCATGTGATGTGATGTGATGTGATGTGATGTGATGTGATGTGATGCGCTGGGATGTAATGTGCTGTGAGATGTGATGTACTTTGCTGAGCTGAGTAAAAAGGAGAAAAAAAACTCTTGTCCTCATATTCTTTTGCAGACGTATTTATGAAAAACCTGTATTACACACACACACACACACACACACACACACACACACAGTATGAGATATCTCTGACTGATTCATGTTACACATCTTACGCGTAACCCGAACCTTGCGCTCATGAAGGCTGGTCGGATTACATTGCCTGGTCGGTTTGACTGAGAATGCGAACACGGAGACCTGTCTAAACCAACTGGGTCAGTCAAAACACATGTAGTAAAACAAAGCAGCACAGTGGTGGTGGTGGTGTTGTTGTGAAGAAGGCATTATCCACCATTTACATTGGCAAACCCTGCGTCCTTTTTTTCTTCTTCTTCTTCTTCTTCTTCTTCTTCTTCTTTCTTCTTAGGCTGATGTCTAACTAAGGGGACGGACGGACGGATGGATTGGCTAAGCACTGCGTGCTACCACTCATCAGCTGTCAACGGTCATTCATGCGTGACAAAAGGGCAGAGGGAGGGGGGGGGGGTAATAGCGGCCTCTACCGGACACACGCGGTAATTGTTTAGGGGGCGGGTCAACATGACCCGAAGGGCAACGCGAGGGTTGTTTAGGGGGCGGGTCAACATGACCGGAAGGGCAACACAAGGGTTAAATACAGTTATTTTACTGGGTAAGAGATTTATTTTTGAACTGAAAGGAAAAGAATTTCTGACATTTTTTAACTTTCTCTCCTTTTTGAAACATTATTCCAAGTAAAACGGTATTATCGCAAATAGACAGCAAAAGATCAAGCATTATAAAAGAAAGTGGAAAACATTAAGACCTTGGTTAAAAGATTGAGGATGATGAATTGTGTTTCTTTTTTTTCTGTAAATAGTGTTTTTGTTTGTTTTGGCTTCTTTTATTTTTTTGTTTGTCACTTGTGAAAGATACGTGTTTGCTTTTTTGTGTCCTCGTGATCTGTATTTACTGTTTTAATGTAATAATAATAAAAAAAAACTCCTTAATTACGATACAAAATATTTATATTTATATCAAATGAGCAAATGACCTATGGAAAATATTAGATCTAAGCAACAATTATATCTTCATTGGAGGTTTTTTGTAAATGATTATTAATTAACTTTTTGGGAACAATTATAAGATAAAAGAAAAACACCTCTGAAGATAGTCACATAATATGCTTGAAGTACATATTATTAGTCTTACCTGAGCTGTGAGATATGAGGCAGACACTGTAGGAAACTCCTCACTTCACTCTCTTCATGTGAGCAGCCTGTCAGCTTCACTTGTTTCTTCTCTGATGTGAGTTTCAGCACTTCCAGGAGGATGGAGCTCTTTCTCTCTGAGAGGTTTATGGACCAGACTGCAGGAAATGACTGGAAAACTGACTGTAACGATGGAAGGACTCTCAGGGCTGTTTTAGTCTCATAGTCCTTCACGTGGGAGTACAGATCCAGCAGGAAACCACACTGATATTCCTCAAAAACGTACATGTACATGTTACCAAGAGGGAATGTTTCATATGTGCACACTGATGATAACAGCTCCAGTATCTTCTCTCCTGTCTGCTGTTCTCGCTCTGCTGCTGCACAGAACAGATTCCCAAAGAACTGGACTTCACCTTTGAACTGTTGAGAGACACTGGAACAAGAAGAACAGAAACAGAGCCATGTTTTACTCATATGAAGTTCATATATGCTAAAATACCTGCTAATGATGGTCTGAGTGTTGCACCTGTGTCTGTTTGTTCAGGTGTTCCCTCCAAATGACGCCCTCTCCCCCTTCTTGCCTATGAGTGGAGGATCACACCTGAGCTCCCTCACCATTAGGCCATGTTGATGTATAAGCTCTGTGTAAACTAACAATGGGGCCAGAGGGCCAAATGGCTGTAATTTGCTGCATGAGCCAGGATGTTGAGCAGTGAGGTGATTTCTTCTGTTAATTAGTGATCCAACATTTAGTGTTGGAGTTGCTCTCAGCTTTAAAACATTAGTAACATTGGCTGTGCTTTCTTCTGTTGTAGGATGACTGCCATCTTCCTTTTAAAGATACTGGTATGTTGTTGACCCAATTACTTTTATTATATTTTACTTTTTTTCTTATTATTTGAATATAAATCTTTGTGTTTGAACTCCAACAGCCTGTGTTTCCTTCTTCTTTAATTGGCTTAAGATATTTACATGTTTCGCTCATTAATGACATCATAAATGTCCCACAGTTTAATTATAAAGCTTTCACATCTGTTAAAAACGGTTAGCGGTTGCTAACAACTGTCTCAATAAGACCACAGAGGTTGTCTGGACATTAAACATCATCACAGCGAACACATCTACTCACCGGTCCGTCTGAAGATTGTCTTGCTGAACAAAACTTATCAGAACCTTGTGTTTGTCACACAGCTTATTTTCTCTAATATGCCTAAATACAATGCAAAAATCCCTGTCGGCTTTTTATGGAGGGAACCAGGCAATGCTAACTTCAGGGTTAGCCTTCAAAAATACATCATCCCTGGCGACCAACAACTGCATCTTTATGACGACAATGTTTTATTTGTAAAGGCCAATTAATTAACTTTTTCAAAAAACAGGCTATTGGGAGCCAGATGTTTCATTTCCTGCTCCATCTGAAGTAAGAAACATGGTGTTTTTAAATAATTAGTCAGTCTTACCTGAGCTGTGAGATATGAGGCAGACACTGTAGGAAACTCCTCACTTCACTCTCTTCATGTGAGCAGCCTGTCAGCTTCACTTGTTTCTTCTCTGATGTGAGTTTCAGCACTTCCAGGAGGATGGAGCTCTTTCTCTTTGAGAGGTTTATGGACCAGACTGCAGGAACTGACTGGAGAACTGACTGTAATGATGGAAGGACTCTCAGGCCAGTTTCAGGGTCACAAGAGTACAGATCCAACAGGAAATCCCGCCATTTCTCTTTCAGGGGGCATGTTTCATATCTGCACACTGATGATAACAGCTCCAGTATCTTCTCTCCTGTCTGCCGTTCTCTCTCTGCTGCTGCACACAACAGATTCCCAAAGAATCTGATTTCTTCTGATGCTTCTGGTGACTGAGGCACGAAACTGAAATCATGAAGATCCATGAAAAATGTAATATATCGACCAATAATATGAAAATGTAAAATGTGTTATCATTTTATCTGCATTGCAGACAAATTCAAAGTAGATGGAAACAGAAGTAATGAAAAAACCAAGGCCATTTACCTGAGCTGTGAGATATGAGGCAGACACTGTAGGAAACTCCTCACTTCACTCTCTTCATGTGAGCAGCCAGTCAGCTTCACTTGTTTCTTCTCTGATGTGAGTTTCAGCACTTCCAGGAGGATGGAGCTCTTTCTCTCTGAGAGGTTTATGGACCAGACTGCAGGAAATGAGTGTAAAACTGACTGTAATGATGGAAGGACTCTCAGGCCTCTTTTAGTCTCTCTGTCTGTTATGTAGGAGCAAAGATCCAGCAGGAAGCCACACTGAAATTTCTCATGTATGTGTCTCTCATTGAAAGGGAATGTTTCATATGTGCACACTGATGATAACAGCTCCAGTATCTTCTCTCCTGTCTGCTGTTCTCTCTCTGCTGCTGCACAGAATAGATTCCCAAAGAACTCGACTTCACCTCCAAGCCAGTGAGGGAAACTGAAACAAGAATTTAACATTTTGTTATGATTTGTGTCACAGTCAGTCATGTTTCTGTGGTGGATTGCTGTTCAGGTGTTTCACTTTCTGTGCTTGTTGTGCTTGCAGAGATGCACTGAGAGGCTGGGTGGGATTTCCCCTCATGAGAGCGGCTGACACACACACACAGACACCTGCAGCAAATTGGCAATCAGCACATGCCAGATGATTTCATCAGTACTATGTGGTACATGGCTCCTGCTAATGCAGATCGCTTTCATAATTTTCACTTGTTGTCTTTTGTGCCTGTCTCAAAGAGATTGCCTTCAGTGATCCACCTCGTTTCCAACTACTGGAAATGCCAGTAGCTTGCCATTACCAAGCCTTCAGCACCTCTGGACCACCATCACCACCATCGGAGCCAATATCCTTGCCCTGAGCTCTTCTGGGCACCACAATTCACGATATCCACCAGCACCACCATGAGCTACCTCTTCTCCTTCTCCTCCTCCTCCTACTCAACGACGGAGTCACCAGCTGGAGTCTCTCATCACTCTCAACAGCAGAACCCCTGTGACACTTCAATAAATTCCTTTTTACTCAACCCCCTGCTTTGTTGTCTGCTTCTGAGTCCAACAAAGAACTACATGTTGAAACAGAATCATCTGACCAACAACGGACCCATGGATCCAGGATCCCTCCACCTGGCGACCAACGCTCATGGCATCCTCTTTGGAAAACATGAACACATGCTCCAGGAGGTAATGGAGTTGCTCCAAGTTTTGTGCTCAAACGTCACCATCCTCTGGTCAATTCAAGTATCAGGTATCAGGTGATGCCTTTTGGTCTTTGTAATGCCCCAGCTGTTTTTTAACCTCTGATTCATAACATACTCTGTCACATGTTGAACCATTTTGTTTTGTCTACTTGGACGACATGATGTTCTCCAGAACCCATGATGAACACATCGAGCAAGTGAGATCGGTGCTTCAAAGACTCCTGGAGAATAGATTGTTCATTAAACCGGAGAAGTGTGAATTCCACTCTACTTAGGTCAGCTTCCCTGGATTTGAGGTAGCCAAGACGAGGCTTCAGACTGATCTCAGCAAGATCTGGACAGTGGAGGAGTGGCCCACACCTTCTTCCCATAAGCAGTTGCAACGTTTCCTGGGGTTCGCTATCTTCTACTGAAGGTTCATCCGCGACTACAGCCGAGTCGCAGCTTCTCTCACCCAACTGACCTCATCATTCATTTGGTTTTCTGTAGCCGACGCAGCCTTTGAAGGCTCATGCCCCTGTTCTTCAGAATCCCTACCTGGCTCGTCAGTTTGTGATGGAGGTGCCTCAAATTCCAGTGTGGGGGGCCATACTCTGTCCCGACATCTCTTTCCAGCAGAGATAAATTATGATGTTGGTAACAGGGAACTTTTGGCAGTGGTATTCGCCCTTCAGGAGTGGCAACGTTGGCTGGAGGGTACCCAGGAGCTGTTCCTCATTTGAACTGACCATAAGAACCTCTCTTACCTGCGCTCTGCCAGAAGGTTCAACTACCGCAAGGCTCGCTGGTCTTTCTTTGTAAGCCACTTCAACTACACTCTCTCATACTGACAAGGCTCACATAATGGCAAACCAGATGCTCTCCTCTTCTCCCCTGACGCATTCCCAGCTGACCCCTAGCCCATTGTGCCTAATACCTGTATCGTCCCTGACCCGGCCCAGGTCCACCTAAGCGCCTGTTCATGACGCAGGAGGTCTGGTCTCAGGTGTTACAGTGGGGCCATTCGTCCAAACTCACCTGTCACCCTGAGGTGCAGCGGTTGCTTCAGTTTCCGCACCAGCACTTCTGGTGGCCTACCCAGTCTAAGGATGTGAGTTTGTGGTGGCCTGTGTTGTGTAAGCCCGGAGCAAGGCATATCATGGTACCCCCTCTGGTCTTCGCCGACCCCTTCCTGTACTCAGTCATCCCTGGTCCCATCTTGCAGAGGATTTTGTTACAGGTCTCCCACATTCTAGTGGAAACACCACTATCCTCACCATAGTGGACCGCTTATTCAAGCTGGTTCACTTCATTCCCCCGGTCAAGTTCCCATCCACCTCCAAGACCACTGACTTTCTCACCCTCCATGTTTTCCATGGCCCTCCTTCAGACATTGTGTCTGATCGTGGACCCCAATTCACATCTCAGGTTAGGCAGGTTTTTTGTAAGACCTTTGGCACTTCCACCACTCTCACTTCTGGTTATTATTCTCAGTCCAATGGTTCACGGGAATAGCCAACCAGGACCTGGAGACCACCCTTTAGCTTCATCACGGCCCGTCATCTCACTTCGTGGTCCTCTTTTCTCCTTTTGGTGGAGTATTCCCATAACTCTCTGACCAGCTCTGCTACAGGAATGACCCCGTCCATGGCCGCCTGCAGCTTTCAACCACCACTTCTGTACGTCCAGGAGGGCGAGGTCGCAGTCCCTTTCCGTCCAAGATTATGTTATCCGTTGCCAAGAGATTTTGAGGTCTGCTCATGATGCCCTTACCCATACCACCCGGCAAAGTCGGCGTTTGGCAAATTGTCACTGTCTTCCAGCCCCCAAATACCAAGCAGGACAAAGGGTTTGGCTTCCTACAAGTGACCTCCCTCTTCAGATGGAGTCACGCAAGTTGGCCGTGCGCTTCGTTGGTCAGTTTGAGGTGGACAAGATCATCGACCCCAATGCCGTATGTCTCAAGCTGCCTGCAACTCTACCAGTACATCCCACATTTCATATCTCTCAACTGAAGCCCGTTTCCAGCAGTGACCTCCCCCTACTCTCCTACAGAGTCTCCAGCCAGAGTCTGTCATCACTCTCACCTGCAGAACCCCTATGAAACTTCAATAACTTCCTTTCAATTCAACCCCCTGTCTTATTGTCGTTTTCATCTGGGTCCAACGAAGAACTACATGTTCTAACAATATGATTTAAACAGTGATACAAAGCCATAAATTGCTGATATGGAGTTTATCTGCTGAAAGCCAACAAATACTTGCTAATTAGCATTAAACAGTAAAATAGGTGATGAAGAAATAAATACATTGGTGTGTGTCAACTAAATCTGTACAATACATATCGAATTTTTTGTGAAGTGATCAGTTGAATACATTACCTCAATCTGGTAATACCGAGTAACTAACAACTTGAGTTTGTTGAGTTTCAAAAAAACATTGAAAGGCAAAATAATTAAGGATTACAATGTAAAAGAACTGAAATATGAAATGATTAAGAAGCAAGAATTTAGTAAATTTTGTTATGTTTTTTTTCTTCTTGTTTTTTTTTTTTTCTTCCTCTTTGTATTACTGATACTTTGGGTTATTCCATGGATTGTACAGGATAGGCAAAAATAAGCCTTGGCTTCAGCCTATTCCTTTTTCGGTTACAGAGCTTGTTTAAATTTTTTTGGGAGAAAATGTTGAGTTGAAGTCTGTATGATAATAGTTGTCAGTTGATTGCACATAATTTAAGTGTTTTGTATTGTAACCGAAATAAAACTATTCATTCATTCATTCATTCATTCACTTTTATGCAAAAGAAAAAAAAAAACCACTAAGCAGATTATAAGAAGGATTTTTTGTTGTTTGTTTAGACAAACCTCTTCTGAAGTAGGGAAAATTGTTATATTAAATATCAAACATTTGCCCGACTTACCTGAGCTGTGAGATATGAGGCAGACACTGTAGGAAACTCCTCACTTCACTCTCTTCATCTGAGCAGTCTGTGAGGTTCACTTGTTTCTTCTCTGATTGGAGTTTCAGCACTTCCAGGAGGATGGAGCTCTTTCTCCCTGACATGTTTATGGACCAGACTGCAGGAGATGACTGGAAAACTGACTGTAATGATGGAAGGACTCTCAGGCCTGTTTCAGTCTCATAGTCCTTAATGTAGGAGTACAGATCCAACAGGAAACCACAGTTATATTCATCATCCATGCCATTTGAAGGGAATTTTCTATGTCTGCACACTGATGATAACAGCTCCAGTATCTTCTCTCCTGTCTGCTGTTTTCTCTCTGCTGCTGCACAGCACAGATTCCCAAAGAACTCAACTTCACCTCTATATACAGAACAGTCAGAGAAACTGGAACAAGAATTGAACATTTTGTTACTGCATGATTTCAACAGCAGAATAAAGTACATCAACTCTAGTTAATTAAGGAATAAATACATTTGGGTGCTTGGAATAAAACAGCATGTCAAAAAAAAAATGCACACAGAACGAGAAATACAGAAATTACGAGCTGTTTCTTAAAAATTGCATCCGTCTGTCTTTGATTTTTTTCCGTGAAAGACAACCAAGTAACTTTTCTAAAACTCAGACGAAAATGACATTTTTTCCTGCCTCATCTATAGTCAACCACATGGTATTTTTAAAATTAAATTATTTGTCTGACTTACCTGAGCTGTGAGATATGAGGCAGACACTGTAGGAAACTCCTCACTTCACTCTCTTCATGTGAGCAGCCTGTCAGCTTCACTTGTTTCTTCTCTGATGTGAGTTTCAGCACTTCCAGGAGGATGGAGCTCTTTCTCTCTGAGAGGTTTATGGACCAGACTGCAGGAGCTGACTGTAAAACTGACTGTAATGATGATAGAACCCTCAGGCCTGTTTTAGTCTCGTAGGCCTTCACATGAGAGTACAGATCCAGCAGGAACTCACACTGATATTCATCAGAGATGTACATGTATATGTTGCCAAAAGGGAATGTTTCATGTCTGCACACTGATGATAACAGCTCCACTATCTTCTCTCCTGTCTGCTGTTCTCTCTCTGCTGCTGCACAGAACAGATTCCCAAAGAACTTGCTTTGACCTTCAAATTCGTGGGAGAAACTGGAACCCAAATTGAAAAATTGACATTATGTCAACAGAAACACAGTCATGCATTACTGATATATAGTTTATCTGCTAAAAGCCTACAAGTACCTGATAATGACCACAATAAAGTGAAACAGACATACTGTCAGTAATCATGGAATAAATACATTTGCATGTGTATTCTACAAAACTTTACACAGCAAAGTAATGTTTACATGTAAGGAGAGACTGAAAACGATATCTCAAAAATGACCGTGAGTTGTTATCTTTACAAATTTACACTGATGTCACGTGAAGAACAATTACTCTTACCTGAGCTGTGAGATATGAGGCAGACACTGTAGGAAACTCCTCACTTCACTCTCTACATGTGAGCAGCCTGTCAGCCTCACTTGTTTCTTCTCTGATGTGAGTTTCAGCACTTCCAGGAGGATGGAGCTCTTTCTCTCTGAGAGGTTTAAGAACCAGACTGCAGGAGCTGACTGGAAAATTGACTGTAATGATGGAAGGACTCTCAGGCCAGTTTTAGGGTCACAAGAGTACAGATCCAGCAGGAAATCACACCATTTCTCTTTCAGAGAGAATCTTTCATATCTGCACACTGATGATAACAGCTCCAGTATCTTCTCTCCTGTCTGCTGTTCTCTCTCTGCTGCTGCACACAACAGATTCCCAAAGAACCTGATTTCGTCTGATGGTTCTGGTAACTGAGGCATGAAACTGAAATCGTGAAGATTAAAGACACATGTAAGATATATCACTTTATAGTATTTCTATGAGATTAAACTATAGACTGAAATTTGTTATAGTTGTACCTGCATGCAGACAAATTCAAAGTATATGAAAACAAAAGTAATGAAAAAAAAACAAGACCATTTACCTGAGCTGTGAGATATGAGGCAGACACTGTAGGAAACTCCTCACTTCACTCTCTTCATGTGAGCAGCCTGTCAGCTTCACTTGTTTCTTCTCTGATGTGAGTTTCAGCACTTCCAGGAGGATGGAGCTCTTTCTCTCTGAGAGGTTTATGGACCAGACTGCAGGAGCTGACTGGAAAACTGACTGTAATGATGGAAGGACTCTCAGGGCAGTTTCAGGATCATAAGAGTACAGATCCAACAGGAAACCCCACCATTTCTCTTTTAGAGGGAATGCTCCATATCTGCACACTGATGATAACAGCTCCAGTATCTTCTCTCCTGTCTGCTGTTCTTTCTCTGCTGCTGCACACAACAGATTCCCAAAGAACTTGACTCCGCCTCCAAACAAGTCAGAGACACTGGAACAAGAATGGAACATTTTGTCGTGACATAATGTCAACAACAGAAACACAGTCATGCATTACTGATGTGGAGTTTATCTGCTCAAAGTCTACAAATACCTGCAAATGTGAAAAATGTAGTGAAAAAGATCAACTCTGGGTTATTAAGGAATAAATACATTAGGGTGCTTGGAATAAAACAGCGTGTCATCTGTAAAATCTTACACAGTGACGAAACATCTCATTTGATCAACTGAACATATTACCTCGATCTGGAAAATACTAACTGCTTACAAACAATGGCATCTTTGTCTTTGTTTAAGTTCATCAATTACATTTTCTCAAAAAATTATTGTTCATAGGATGGATGAGTTACAAAATTCTTTTGAATTGACGCCCATCATACTACTAAAACACACAATTTTAGTCTGTCTTACCTGATCAGTGAGATATGAGGCAGACACTGTAGGAAACTCCTCACTTCACTCTCTTCATGTGAGCAGCCTGTCAGCTCCACTTGTTTCTTCTCTGATGTGAGTTTCAGCACTTCCAGGAGGATGGAGCTCTTTCTCTCTGAGAGGTTTATGAACCAGACTGCAGGAAATGACTGGAAAACTGACTGTAATGATGGAAGGACTCTCAGACCTGTTCCAGTCTCATAGTCCTTCACGTAGGAGTACAGATCCAGCAGGAAACCACACTGATATTCCTCATCATCATCATATATGTAATTTAAAGGGAATGTTTCATATGTGCACACTGATGATAACAGCTCCAGTATCTTCTCTCCTGTCTGCTGTTCTCTCTCTGCTGCTGCACAGAACAGATTCCCAAAGAACTTGGCTTCACCTCCAAACCAGTCAGAGACACTGGAACAAGAAATTAACATTTTGTTAAAAAATGATGTCAACAACAGAAACAGAGCCATGCTTTACTGAGATGGAGTTTATTTGCCAAAAGTGCAGAAATTTCTGCTGATGAACATAATACAGTCAAGTAGATTGTTACGACCCTATTGTTGCTGTGTTTGTTTGTTCTATTGTTTGTGTTTTCTGCCATCTACCCCCTCTTGAGCTCCTTCACCATTAGGCCATGGTAATTTATATGCATAAACTCACAATGGGACTAGTTGGACGAGCAGCTGCAGTGAGCTACTGAGCCAGAATATTGAGCAGTATGGTGAAGTCATCCATTAATTAGTGATGCAACATTTAGCGCTGGAGTAACATTGGTTGACTTTCTTCTGTTGTAGGATGGCCGCCATCATCCTTTAAAGACACTGCTGTGTTGTTGACCCAATTACTTTTATTATAATTTGTAAATAAACCTTTTGTGTTTAAACTCGTACTCTGGGTATTATTTAACTTACTAAACTACAAGTTACCCTGGCCTTACTGAGATGTTAAATAGATCAACTATCAGTGATTAATGAATAAGTACAAGAGTGCTTGGAACAAAAAACTGTATGTCATCTATAAAACTTAACACAGTGACAAAATAGAGTGATGTAATTTGTAGTTCTCCAACCCAGGAATCAGTGAGCATTTTGCACACTGAGCTACCACATTTCAAGGTGTATGGGTTTTTTGTACTGGTTTTCAGTTTGTTGAGACCTCACCACATGGTCCTGATAATTGAGGGGCCTGCATGTAAACCATAGCCTCCATGCACTAACAAAGTCTGCAAACAAAGAGAAAAGTGTGCCAACCCCAGTGACAGTATGTGGTAGCTGGTTGCTACAGTTCCACAGGTTTGAAACTCTTTTGCTATTGGTTGAGAACACATTGTCATTTCCAGTGCGACAGCCTGATGCACGGAGAGGTTAAGTACAGCTGCAGCCACAACTCACTGCAGTCCCATCGCAACGTGTTGCTGGAAGCAGTAGGTTTGTCTTACTAAAAGGAAGCAAACAAACGCTTGGATTTCACCTTCTCCTAGGCCGCAGTCTTTAACCTTGCTGGACAAACCACAGACTGCTTCGCGTTTGCCAAACATGTCCCAAATCCAGAGAAGGCACTGCGCAATCCAGCCTCTCATCCTTGCAGAAGTGAGGAATTTCCCCTCAGTAAGAAGCAGACCTTTGCCATGTTTTCTTGGCCCGCATCAATGTAACTGGTTCCTCTGCTATAACACTGCAAACAGCCACCGCCAGCCTGCTAGCAGGATACTGCAGCGGCAAGAGCAATTATCCACGCAGAGGAAATGCGATGGATTAACGAGGCAGATGGACACATGCTAACTGCCAATGTGATCATTAGAATACATTACTTGTATTCTTCAAAATACTAGCTGATAAACCAACAACTGCATCTCTATGTTGACAATGTTGTTTTTGTAAATGCAAAGTTACTTAATTTTTTCAAAACACAGGCAGTTGTGAGCCAGATGTTTTATTTCCACCTTATCTGAAGTAAGCAACATGGTATTTTTATTGTACATTATTTGTCTGACTTACCTGAGCTGTGAGATATGAGGCAGACACTGTAGGAAACTCCTCACTTCACTCTCTTCATGTGAGCAGCCTGTCAGCTCCACTTGTTTCTTCTCTGATGTGAGTTTCAGCACTTCCAGGAGGATGGAGCTCTTTCTCTTTGAGAGGTTTATGGACCAGACGGCAGGAGTCGACTGGAAAAGTGGCATCAGCTTTGGAATGACACTTAAAAATCCTTCACTCACAACACGTTGATAAAAATCCAGAAGGATGTTATTTAAGTCAGTGTTAACAGAAAACAGTGAGAAGAGAGTATTCACTACATCGTGAAAGCTCTCTCCTTTGTGAAGTGCTGCTTTCAGGCATAAATCCAGTAACAGCTGCTTTGATTCACTCTCTGGTGTCCCACGACATCGGTCCTGTTCCTTCAGTCGTAAGCCTCTGTAGGTCATCTTGGAGCTGCATGATAGCAAACAGAGGTATCAAACGGAGATACTGTGAAACTTTATCATATTTGCAATATCATTTTTTCCGCAGCTATTGCAATTTCAGAGAGTACAATAATAAGGGAGAAAACAAACGGGCTGGTAATGCAATAGATGCATACTTTAAATGCCTGTCTGATTCTTCAGAATGCAATTAACTAGATTATAACTATTACCCAGACAGAAACATTTACAAGAAAACCACAGATGTCAGACTAGAACAAACCAATTAAACCCTAAACTAAACCAATCCACCAGAACAGAATGAGCTGTGGCCAGATTTGGGCAATGCTTTGGCCTGCTTGTTGAGAAGCGGACAGCTCAATCGCCATCGTTCCACACGGTATGTGACCCAGGTTAATATATCTAATGTTGGCCAGTTCAGGGCTGCTACAATTTCACTATCTGGGTAATAAGAGGTTAATCATCATTAGAGGAGAGCAAGATGGCGCTGTAGAAGACGACAGCCTATCCAGTCGCTCTGCAGCACTGTTTTGTTCTTTACCTTTTTCTTCCCCCTTTTTTAAAATATTTTACTTCTTCACGAAGGATTTTACATGTATCCCATGGGTACAGCGGACTCAAAACACACAGGAGTCAGCTCTCTTGTTTATTCTGGAGAGAAGTTGCTGGCCCTTTATGTTGTGACAGAGACACAACATCCCAACGGAGCTGCGGAGAAGATATCGAGACTGCAAGTCGAGGGCTAAGCTAAAAGTTAGGCTAGCGGACAACCGGAGGCGCTGGCTCAAACCATCGATTCCCTCCGTGATAATGGGGAATGTTAACTCGCTGCCGGATAAGATGAACGAGCTGGAGAACCAGCGGATCTACTGTGAGTGCAGCTTGTTCATGCTGCAGGGACATGGCTAACAGATAGCATACCAGATGCTAAAGTGGACCTGTGGGGATTCGCAGCAGTGAGAGCCGACAGGGACGCGAAGGCATGTGGAAAACACAAAGGTGGGGGACTCATCATATATGTGAACAACCGTTGGTGTAACCCCGGCCATGTCACTGTGAAGGCGGTTTTGTGTTGCCCCCAGGGCTGCTGGCCGTTAGCTTGCGGCCATACTATCTACCGAGGGAGTTCAGTCACGTGATCGCCCTCTGTTTTTACATTCCTCCGAGAGCAGATGCGGCCGCTGCCTGTGAAAGAATACACAACGTCACTGCACGGCTGCAGATGCAACATCCTGAGGCCTTCATAACAATTTCTGGAGACTTCAATCATGTCACCCTGAACTCTACCCTGGCTGCTTTTCACCAGGTTGTCAACTGCCCCACCAGGAAGAACAGGACGATTGACTTCCTGTATGCCAACGTTTAGGAAGCATACAGAGTCACCGCCCTCCCCCCACTGGACAAGTCAGACCACAACCTGGTGTACATACAGCCCCAGTACACATCCCTGGTCCAAAGGCAGGCTGTCACCACTCGCTCCATCAGGAGATGGACTCCTGAAGCAGAGGAGGCCCTTAGAGACTGCTACAACACCACAGACTGGGATGTGCTGCTGGGTGCACATGATGATGAGGACATAGAGGGGATGACTCACTGTCTCACAGACTATCTCAACTTCTGTGCAGACGTGGTTGCCCCCACCAAGACTGTTCAGTGTTACTCAAATAACAAACCATGGGTAACACAGAGAGTCAAGGCCTTCAGGACAAACAACTTGAACAACTTCTTCAATAGGTTCAGCCACTCCACTCCCCCTCCCCCTCCCAATGCATCTCCACCCAGGCAGCACAGCAGCACCCCACTCCCCTTCCACAGCAGCTGAGCAGCACCCCTCCACACAGCCCCCTCCCTGCATCACAGCTGACCAGGTGAGAGGAGAACTGAGGAAGCTCCGGCCCCAGAAAGCAGCAGGACCAGACAACGTGTGTCCCCGTCTCCTCAAGACCTGTGCTGCTGAACTCGGGGAGCAGCTTCAACGGGTCTTCAATACGAGCCTGCAACTTGAGAGAGTGCCCACCCTCTGGGAGACATCATGCATCGTTCCAGTTCCAAAGAAGAACCTGCCCAGCGAGCTGAATGACTCACATTCTGATGGCATAAGACTAATAATATTGTGTATTTTAGTAATATGATGGGGGTCAACTCAAAAGAGGTTTATAACTCATCCATCCTATGAACAATAATGTTTTGAGAAAATTGAATTGATAAACTTAAACAAAAACAAAGATGCCATTGTCTCTGATCACATCTGATGCGACTCTTCCTCAACCTCCTCAGGCCCCAGGTACAGCACGCTGAGGACAGCCTGCAGTTTGCCTACCGAGCAGAGGTTGGTGTGGAGGATGCCATCCTCTACCTCCTACACTGAGTCCACTTGCATCTGGACAAGGGAAACAGCACAGTCAGGATCCTCTTTCTGGACTTTCCGAGTGCCTTCAACACAATCCAGCCCCTTTTACTCCAGGAAAAACTAAACAGAATGCAAGTGGACCCCTGCCTGGTTGCTTGGATTTCCAGCTACCTCACCAACAGCCCACAGTAGTCAGGCTGAAAGACATCACGTCTGACACTGTGATCAGCAGCATAGGAGCTCCACAGGGGACTGTGCTGTCCCCCCTCCTCTTTACTCTGTACACAGCAGACTTCTGCTACACCTCTGAAACGTATCACATCCAGAAGTTCGCAGATGACACAGCCATCATGGGGTGTATCAGAGATGATAAAGAGGAGGAATACAGGAGCCTGGTGAGGAACTTTGTTGTCTGGTGCCACAAAAACAACCTGCAGCTTAACACCTCAAAGACTAAAGAACTGGTCATTGACTTTGGGAGGGGCATACCCAGACCTAGACCAGTTCTGTTAGGAGCAGAGGAGGTGGAGGTCGTGGAGACCTAAAAATATCTTGGGCTGTGGCTGGACAACAAGCTGGACTGGACGAGCAACACTAAGCAGCTGTACAAGAAGGCTCAGAGCAGATTGTACTTCCTGAGGAGGCTATGATTCAACATCTGCAGGAAGCTCCTGTGGATCAGTCAGTGGTCGCCAGCGTTCTTTCCTACGCTGTGGTGTGCTGGGGCGGGAGCACATCAAAGGGAGACCTTTCCAGGTTGGAAAAGCTCGTCAGGCGGACCAGCTCGGTGGTCGGCAGGAGGCTGGACCCCCTGGTGACAGTGGCGGAGAGGAGAACTCTTAAAAAACTGCGGGGCATCCAGGCCAATGCCAACCACCCTTTGCACACTGTCATCAGCAGCCGGAGGAGCCGGTTCAGCGACAGGCTGCACCTTCCAAAGAGCCGGACAAACAGACTGAGGAACTCCTTTGTCCCCCATGCTATGAAACTGTACAAGTCCTCACTGGGGGGAGGAGGGCGAACAGATGATGAACAAATGCATGTACAATAACCATGTGCAATACAATAACCATGTGCATTAACAACACAACCATACAAATACTGTGTATCTGTGAATACTGTGTACAGTATATATTATACAGACATATGGGTATATACATATATTTACAAATATATTTTTCCTCTATTCTTACAGTGTTATTTTATTTTATTTTATTGAATATTATTTATGTATATGTGTATTTAACAGTGCTGTGTGTGATATGGAACTTCAATTTCCCCGAGGGAACCTCCCAAAGGGATTAATAAAGTTGTGTCTAAGTCTAAGGATAAACCCCTTGAGGTGCACCATCTCAATAGCCGTTTTTATACAAGGCAACAACCAATTTGGCTGTCCTTTTTGCAGCTAGGTCCACGAATTTAGACAGAAGGCGGTATATTGGGGGTCTGTTTTGGTCCGCCTAGGAGGGTACACTTTTTCCACCTCCATTGCTGTAAATCCAAGTCGTTGATGTGCCGGCAATTGCGTGAGATGGGCGGAGGTGTCGATGATGTGCACTGTTGTGCGACCCACAGCCGGGAGTTTTAAAACCAGGAAACAGCTGATCACAGCAGTCAGTCCATCACTTCATCCACGGACGTCAAGATGAGCAACTGGAAAGCTGTTTAGAACCCAGTTCTAAACTCCAATGGGGTGCAATGTAAAGCTCTTATTTTGAAGATAAATTTGACCTGCTTCCTGTTGCTGTCTGGTGCTTGAGGCAGCTAACGGAGGGGGCGAGGCACTCCACCACACACTTCCTTTAATAGAGGGGGTTTAACATCTCCGTGTGTTTGACTGAGGAGGCGAGAATATGGGCCACGGGTCTATAATTAAGTAAATCTATCAAGTGTCTCCACATTTAATACCACAGCAGGGGGGAAGCACCCATGACAAGGCAGTGGTCATTCAGATTATGCTGCATCCCGCTGGCCTTAAGCGAGCAGTTGTGTAGCAATTATGACTGACACTAGTATGAAAGGATAAATATTCTTCTGATGCATATGTTGTGCGTCACTGTTCACGCCCAACCTCGTGCTTCCCGTCACATCACGTTTACGCCTACCCCAGTGGCGGCTTTTTTGAAAACAAGGAATATTACACCACCCTGTCACATAGACAAGATGGCAGATTGAAGCCTTTACCTGGCTGCAAATGTGGCACATTTTCTAACTAAAAGGGGCTATCGAGGGGGTCCTCAGACACACAAAACATAACATTTAAAGGAAACCAGTTAACAAAACCTAACACAGAACAACATAACATACATAACGGCTCTCCCACCACCCCAAACCACACATACACAACTACAATTAAGGGATGAAGATACCATTAAGTGGTGTTCTGGTTTAAAAATGGGGATAAAAAGCTGTTGGGAAATTTTTTTTTCCTAATTGCAATGAAAAACAATTAATTGACCAAAATTGTATTGAGACTATTTTGTTTTATTATTTAATCAATATGAGGCCTCAGAGAACTTTTCTGGTATTTCAATGTATTGACTTTGTTAATGGCCCCGATGGCCCAATGCGACTGAAGCAATGACTCAAAAAATTGTGTAAAGCAAGAATTTACGCGAGGTGAAGATATCGAAATCAAGCGAAGCTTTCATGCAACCCTGTGTCAAGAAAGTTTATCTTCGTTGGCATTCACACTGATTATAATGTTAATTTTGCTGATGTGCAGACATTCATGAGAAACAATGGGGAGGCACTGCCACTGAGGAATGCAGTTGAAATGAGGGCTTGTACTGTAAACAGTAGTGTCTGTGTGGGTGTTGTGTTTTAAGTGGCATCCACATTGATGTCAGAACCAACGCTTTTACCAGCAGAACAGTGTAACAACAGCAATGTTATTCACTTCACCTGTCTGTGGTTTTACTTGTTTGGCTGATTGGTTTATGATGTCACCTTAAAAGTAATTTGACACATAGCAGTAATGTCAAACATGTTCACACATACCATTGGACATTTTGAAGGCATCCAAACAGTCGTCTCATTCCTTGCTCTGATACCACGACATCCTCAAGGTTCAGCCATATTTTTGTCTTCTGCGATTGAGTAACCACATAGGCCACAGCACAGCAGGAGTAAGGACTGAGATTCTCTCCACTGAGATCAAGATCGTAGTTCAGTTTTTTTAGTAGGTAGACGCATGATTCAGGACTCTGGGACTCATACAAGCATTGGCATAAGAACAGTATGTCCACATCAAGCCCACTGGCCTCAGTACCAGCCTCATTGTTTTTAAACAGATGAGGTGAAAATGTGTTTATCATTTCCTCAAAGAACCACTCAGATGTTTTCTTGAGCTGCTGATCTGGAATCAGACACTTCATCAAACTGGGGTTCTCCTCAGTCAACAACCGACACATGAATGGGATCAGATGTTTCATGTGTTTCTTCTCCTCAGTGAGGCACTGCTGGAAAACATCCCTGATTTTATCTGGATTCTTCAGGAGCCACAGCGCCACAAAAAACTCCTGCATTGTGTAGTGAAGAAACGCATATGTGGTTACACTCTCAGTCAGAGCGACTTCGAGAACCAGAGGTTTCAGGAAGGAGAGGACACAGCTGTCTTCACACTGAAAGTCTGTCAAGTTGACCGTTTTCCGTTCAGTTGCATGAAAAGCCGCCTCAGCCAAAGACAGTATCTCCTCCCTCTTGTTGCTGATGAAGGAGTTCAGATTTTTCTTTTTTGTTTTGTTGCTGTTTACCTGAAGACAGAAACAAACAAAACTGATGTAGATTTCAGTTATACTGTTTGGCTGTGGAGAGTCTTCAGGTGTCTGAGCTGAAAAGCAGGCAGCTACCATCAGTGCGTACATCGGGACATGGCAGAGAGTCAACAACTCCACGTTTCTCAACACATTTCCCTGTTCTTCACCAAGAGTCTCAGCTATGTATGTTCTGACGCTCTGCTCACTAAAGCCTTTCACTTCCACTCTGAGAAAGCCCTCTGGAAAAAGGATCTCATCATCTGGTCTGCAAGTCACAATGACCTTGGCATAACGAAGATCATTTTTTACAATTCTCTGCACCACTGAAGAAGAGAGGTCTGTGACTCCATCAAAGATGATAGTAACATTGTCAGAATACGTCTTTATATCCTGTAAGACCTCTTCTTTGCCTTCATCTGGTTCACTGAACACATTGAACAGAAGATCCTCCAAGCTCATATCCTTCGTGATGTGTGATGTTTCTCTCATGTCAAAGTAAAACATGTAATCCAGTTTCTTGGAGTCTCTTTCTGCCCAGAGTTTCAACAGTTCATGACTGAGCGCTGTCTTTCCGATTCCAGGTTTACCAACTAAGAGAATGTCTTCATTTAATGCCAGCAGTTTACTGGGGGACATTTCTGATCTGTCCTCAGGGATGTACGTCTTCATCTTTTTAGGACGACTCATCTTGCTTTTCTTGCTCTTGTCTTTCTTTCTTTTAGACAGAGAAACACTTCCTTGTGTGTCTAATACAAGTGAAGTGTACGACAGATCAGGCTTGTTTTCTCCAAACAGATTGTTGTTGGATTTCCAAAACTCGATCGATTTTTGTTGTGCTTTTGACTTCAGCTTTGCCTGATATTGGTGGCACGGCCTTGAGCCTGAAATAAAAACAACAATGAGTCAATAAATGCACCATGAATTAACTGCTATGACATTGAACATGACACAAGTAATAATCATTTGCACATATATACATTAATGTTCATTATTAAAATCAGAACATAAAAGATAATCAATGAAAATGTGACACAGTATTAATCACAATTCTGCTTCTTAATACCTTGTAGGTAGTTTGTATCCATTTCTGTGTCTTCCTTGAAAGAATAACAGCTGATCCAGTGGTGCAGTTCAAACTTGTTGGTCTCTGAAGAAGCTGCACTATTTTTCTCAGGGAGGAGCGACGGCCTCCCTAAGGTCAACTGCCTCGTCATGTCAATAATCTTGAGGAACTTGTAGCAGGCTGCTTCCCCCTTTTCTGTGACTGAGTCCAGTATACTCCTGGTTTTATCAAAGTCATTTCTCTCTGCATTAATTTCACTGACCTCTTCATCACTTATAACTCCCTGCTGATACAAGTTCTCCACAATCACTGGGAGACTCTTTAATTCTCTCACAAGGTGGACTCTGGCACTTCTGACGTACTCTGAGGCAGACTGTGTTGTACAAGCCATGTGTCCTGATGTCTGTATATTCTCCACACAGATCCAACTTCAATGATCTGGAGAACAAAATACCACATCGAAGAAAATGTTAATTACAACAACTACTTTGCCTGTGATGTATTAACTATTGCATTAAATGTCTAAAATCTCTTAGAGTAAACATCATGAAGGTGATTTAATATTTACCGGCTGAACATCAATTCTATTAGTGTTTAACAATTCCAGGAAACAAACTAAACTATTAAATAGATAAAATATGTTCAGGGCAGAGAAGAACATGCTGAATTTTTAATGTATTAAAATAGTATTTCTCCACCCTAATATCCTAAATATTTATTCTACCTGACTGTCTTTCGGCAGTAGCTTCTACGTTTCTCAACTATTCTCTACTCTGACACCAAAGCAGTCATGCTGAATCTTCATTGTCACACAGCTATCTGACAAACTTGAACAATTCTGTGATGATCTTTAGCACAGACCTTTTCTGAACCAACCACACCCAACTGTTGAAAACTGATAAATCTGACTGACCTTGTTCTCGACTCTCCTGGATAACCATCCAAAATTCCTGAAATCTGACCTCGGTCCTTCTTTCAACTCTTCTTTTAATACTCAAGATTTCAGTTAATTCCTAGAATTCTCTGGATGCAATTTGTTAGAAATGGAAAAGATATGAGGGTATCTACAAAAGCCTGTAGTGACTAGCTGTAGTTAGCCATGAGTCTAAGTTGTCCTACTAGCTGATATGGGAATCTGCATTGACCGTGACCTCAGATCATAGGGGAAGTCACCATGGGCAATGGGAGTCAGCTCGACTGGGCTCACGTGGCAGGACACCAGATTGGTGCTGAACACAACCTCTGAAACCGTTTAGACAGCGGACACAGTACAGAGGTGATTTACAGCAGCTCTCACCAGTATTAGGAATCCAGGGACGACAAGACATGGCATATGTAAATGAAGGACGATATTTTAATTTCACAATAAACTTAGTCTGAAATGACATCACTGCACTGAAACCATAATTCCATTGGGGAATTGACAATTATGACTTACCCCAATCACCTCTTTCTGCATTATGTTCTGTAAAAAAAAGACAAAAAAGTTACGTACATATATAAGCTATAACAAATACGCAGTATAAGCCGATACCAATATATTAGTCAGAAATGATCAGTTTCTTTAATTGATTCCAGCATATTTCCTTACACCAAAGAACAATGTCATCAATCTCATGCATGTGTATTGAAACCCTAAACAATCATGGGTCCAACATATCATTACCTTCATATTCCTGTGATCTAACAAATTAAACTTGGTTCGTTTTCTCGACATCACAAGTTATTTATGTCGTTATCATAAGATAAGGTACTCATTGATTTTATATTTCAGCTTAAATCAGTTGCTACACTTGTTAAGATGCAATGTATTACTGTTGGTATGGGACTGCTGATCTACAAGACATTAAGCTTTGAGGAATAAGAGTTTTATGTGTTATAATGATATAAATATAGTGACAGATTTAACTTGTCTTTTTAACTCATATAAATAAATATAAATATAAACTCAGATGGATTAAAATGATGGTGGAAACACAAGCAACATGCTGAAAAATCTTACAAGGAATCATGGGCTTAAACTTGAGGAATGCCATGTATTGAACCAACTGCCTCCCAACCAGGCAGCACATCATGACTGAGGATAATAATCCTGTTACAATTACAGCAGCAACATGCAGTTTAGCAGATTTTTTTTTTGTTTGACCAATAAAATCCTACAAAATGAAATTAATTCTGTACAAATATTCTTTCAATTAATTTTATTTACTTTCCCATTATAGTAAACAGACTGTTAGCTCTTAGGCTAGGCTAGAGTAAGCTCCACCAAAACTGATCAGGAATCAATAAAGGAATCAAATCTGACTGACAATGGCACTAAAATCTCATAAAACGAAGTTGTATTGAAAAATACAACAGTCTGTCACATACACATTCAAAATAAGAAATAAAGACAACAAAAGTAAAAGAGACCACAATATGAAGCTGTTAGCTTCTGGCTGCCTTCATGAAGGAAGCTAACTGATGATAAATCAGGGCTGAACTGCCTCAACAGCAAAGATTCTGTCAGTCCAGCGAAACCAAACTAAGTAGGTGATGTGATAAATGTTTCATGAATGTTAATTATTTTGTAATTTGTCATAAAAGTCATAATTAGCTCGTTACAAAGCAGAAAGATAAAAGTCAACTGACGTTAACCGCCGTCAGTTACACAGACGATGCTAACAGCTACACAAAGTTAGCTAACCGGTCAAATAACAAACAGTTTTAAATACTCACAAATAAACAAGCTAGATAAACACACACACACACACACACACACACGCACACACACACACACAAACACACACACACACACACACACACACACACACACACACACACACACACACACACACGGGGAGCTCCGTCAGTTACCGTTAGGTACTTTTCCGTCACATAAACGTTCAACTGCCACATCCGACCTGGTCCTTTCAAAATAAAACATACAGGAAGTGACATTTACTAAATACATCAGCTTTACAGTGACAAACGATGTATGGCGGTATTTTACAGT
Source organism: Diplodus puntazzo (assembly GCA_963678695.2). Lineage (NCBI taxonomy): Eukaryota > Metazoa > Chordata > Actinopteri > Spariformes > Sparidae > Diplodus > Diplodus puntazzo. Next base: position 1,980,318 of record OZ023178.1, read on the forward strand.
TTTAAATCTCTGCCGGGATGTTTGAACATAACTAAAGTCCGGGATGTTCAGTCAGACATGAGCTGGATCCTCAGGACAACAGCAGAATCAGACAGAAGTCTTGAACATGGCGGAGCCTCGTCTGACTCTGAGTCCAGAACAACACAGCTGTAGTCTGGATGAGTCCTCTTTATCTCTCCTTCTTAATCCACCTTTTAAAAACACTTCCTGTCCTGCTCTTCTTCCTTACACTCACCTGTATGACAGTTTGTCCTCCACAGGTTCAGTCCAGTTAGTTTCTCTGTGTGTTAGGAGGGTTTTATTAATCCGAACAGCGTCAGAAACACTGCTGCTGCTGCTGCTGCCCGGTTTATCTTAATTTCACTTTTGATTGCTGAATGAACTTAAAATGATGTGATGTGAACTAACATCCACCAGATGTCACTGCTGGACAACAAATCACAGGCTGAGGGCTGAACTGCAGCCTGACAGCAGGACTTCAGTCTGAAACACAAGTTATCCTGCAGTTATAATTGTGTTCTGAAGGTCAAACTGATGATAGATTTGAATTATTCTCACTTCTGATCACAAGATACTAAATATTATATGAAATAAGAGACACACAAAGCTGCCAGTAGCAGCAGCAGCACAATCTGCAGCAACATGTTGAATCATTTCCTGTCAGAAGAAGTTTCAACAGTGACTGAACATTAAAACTTCATGAAGGGACGATGTGTTGTAGCACTGCTGTATCAGACTGCATCACTGTCAGCTCCCATTCAATTACATCTGTTTGTCAGTCACAACAACTGAACAACAATCATAGAACAAGTAGTAAATAATGTTGTGTCATCGTTTACAATACGAGGAAAGATACGGTTGGTGATTTGGTTTTCCTCACTTCCTGAGAAAAGGAACAGAGAAAAGCTGAGGAGATCCATCCGATCCTGAAAACAAGACGAGAGCGAGGAGAGTTTCTCTTTCTGATGAAGGAGCTGCACGATCATCCCGATCGCCTCCAGATGTATTTCAAAGAAACGTAAAGAAGAAGTGAGGGTCGTTACGTCACTGAATCTCTTTGGTGTCAGACTGTGGTGTCAGCTGTATAGAAGTCTATGGGAGATGATGGAGAAACTGGCTGAAACCCAACACATCTACGCCGTCTGACTGCTGATGAAGAAACGCCTCCAGAACATGGAAGAACACTTCAGAACTGATTTTTCTCACAAATCAATCGAGGCAGGTCCGACTGATTCCTGCTGATGACGCTGCAGCTACGTCGCTAACAGCAGCGCTAACAGGAGCCTCTCCTCCACATCCAGACCAGAACGTGTGGATAAAGACATCAGGTTTAACCTCCTCTCTGAAGAGTTCTGTCATGTTCTGGAGGCGTTTCTTCATCAGAGGTCAGACGACGTAGATGTGTTGGGTTTCTCCATCATCTCCCATAGACTTCTATACAGCTGACACCAGTCTGGCAGCTTCCTTCTCTTTAGGTTCCCTGGTGTGTTTCAGGATGTCAGCGGTCCAGTTTGATACGCTGCCAGCCACAAAGGAACCACACATTAAATAAATTAAGCTGTAAACTGAACCTGAAAACTAAAGAACATGACGGGGAAAGTTTGGGGTCAGAGTGTAAACATGAGCGACACAACGAGCAGCAGGATTGGACCGAACAAAAGGCCTCGACTGAACCTGGCTCAGTGACGGTGAAGCAGCCAGACGTCCTCCTCCCTCCTCTTCCTCTGTGGAGCAGCACTGGATCTGGACCTTGAACTGAGCCTCTCTCCCTGTTTGTGTTCAGGTCCGGTTCCTGTGCAGAGAAACACTGCAGACAACAGACAGCCGACATTTCAACAAGCACAAACTTCATGACAGACAGAATATTAATCTGTGTGAATCAGGAACCTCGTGTGTCTGTTGTCAGTTGTTGAAGGCTCAGACATCTTCGTTGACTTCTGTTCTGTTCTTAACCTTCATGTTACTGAAACGCTTCTGATTAAAACCAGTAAAAGTTCATAACTGTAATAAATGTAAATCACAGAAACAAATCACAGAATAATGTTGCAACAAGCTTTTGGCTTAAAAAAAACATTTATTGAGAATATTTACAACTGTTGATTCACAATATTTTAGAAAAGTCTTTGTAATTCCAGAAAGTAATAAAACAGTTTTTGGTGGAAGAACTGGTTCTTAGACGTTGTACTGGGTCTCAGAACCGGGTCTCTCTCTGGAACAGTAACTCAGCATCACTTAATTTAATGTGAAATAAAAACAAAACTCATATTTACATTCTGAAGATCATTTTCTTGAGATAATTCACTGTTTTCTCGATGTACCGAACATGATTTGGTCCTGAAAGCACCTTTATTGCATCATGACTCTGAGACGTCATTATAGAGTCTTTCTTCTCCACACTGAACTCAACATTCATCACAAAATACACAAATATAATGTCACTAAGTAAAAATAGATTAAGTTAATATAACAAAATACAAAATGATAAATTAGGCCAACTCATAAACCAAGTAACAGTTATGGCCTGTGAATATGAACACATTAAAGAAGAATCTACAGTATCTGATGAACCAGAGAAGAGTCGTCATCTCCAGATAATTACTGTAAACACTGCTGGCTGCTGTCGGCCTCCAGACGAGCTGCCGTCTGAATCCATCTATAAGTAATATTTTCATCTAACGATCATTAGACATGAATGATTCCCTGATCAGCACATCACCACCACACTGACGGCTGATTCACCAGATTTCAAACTGCTTGTGTTTCTTAAAAGGAGTTCTGTCCTTAATGTTGTTCCCGAAGAGTCTAGAAAAAGACCAGAGCAGAGAAACATCACTCACTCAGCCACAGGAACATGTGGAACAGTATTAACTTCACTAACCTGAGAGGATGAAGCACAAACGTCTGAATAAATGATGGAACATTGGTTCATGTATGCTCACCGCACAGTGTCCATGGAGGGGTTGATGGAGACCAGTTCAAGTAACATGTCAGCTGAAGCATCAGTGATCTGATTGTGACTCAGACTGAAACACAAACACAGGAAGTGACACGGAGGATATTTAGGACTGTAAATCATATCAGCTGCTGCTGGTGGAGGCAGTACAGGTTCTGTCCAACACACAACAGCCAGGAACACACACACATACAGAAAATAACTAGAACTATATATATTGTTGTGTGTGGACGGACTGATACTCACTCCAGGACTTGGACTTTGTGCAGATGTGTGAGCAGTGAGAGCAGCAGCTGGTCAGTGAGCTCACAGTGACTCAGGTCCAGTTCTGTCAGCCCTTCAGAGACGTCCAGCAGCTGAGCCAAAGCTCCACAGGACCTCTGATCCAGTGTGGTGTGACTGAGGTCCAGTTCTCCACCCAAGGCTCCACACAGGGACACCGCCCGTCTCACTGTGTCTCTGTCTCTGTTCACAGGAACCAGGGACAGCAGCTGGAGGACGACAGTCTTACTGGCTCTGAACAGCAGAATCAGAACAAAGAGCGACTGTTGAGGCTGATTTATGGTTCTGAGTAGATTCTACACAGAGACTACAGCGTAATATAAACATGTGGGTTTCAACATAGTGAGTATTTATGTGTGCTGGTGTGTCTGTGTTGCTGGTGGTGATACAGGGACCACCAGCTGCACTTTCCCCAGTAAACACACCAACTCCTTCAGTTTGCAGCTGTGTCTCTGGGCTGGGCAGAGTGGACAGGCCCTTTGGCACTTTGGCCTGTCGGCTCTCTCCTGCTCAGACACACTCGGACAATGAAGTAGAGATATTCCGATACCATTTTTTCCCTCCTGATACCGATTCCGATACTTGTGCTGTGGGTATCGGCCGATACCGATTACCGATACCAGTGTGATATGAAAAAATCCCATCATACTATGCCTACATGACTGTGATGTGATTATCATTGTGGTGAGGCCTGGCTCAGGTTAAACCCTTTGTCACACTGAATGAATACAGCAAATGGAAGTCATTTATTTTAAAATTCATTTTAAATAGAACAGCATAAAACAGGAGTGCAACAGCAACTTAACTAAATAAATCTGAGAAGATTTTTTTTTTTTTTAATTAAAATGAAGCCACAATATTGTAAAATAAAAAAGGCATTGAAATTACTGAGAAATCGCCCAGTGTGATGTTAAACCTAGCAAAGACATGGGGCAGACGTCGGAGCTCCAAATGTCTGGGGAATTAATCTGTGTTTGTTTGGTAACGCCTCGCTGCATGCTCAGTATGCAGCTGTTTTTGTCCGAAATAGTTAAGTTTCGTTTTGATTGAAAGTAAACAGAGTTGCGTGCATAAACTTCTCGTCCAGCGTCCTGTTTATACACAACACTTAGCTCGCAAAACTAGTGCATTTGCGCATGTATGATGACCTGTGACTTCTGGTGGATGCCAACACTCATAGCCGGTAAATAGATTCCTATTTCTAATGAATTACGTGGTATCGGATCGATGCCTGACTCCAGTACTCGCCGATACCAATCCCAGCATTATCGGAGGCATTTCCGATACTGGTATCGGAATCGGAACAACTCTACAATGAAGTGCAGCTCTGGAGGAGGAGTATAATCCAGGAAGAGCAGCAGAGGTTGGTGTGTTTACTGGGGAAACTACAGGTCACAATGCCCTGTATTAGTACCACCACGAAGCACCAGAGGAGAAGAAATGTGATGCTCCAAGCGGAGAAATCACGGTCGTTGCGACAATCTGCAGGTACAATTCTGTGGAGGTGCAAGTCAGAATATGACGTAGGTCATTCAGTTGTGTTTCCCACCTGAGGAGGACTCTGTCCAGGACAGGAAACAGCAGGTCCAGTCCGCTGTCCTCCACCTCACAGTCCTGCAGGTGGAGCTGAGTGTGCTGGCTGCTGTGTCTCAGGATGGTGGAGACGGCCCTGCAGTCCTCATCAGTCAGACTGAGAGTTTCACTCTGACCCTCCTGCAGCAGCTCCACACAGGAGGAGCAGGACAGATCCAGCCTGTGCTGCAGAGTCCTGAGCAGGCTGACTGCTGCCCCCTGCTGGGCGTCAGAGGCAGCACAGCAGCGGATCAACTGCAGCAGCAGATTTCTGTCAACACTGAGAGGAAAGAGATATTAAATATTAAACACATTCTAACCACAACACGACAGGCGAAGTATAATCCTGTTTCTTAAAAACTTGGGCTTTATTATCGTAGTTTTTACTCTCACTTCTATCAGTGAAAGTTACAAAGAGACCACTGCATTTATAGCTAAGACCTGGGAACACGGTGTTTCCCTTATGCGTGTTCTGGTCATGAAACACAAACAGTCAGACTAACATAAGTTTGGAAACAAACAGAACTAATTCTAATTCTAAAACTAAATCAAACAAAAAAAGTATCACCCAATCAGTCACAATGAGAGGTGCATTATGTCCTGTGTGTTGAAGCAGACAGACACACTGAAGAACAAACACTAATGTCTCACCTGAGCTGAGAAACTCTGTCCAGTGTAAAGAGGACGGACTCCATCTCCTCTGTTGGTATGGAGGTCCAGAGGAGCTTCAGTTTAACTCTGTCAGAGTGTTGGAGGGTGAAGAGCAGAGCAGCACAGTCCACTGAGTTCATCTCTCTGCAGGTCAGGTTGATCACATCATCCAGTGACCTCAGTAAACTGGGTATAAAGCGACTGGCTCGAGTGTGATAGATCTCTATGATGACAGTCAACACAAACCTGGGACAGGGCCTGAAAATATAAAGTGTGATCACCAGAACACTTTGATTAGTTACTTTTTCTTTATCAACCAACTGTTGTAAAACTTAAGCCACAGCAATACTTATGCAAATGACTAAATAGTAGTGATGCACAGGTCGACCGGTAACCCGGAGGACCCGCAGATGCACCTGTGGGTCAGGTGGGTTTGAGTCAGCTTTACCAGAAAATATCATGGCTGTGAGCGAGCAGGTCAATGAGCAGAGATCAACGAGCCGGATGAAATACAGCGTTACCTGCAAAGTCGGACGTTCTTGTCTTTTGGAGGGGTCACTGTTGTGCATACCCTCTCCTCTACATGCTGACCCTAGAGCTGCTGTGCATTCCAGCAAAAAGCTCATCCAGTGAGCGCGCCTTCTGTTTCACTGGTTGTGTACTTAAAGCACATTGAAACAGGTTAAATCCAGGGACTGTGGACTTTTTTAGCACAGTGCAGCCAAACAATAGGAGAAACACTGAGTAGTCAGTTACATAAGGTTATTATTTTGAAACAGTCCACCGTTACAATGTGACGAATGCTTTGTTCATGTGTGAGAGAGGGAAAAAAGTTTGGAACAGTTCACTTATTCCTTTAATTTTTTCATTTACTTTTTTTAGTCTAGATCCTCCCTCTTCTGAGAGTGGGTGACAAAGACGAAAAGAGAAGAGACAGCTTTGTTTTAGTCTCCTCTGCTACCAGCAGCAGAATTTGCACCACATATGGTGACTGCTTTCAGTCGAATAGTGCATTGTGGTATTTTTGCAGGTGGCGAGTGTCATGACCTGCGAATCATTACTATATAGGATAAACTGATGTCTGATTGGTTAAAAGGTTAAAAAAGAAACAAAAACCGAGAACCTTTTAAACACAATACTGTCCAGAAAGGGAAGCAGACGTGGGATGTTCTCCTGTAAGAAGCGGTTCTTCCTCAGGTTCACAGTGATGGTCTGAGCTGACGACTGCTGCAGCAGATAGCGAAGAACCTCCCAGTTCAGAGAACACGAGCTCAGGTCTCCATCAGCCTTACTCAGGAAGGCACAGGTCAAGTCCTTGTCCTGGATTTCTTGGAGGAGGGAGAGTAGCTCCTGGGACATCCTTTCACTGAGTCTGCAGATAGAAATGAATGAGTAGGATGACCAAGCTGGTTTTATGAGAAATCTTCACTCTTTCAGTTTTGTCCGTGACCTTTTTAGCATTATTCATGTTCTTGCATCTGAAAAGGTACCAGAAATGGTTCTCTCTAGACGCAGAAAAGGCATCTGCAAGGGTGTCCTTTAAGTCCTTTAGTATTCTCCCTTGCTATAAACTATTATCCATTGCTCTTAAATCATCCACAAGCATTAAAGGTATTTTAGATGTGGCACTTGGCATTTTACATTTCTGACCCGAATAGGTCTATTCCTGCATTAGTTGGAATTTTGAAACAATTTGGCACATTCAGGATATAAATAAAATTTTTCATGAGCCAGAAGGTGAGCGGAGGTGAGTGGAGCTGCCAGAGCAACATCAAGTGTACAACCTCATCTGACTGCCTACCAACTGGCACACTCAGCTACTTATTGAAGCAAGAAATATAAATGGCAACAAGATAGCAAGATTTAGATGCAAGGATATGCGGCCCATCTGGTATCAATTCGGGAGGGGGGTTTCGGGATCTCATAATGGAACTGGAGTCTATTTCTTTAAAAAGTGACAGCCCTACTCACCACCATGCTCAGAATACGAGGAAATACTAAATATCCCACCTAAATCAGAAGTGCAAATATATCCCAAATATACCTCATTATAATCTCAATAGCTGGAACTACCATTCCCAAAATCAAAGCTGAAAAAGAACAACATACCAGATTTACTTTGGAGTCAGGCCTTAGTTAGAGTGATTAATAGTTAATCGTATGCCAGTTTAAGTCTTTGACAATTCAAGGCAGTACATCACTTAAACCATTATGACTCCAAAAAATGTATCCAAATTTAATGGATATCTATAACACGTTTTGGTCCTGCCCACAAATTATTGATTAAATGATTAATACAACTAGATAATTAAATGAAAAATCGTCTGTATATTGCATGATTGTGAATTTCCTTGCGAGAATTAACATAATATAGCAAAAGAAAACGTCAATTATAAAAACATTTTGCACTTTGATTCACTGTGTTTATCAAGCACAGGAAAGACTTTTACTTGATTGTCAGAGGATCATCATGAAGCAGCAGTGGAACCAGACTCAGAGCAGAACCACAGAACTCAGTCAGGTCCAACCGGCTGACTGTCCAGTATCTCAGCAGGGACGCCAAACTACTGACGACCTTCAACAGAACTCTTTCTGATGGTAGATCTCTCTGAGGGGCGAGAGAAAGCTCTTCAACAGCCAACAGACAGGCCACTCTCTTTCTTCTGACCCACTGAGACAGAAACAAGGCCGCAGCATTGGAAAGCCTGAAGGTCAAAGAGAGGGAGAGAAGAAGCAGCTGTGACATGATGATGTTCACCACTAACTGGACATTCAAACTGGACAAGACGTGTTACAGGAACAACATTAAATATAGACATGCAAACCTCAGACTGTGTAGTTGAGTTGTGTGTCTAAAGAGGAGGGAGGCTCCTCTGACAGAGATCCTTCTGGGTGTGAGGACCAGATCCACATCAGAACCACAGAGTCTGAGAACTCTTCCCACAGACCTGCAGGTTTTCCAGCCCAGCTCTCCTGTTAACTGCAGGCTGAAGCCCAGGAGCTGCAGCAGAGAGGCCAACTGCTCGGCCTCCTCTCTGGATCTCACACAGATTAATGTGCACACACGCTGGAAGAACTCTGGATCACCACTAAACACAATATCATGGAAGAGGAGTGAAAACAGAAACATGCTGCATTACAAACCAGCTGATGGACCATGTTGTTCAGAATGACATTTAGAAAACAGACAGGATGAAATAATCTGTGTGATGACATCACATTATATTAAAATACTCCTGAAGAAAAACTGAAGAGAGGAACAGAATTCAGTTTCATCTAAATGTTGTTAATATGCAAATTACAGTCAAAACACTGACAATGATGGAATATATTAAATATAGACAATATTAGTCTGACTTACCTGATCAGTGAGATATGAGGCAGACACTGTAGGAAACTCCTCACTTCACTCTCTTTATGTGAGCAGCTTGTCAGCTTCACTTGTTTCTTCTCTGATGTGAGTTTCAGCACTTCCAGGAGGATGGAGCTCTTTCTCTCTGAGAGGTTTATGGACCAGACTGCAGGAGCTGACTGGAAAACTGACTGTAATGATGGAAGGACCCTCAGACCAGTTTCAGTCTTATAGTCCTTCAGGTGGGAGTACAGATCCAGCAGGAAACCAGACTGATGTTCTTCATCATCTTTACCATCTATGTCATTGAAAGGGAACTTTTCATATGTGCACACTGATGATAACAGCTCCAGTATCTTCTCTCCTGTCTGCTGTTCTCTCTCTGCTGCTGCACACAACAGATTCACAAAGAACTTTGCTGAACCTTTAAACTGCTGAGAGACACTGGAACAAGAATGGAACATTTAGTTATGACATGATGTCAACAACAGAAACACAGTCATGCATTACTGATGTGGAGTTTATCTGCTAAAAGTCTCCAGATACCTGCTGATGAGAATAATACAGGAAGCTTTATTCAAAACACAGACGATTATGATGCCAGATGTTTATTTCCTGCTTCATCTATAATGAACCACATGGTATTTTTAAATGGACATTATCTGTCAGTCTTACCTGAGCTGTGAGATATGAGGCAGACACTGTAGGAAACTCCTCACTTCACTCTCTTTATGTGAGCAGCTTGTCAGCTCCACTTGTTTCTTCTCTGATGTGAGTTTCAGCACTTCCAGGAGGATGGAGCTCTTTCTCTCTGAGAGGTTTATGGACCAGACTGCAGGAGCTGACTGGAAAACTGACAGTAATGATGGAAGGACTCTCAGGCCAGTTTCAGTCTCATAGTCCTTCAGGTGGGAGCACAGATCCAGCAGGAAACCACACTGATCTTTGTTATGAACGCGTCTGTCATTTAAAAGGAACTTTTCATATGTGCACACTGATGATAACAGCTCCAGTATCTTCTCTCCTGTCTGCTGTTCTCTCTCTGCTGCTGCACAGAACAGATTCCCAAAGAACTTTGCTGAACCTTTAAACTGCTGAGAGACACTGAGACAAGAATTGAACATTTAGTTATGACTAGAGATGCACCGATCCAGTTTTTTCCGATCCAATCCGATACTGATACCTGGACTGAGCATATTGGTCGATACCCGATACCGATCCGATACCATTGTTGAATTAATAATGAACTGTATACCTTCCACCATGTGAAAGGGACTAAAGGCACCAGACTTTCCTAACTAAGACAAAATAATCAAACAGTTACCAACATTGTAAACATGTGTAACATTAGTAATAATAATAATAATAACAATAATAATACATTTAATTTATATTGCGCCTGTCAGGGTACCCAAGGACACACGTAACAAAGTGGAACAAACAAAACAAAGAATGAATGAATTTAGCGCCTGTCAGTCAGCACGGAGGGAACACTAGCACCGAAGTCAGTAGCACCGTCTGTAAACAAACTAGCGTCTGGAGGCTCCGTGCACACAGCGGGGGCGACCATCCAGCATCGCTGCGAGCCGGGGAGACCGCAGCAGCAGAGGAGGAGACAAAGCAGCCCGGCAGTGAATAACCCTGAGGTTGTGGTGGAGGGAGGACCAATGGAGCAACGATGGACAGCCCACATAGTACGTCGGTTTGAAAGTTAGCGTTGCTAGGCTAACAGCTGACCGGTGAGGCTAACAGCTGATGGCGGGGCTACTAGCTAATCAGCGGAGAAATGTGACGTGAGTACGTGTAACGTCCTGCAAACAGGAATACAAAATAAAACGTAGCAGCTGAACCTGAGAATAAACTAATAAAGAGTTGGTCAAACAACAACTTGCGCTCTTCCAGCATGCGACACACTGACGCTGACGAATGACGTAGGATGTGCTGCGACGGCAAAAAAAAAAAAAATTGGATCGGCTGGTGGATCTGTTTCATTTTACCGATCCCCGATCCAGCCGTTTTGTCAACATCGGAGCCGATATCCGATCTTAATATCGGATCGGTGCATCCCTAGTTATGACCAGAGCCGGCCCTGGGCATAGGCAGTATAGGCAAATGCTAGGGGCGCCTCATCCGCGGGGGGGCTCCGAAAAGGGGGGAGGAAAAAAAATATATGAAAAATAAAAATGTAAATAATGTATATTTTTTATCAGTGCCATTACTACTGTCAAGTCCTGTAATGTTTTGTGCAGATTCCCCGCTTGAAAGGGACCTGATTTAATCTACCCCGAAATGATGAACTGGATTTCACTCAATGACCAAACACTTCTTTTCCATTTTTTCCTCCTTTTATTTTGGCAGTACCATTTTTCATTGCTTCAGCCATTTCTTTAAAAGGTATTGGATTGTGGATCTTAGCAGTTTAGTTTCTTTGCAGGTGAAAAACCTTTAAGCCACAAAGAAGAAAATATACAAATTACTGTGGTCAAATATCATAAATAGAAAATTACACATATCTGTACATCACAAATCATAGCAACTATTTTATCTTTAAGTAATTTCCACTCTTCATGAAAATATAAATACACATCACTGTTACCCTTTTTTTAACTTAATATCATATGAATATTTAACTGCTTTTTAACACATTTTATCATATTTATTAAGACATTTTTAAACCCAATTTTATATATTTTTTTCTATAATTTTTAACGTATTTTAAACATTTTTATAGTACAAACATTCATAAACAGTTTCTCATAATTATTTTACAATGTGTTTAAAGTGAAATTATTTAAACCAGCACCAATGTTAAAAGCATTTGCAATTAATTCACATTAACTTCACCGTGACTTCTAACACACCAGAGCAGGACGCACTCCATCTGAGAAACAAACACTGCGATCACCCATTAAAGGGTTAAATAGAGTCTCTCGCTGCCGACCGAGTGGCTAATGCTAAGCTAACGTTAACTGTATCAATGGCAGATTCCGTCTCTTTCCATTCGTTCAAAGCTCAGATCCTTACCGGCTGCCCATCGGGTGCTGTAGACCATCAGTCCTGCGTACCTTTTGTGGCGATCGCGGCAGTTAGTAAGACAGTGTCCACTTGCTTCTTCTAAAGTTTTTAGCCGCAAGCCATCCTCTGTTGCTCCTCGCTTCCGGTGCTGTGTTCCCTCTTAAAAGCCCCGGGTGGAACTCGGCAGCGCATCGGTTCCGCCCACTTTCAGTCTTGTGTGCTTTTGTGACTTCTTGTGATTATGTCAATCCATTCATTCTAGTTTGACTTGACACCTCCCACTCGTCCTTCCAATGGAACCACTTGGGAGGTCGCCGCTTTGAAGTCAAACTTTGAACTCTATGTTCAAACTTGGTCTCCTGATGCATCGCTGTACTGATTTGCCATTTGGTCTTCTACTGGAAGTAAGACAACCAGCCGCCTTACATCTCTATGAACAATTGTGGCTTGGATCCTCTCCTTAACCTGAGTGGAGTGCCTCACCTTTCCTTTCAAAAGCTTTGCCACAGGAATGGAGCAGCTGGGAAAGATCCGTACATTAACGTCTCTCACAACGCCTTTGTGGTCTTGATTGGTACTGACCACTCTGCCTAGTTTGAATTGTCCTCTCAGCGCATTTTGGTCACTTAACCACACAATGTCTCCAACAGTGACATTTCTCTGAGTGGTATGCCACTTGCTCCTTATAAACAAGTTAGGACCAGCGAGTTGGCTCCAGCTCTTCCAAAACTTGTTAACTTCTGATTGCATTGCCCTAAGCCTTTTGTAAGGGTAGCTGGAAAAGTCAAAAGTCTTAATGTCTCCGCACTGAGATGCTCGGCCAAGCAGAAGAGTATTTGGTGTAATGTACTGTATACAATCTTCCCGGCTTTGTATCCTGGCGTCGATTGGACGTTCATTTGACAGATTTGCTGCTATGTAAAGAGCTGTCTGGAACTCACCATAACTGAGTGATGATTCTTTTCCAAGACTTTGAAGTGCTTTCTTTACAACACGCACAGCGGCTTCTGCAGCACCATTCCTGTGTGGAGAATCAGCGGGATGGATTTTCCACATCCACTCTGTTCCATTTTTTGCTGCGTTCTCCTCGAGGGCTGCTTGGTCCAGGTTGTCCAAAAATGTATATAGTTCCACCAAAACTGGTTTTGCGCCAATGAAATTGGTACCTGGATCCGACCAGATCTTCCTGGGGTGCCCACGGATTGCAGTGAACTTTTGATAAGCCATCAGAAACCCTTCACTGGATAAGGTGTTGACCAACTCTGTATGGATGGCTCTGCTGGCCATACAGCAGAAGATAACTCCCCAGACTTTGAGTTTTACCCTCTTTTTGACGTCATCATTTACATGGTAGGGTCCAAAGAGGTCTACTGTTGTAAATTCAAAAGGAGCAGCAGGTTCAGTTCTTTCAGGCGGCAGATCACTCATTATTTGTTGACATTTCTTTGCTTTTGCTTTCTTGCAGAATACGCAATGATCAACAACTCTTTGAGCAATTCTCCTTCCTTTAATGACCCAAGCCTTCCTTCTCATTTTAAGTAAGGTCCCAGCCACTCCATCATGGCTCTCCTTGTGAGCCTCCCGAGCTAGCAGCATAGACACCCAGGCATCGAAAGGCAGGATGGGAACAGCAAGTTTATCCTCTTCAAAGCTCTGCACTCTGCCACCACAGACCATCAGCCCTGAATCCTGGTCTTTATAGGCTACCAGCCGGTCTGTTGTGGTGCTGGGGAAGGCTGTGCCCAATTGCGCAGCACAAAAAATGTCTCTCAGAGCGTATTCTCGTTCTCTCACTGTAATGACTCCTGTCAAAGAGATTGCCTCCCACTTTGGATTGCTTAGGGCTTTGTTTTTTCCAAGAAACCTCTTCGCTGCTCTCCAAATCCAAGCAACTGTCTTGATTAGTCGAGTTAAACTACTGAACCGCTTGACATCAACAAGGTTCAGAGTCGCTGACCCTGCAGGTGGTCTCCTTGGATTTGTTGGTTCTGGTTCTTGTTCTTGTTTCCCTATTTTGGCTTTTATTAGTGCTGCAGCAAACGCTTTCTTCTGTAACTTGTCGATGTTCTCTCTGGCGGTGGCAGCCAGTTCTTTCGCCGATTTTATTGGCCACTCACTCACAGGCAATACCAGGAACTTCGGTCCATTTTGCCACTCCGAGTCCTGATTAAGGTATTGAGGGCTGGCACCTCTGGTGATTATATCAGCGATATTTTGAGAACCAGGAATCCACCGCCAGTCCTGAATGTTCGTGCTGGTCTGAATCTCTCCAATCCGATTGGCGAAGAACGTCTGGAAGCCGTAGCTTTCTCGCTGAATTGCTCCAAGGATGGTTTGGCTATCCACAAGATGATACCACTTCTCCACCTGAATCCGACTGTGCAGCTCGAAGTACTTCCTCAAGCGTGAGGCGAACACTGCTCCACACATCTCTGCTTTGACAGCGTCTCCTCTGTGGTCTAAGGGAGTTAACTTGGCCTTGGATTCCACAAGTCTGACAATTTGGCCATGATCTGTAACCCATCTCAGGTACATCACCGCTCCGTAGGTGTGCTCGCTTCCATCAGAAAAGGTGATTGCCAGAGGTTTAGGCTCAGCCGTGGAGCAAGAGGGAGTCAGAGCCCTGGCAAACTTGACTTTTCCAAGTTGTACATACTCTTCAAAGAGCTTAATCGCATCCTCTCTGAGTCCATCTGAGAGTGCCATGTCCCATGTGTCTCTGACCAAACTGCTTCCCTCTTTTGCTTCTTGGAAAGCTCTGCGTACCAGAATCGCTCCCTTCTGCTTAACTGGAGTCACGATGCCGATGGGGTCATATAGCCCTGCTACTTGGCTGAGAAGCTCTCTTCTTGTTAGAGGATTTGGTGTCTGGGTCTTGATTTGCTCTGGGAGAAGGTCCTGACCTAGCCGCATTTTCCCCTTTCTTCTGGAGAAATTGATCCCCACCATAACATGGAGCATGTCCTCCTCAACAATGTAGCCCAGTCCAAGTGCCTTGTTATCATCATCATGCATTTGGTTTGGTAGGATTATGGTTTTTGTCTTGTTTTCCTTTAATTTATCACTGTCCTCCTTCCTCCCACTTTGGCCCGACAGGACCCAAGGCTTGAGCTCAAACCCACCAGCTTTCAGGATTCGTTCCACGTTTGCAATAATGGTTTCCAACTGGTCAAGGTTGTTATGAGATGTTAGAATATCATCAACATAGCTGTCTTTCTGGAGTACTTGCTGTTCTTCCTTGAGGTGGTTAAAATAAGGAAGATTAGCAGTCTCACGCATTGCCAACTGTGCGATGCACCCCGCAGGTTTGTCCCCAATGTTTACTCTTGTGATGGCATACTCTCCCAGCTCTTCATCCTGGGAATCTCGCCAGAGGAATCTGTGTAAGTGTACTTCACGGTCCTCCAGCCAGACTGAGTTATACATTTTCCTTATGTCTCCTAAAGCAGCATAGATTCCGCCTCTGAATCTGAGGAGGACAGCTCGAATTTGGTTGAGGACATCTGGACCTTTCATCAGTAAATCGTTTAAACTGACACCATTGCACTTTTGGCTGCTGTTCCACACCAATCTTACTGGGGTCGTGACTGAGTGGGGGTTTGGCACAATCAGGTGACTTACATACCACACTGGTCCCTTCCAGTTTACGATCATCTCTTTGGACAACTTGATTGCAGCCTTTCGGTCCACCATGTCGTGCACCTGAGCTGCGTAGGCACTTTTCCATTCAGGTTCCCTGGATAGCTGCCTCTCTGTCCTGAGAAATGTGGCTTCCACTGTCCTTTTATTATTTGGTAAAGAAGCTGGGTCTTCCAACCAAGGATAGCTAGCATGCCAATGTGGGTTTTTACTGTGATGGTCTCCTGTTACATAGGTAAGCCCTTCCCTTACCACTTCGAGCTCTCTCTCCTCAGCAAGAGTCATTTCTTTTCCGCCCGGCTGGCAATTTCCACAGCGGCAGCCCCCACACTTTGGCTCGCATGCTGCCCCAATGCTATCCCACTTCCACCAATCCACAAAGTCTCGATTGGTGGTTGATGTGTGTGACTCTTGGACCTTGACAGGGACCTGTTTGTTTGGTGAAAGTTCCTCAGTGACTGCATCAGTGAGCTCCTCATACTTTGAAGCAGCTGCTCTCATTGATCTAGCAAAGTGTGTTTTGGACATGTGGGCTGACATGGCAAACTCCTCAAACAGCTCAGGATGACAACCCCCAACAGTCTTTCCCAATGGCCCATCCCACAGAATGAGATCTCCAACAGCCCTGATCCTTTGAGGTGCTAACTGACCTTCTCTATGGCTGATGAGCAAATGTATTTCTTTTGGTCTCACAAGTTCATCAAGTGGGATGTCTGGGAAGAATTTTTGCAGCTGCTGTGGTGTTGCATGTTTGTGAACATCTGCGATGCTGTCCAATCCATAACAAACCAACTGATGCGACTTGAGTGTTCCCTTGGGAGTCCTTACTCGGATCTTTAGGAGGTAGCGTCTCGTCTCTACGTGGACCTTCATCCCCCCAACTCCATGGACGATGAGTGTGATGTCTTCACTCTTAAGATTCAATCTACTCGCAGTCTTGTGAGTTATGTAATTGGTATCTGAAGCCAAGTCAATCAATGTTCCAACCTTTTGTCCAGCATTTGCCACAACCTCCAGAAGCATCATAATCACTGTGTGCTCTTGCAGTCCACCTTCCTTTAGGAGGCTCAGTTGATGCCTTGCAGTACTGAAAGCTCTTGATGCGGTGTTTGAGAACACATCTCTGCATTGTTTTGCCAACTCTGGTGTGAGTTTGCTGAAAAACTCCTCTTGATCCACTGTGTATTTCTTTCTGCCTTTATCCTCCTCTGGGCCAAAGTTTTTTCTTCTCTGGTCGACACTGCTCTTTCTCACCTCATAATTGGGACACAGATAAAAATGATGGTCAGGAGTCTGTTCATCCCTGCAGATTTGATTTTTACACAGATATGCAGGTTTGCAGTATGAACCATCACCATGAACTTCAAGACACTTTTTGCATGCTCCCAACTTGTTTACTGCAGCTCTTTTCTCTGTCAGCTTTAGCCCTCGAAACTGCTTGCAGAAGTACAGCTTCCTTTTGTGCTTCATATCACCACAGACTACACAACCTGTGTGGTCACTTCCTGCTTTGGTAGACTTGGATCTAGCATGTTTTGGTTCAGTCCGACTTTCCTTTCTACTCGGCTCTTCGTCCCTCAGTTGTTCGAGCTGTTCGTATATGCTCTCCTGCTCTTTGAGAAATGACAACAGACTGTCAAACCGTTTCTCTGGTGCCACAGAATTCTTCTTGTCCGCTACATAAACTAGCCATTCCTTTTTGAGCGTTTCTGGAAGCTTGGTTTCAATCGACTTTGTCATCAGTGGATTTTTAATAGCGCCTGTGTCTCCGAGATCACTTAAGTCCTGAAGCGCCTTTTCCACAGCTTGAATTAACTCCACTATTTTACGTGGCTGGTATGCTTTGACGGGTGGGATTCTCTGAAGCTCCTCCACTATTTCGATAGCAATAGTTGTTCGATTTCCAAATCGGTTCTCTAGAACCCGGAATATGTCCTCCGCAGTGTTATAAGTTGTGAGACGGAGGTCTCGTGTAATTTTGTCCTCCAGACTGTCCAGCAATTGAACCTTCTTCACCTCACTTGACCCAGTGGGTTCACCTTGCTTTTGCAGTGCTTCCCAATCCTTCTTCCATCTGTAAAAGTCACGCTTGTGTCCAGTAAACTTAGGAAGGGCTGTAGGTTTCAGTTTGATGGCTGGTGGAGGGTAATTGAAAGCATTCCCCGTCAGTACTAATCCTTCAGCGTCCTTCTTTATTCTTGCCTGTATAAAGTCGGCCTTCCTGGAAACCAGCTTGGGGACGAGAAGCATAAGTGTTTTTAGACGTTCCTGGAAGCTCTCCTGCTCATCCAGAGGAATCCAACGTTTCCAACGACTGTACGTTTCCTTTGCAGTTTCTACCAACTTTTGCATGTGGTTGAGCATGAATTCATATGCTTCCTGGTTGCTATTTGATGGGGTGGAGTTAGCAGCAAGTTCACATGCGCCATCTGCTGTCTGCAGTGAGGTGGATAGCTCAGCGTTTCCAAACTTTCCCCATAGAGAGTCCTGGATGAGCCCTTTGACCTCTTTTAGTTTCCACTCGCACTCCTTTGCAGTCTTTGCCAGGTCGGCTTTTTGCTGTTCAGATAACACAGCTTCCTCATCTGCGTCAAGCTCCATCTCCAGCTCTGCAATGAGCCCAGCCTCCACATCATCATTGGCTTCCATGACTCTTTCGGCCTCCTGCATAAGTTTGTTGAAATTGTTCCTGAGCTCCTCCTCAAGCATTTCTTTATGGTTCCTAATGATGCTGTTGACAAGGCGAGAAAATGCTCGCTTAGCTGTTGTCCTCTCCACCTTGAGCTGTTCAGCTGATTTTTCAATGACTTCATCCGCCATTATTTATTTTATCTTTCTTCTCCAGGTTTCCAGATCTCCTGGTCCCCACGGTTTTTCACTGTCAAGTCCTGTAATGTTTTGTGCAGATTCCCCGCTTGAAAGGGACCTGATTTAATCTACCCCGAAATGATGAACTGGATTTCACTCAATGACCAAACACTTCTTTTCCATTTTTTCCTCCTTTTATTTTGGCAGTACCATTTTTCATTGCTTCAGCCATTTCTTTAAAAGGTATTGGATTGTGGATCTTAGCAGTTTAGTTTCTTTGCAGGTGAAAAACCTTTAAACCACAAAGAAGAAAATATACAAATTGCTGTGGTCAAATATCATAAATAGAAAATTACACATATCTGTACATCACAAATCATAGCAACTATTTTATCTTTAAGTAATTTCCACTCTTCATGAAAATATAGATAATACACATCACTGTTACCCTTTTTTTTTAACTTAATATCATATGAATATTTAACTGCTTTTTAACACATTTTATCATATTTATTAAGACATTTTTAAACCCAATTTTATATATTTTTTTTTCTATAATTTTTAACGTATTTTAAACATTTTTATAGTACAAACATTCATAAACAGTTTCTCATAATTATTTTACAATGTGTTTAAAGTGAAATTATTTAAACCAGCACCAATGTTAAAAGCATTTGCAATTAATTCACATTAACTTCACCGTGACTTCTAACACACCAGAGCAGGACGCACTCCATCTGAGAAACAAACACTGCGATCACCCATTAAAGGGTTAAATAGAGTCTCTCGCTGCCGACCGAGTGGCTAATGCTAAGCTAACGTTAACTGTATCAATGGCAGATTCCGTCTCTTTCCATTCGTTCAAAGCTCAGATCCTTACCGGCTGCCCATCGGGTGCTGTAGACCATCAGTCCTGCGTACCTTTTGTGGCGATCGCGGCAGTTAGTAAGACAGTGTCCACTTGCTTCTTCTAAAGTTTTTAGCCGCAAGCCATCCTCTGTTGCTCCTCGCTTCCGGTGCTGTGTTCCCTCTTAAAAGCCCCGGGTGGAACTCGGCAGCGCATCGGTTCCGCCCACTTTCAGTCTTGTGTGCTTTTGTGACTTCTTGTGATTATGTCAATCCATTCATTCTAGTTTGACTTGACAACTACTATTATTTCAAAATCTTATATAAGCCCACAGCAATACAATGTCATGGCAAGGACTATTAAATAACGGAGAGGCCTTTTTTCTGGGTTCCCGGCTCGTTGCTCTGTACCTGTTCTCTGTGAGAGGGGCGGGTCCAGAGGCGAGCTGCCTGAAGCTGACCGGACAGAGACCCCAAGACCAAGAGAGAGATTAATGATACTGTAGCGGAATCACAAGGTCCAAAAGACTAAAACCATCCGGCGCCCAGTGAAGGAAAAGACGGAAAGAAGAGGAAGAAAAACGTGAAGAAGATACTGTACAGTTACGTCAATGTGATGAAGTGAATGACATTAATAGTTTAATGATTGTTGTTGGAGCAGAGTGTTAGCTTGCTAGCTTACTTAGGACGATAACAGCATTCTTTAATAATCAATAAATTATGAGTCGACGTGTGTTAATGTTACTCCACTTAAATTCATCAGGGACATTTGGAAAGTTAACGTTAGGCCTGTTCAGGTGTTATTTAACAGGTGTCTTTCCTGCTTGTATATCAGTTAAAATGCTATTAGCTTTCCATCCCCTTTGTAACAGGGTCGCTGTAAGCATTTGGGTTATTGTGTCACAGTTTATGTTTATTAAAGTTTACATCAGTGTTAAAGTGTATTACCGTTAATACTCCACAACTTAGCTTTCCCATATCATTCATATGCGAAATATATATATGTGCACTGCACTGCCACTCTGGTTAGACTGAATTGCTTTTCAATGACAAAGTTGAATGAATCTCATCACATTTTCATCATTAGTCTATATTAGTCTGATATATGGCACACACCAATCTGTTTTTTTTTTTTTTTTTTTTTTTTTTTTTTAATGAAATGTAGCATGCAGTGGTCACATATACTTCTCTTCTCTCTTCAGATGCACTTTAACATATTTCACTAGCAGCCCAGTGACACAGCATCAGGTGCTCCTGTCCTCTACCTCAGCACAGCAGAGTGACACAGCATCAGGACTAAAGGCTGACTGGCCATCTCTTCTAACTGACAAAGTGAGATAAGAGTTAGTTCACAGAGGCCCATTTCAAATATAAAAGCAGTTACACATTTCCCAAAAACAAAGATGGGAGAGTGTCAGCGTGACTTTTGTAACAGAGTCGTAGTCAATGCTGAAAAAATCCAAAGAATCTTGCTGATGTACGAAAGTGAGTGTATGAAAATAGATTGTGAAATTGGCTGCGATGCAAGGGGGCGCCGGCTGAGATCTTGCCTAGGGCACCAAATTACTCAGGGCCGGCACTGGTTATGACATGATGTCAACAACAAAAACACAGTCATGCATTACTGATGTGGAGTTTATCTGCTAAAAGTCTCCAGATACCTCGTGATGAGAATAATACAGGAAGCTTTATTCAAAACATAGACGATTATAAGACATGTTTATTTCCTGCCTCATCTATAGTGAACCACATGGTATTTTTAAATGGACATTATCTGTCAGTCTTACCTGAGCTGTGAGATATGAGGCAGACACTGTAGGAAACTCCTCACTTCACTCTCTTTATGTGAGCAGCTTGTCAGCTCCACTTGTTTCTTCTCTGATGTGAGTTTCAGCACTTCCAGGAGGATGGAGCTCTTTCTCCCTGAGAGGTTAATGGACCAGACTGCAGGAGCTGACTGTAAAACTGACAGTAATGATGGAAGGACTCTCAGGCCAGTTTTAGTCTCATAGTCCTTCAGGTGGGAGCACAGATCCAGCAGGAAACCACACTGATCTTTGTTATGAACGCGTCTGTCATTTAAAAGGAACTTTTCATATGTGCACACTGATGATAACAGCTCCAGTATCTTCTCTCCTGTCTGCTGTTCTCTCTCTGCTGCTGCACAGAACAGATTCCCAAAGAACTTTGCTGAACCTTTAAACTGCTGAGAGACACTGAGACAAGAATGGAACATTTAGTTATGACATGATGTCAACAACAGAAACACAGTCATGCATTACTGATGTGGAGTTTATCTGCTAAAAGTCTCCAGATATCTGCTGATGAGAATAATACAGGAAGCTTTATTCAAAACACAGACGATTATGAGCCAGATATTTACTTTCCCACCTCATCTACAGTGAAACACATTGCATTTTTAAATGTACATTATCTGTCAGTCTTACCTGAGCTGTGAGATATAAGGCAGACACTGTAGGAAACTCCTCACTTCACTCTCTTCATGTGAGCAGCTTGTCAGCTTCACTTGTTTCTTCTCTGATGTGAGTTTCAGCACTTCCAGGAGGATGGAGCTCTTTCTCTTTGAGAGGTTTATGGACCAGACTGCAGGAGCTGACTGGAAAACTGACAGTAATGATGGAAGGACCCTCAGGCCAGTTTTAGTCTCTTTGTCTCTTATGTGGGAGCACAGATCCAGCAGAAAACCACACTGATATATGTGATCACTGTCACGCAAGTTACTGTCATTTAAAGGGAATGTTTCATATGTGCACACTGATGATAACAGCTCCAGTATCTTCTCTCCTGTCTGCTGTTCTCTCTCTGCTGCTGCACACAACAGATTCCCAAAGAACTTTGCTGAACCTTTAAACTGCTGAGAGACACTGGAACAAGAATGGAACATTTAGTTATGACATGATGTCAACAACAGAAACACAGTCATGCATTACTGATGTGGAGTTTATCTGCTAAAAGTCTCCAGATACCTGCTGATGAGAATAATACAGGAAGCTTTAATAAAAACAGAGACGATTATAAGACATGTTTATTTCCTGCCTCATCTATAGTGAACCACATGGTATTTTTAAATGGACATTATCTGTCAGTCTTACCTGAGCTGTGAGATATGAGGCAGACACTGTAGGAAACTCCTCACTTCACTCTCTTTATGTGAGCAGCCTGTCAGCTCCACTTGTTTCTTCTCTGATGTGAGTTTCAGCACTTCCAGGAGGATGGAGCTCTTTCTCTCTGAGAGGTTTATGGACCAGACTGCAGGAGCTGACTGGAAAACTGACTGTAATGATGGAAGGACTCCAAGACCAGTTTTAGTCTCTTTGTCTCTTATGTGGGAGCACAGATCCAGCAGAAAACCACACCGATATATGTGATCACTGTCACGCAAGTTACTGTCATTATAAGGGAACTTTCCATATGTGCACACTGATGATAACAGCTCCAGTATCTTCTCTCCTGTCTGCTGTTCTCTCTCTGCTGCTGCACAGAACAGATTCCCAAAGAACTTTGCTGAACCTTTAAACTGCTGAGAGACACTGAGACAAGAATGGAACATTTAGTTATGACATGATGTCAACAACAGAAACACAGTCATGCATTACTGGTGTGGAGTTTATCTGCTAAAAGTCTCCAGATACCTGCTGATGAGAATAATACAGGAAGCTTTATTCAAAACACAGATGATTATAATCTGGATGTTTATTTCCCGCCTCATCTATTGTGAACCACATGGTATTTTTAAATGGACATTATCTGTCTGTCTTACCTGAGCTGTGAGATATGAGGCAGCCACTGTAGGAAACTCCTCACTTCACTCTCTTCATGTGAGCAGCCTGTCAGCTCCACTTGTTTCTTCTCTGATGTGAGTTTCAGCACTTCCAGGAGGATGGAGCTCTTTCTCCCTGAGAGGTTTATGGACCAGACTGCAGGAGCTGACTGGAAAACTGACTGTAATGATGGAAGGACTCTCAGGCCAGTTTCAGTCTCATAGTCCTTCAGGTGGGAGCACAGATCCAGCAGGAAACCACACTGATATATGTGATCACTGTCACGCAAGTTACTGTCATTATAAGGGAACTTTTCATATGTGCACACTGATGATAACAGCTCCAGTATCTTCTCTCCTGTCTGCTGTTCTCTCTCTGCTGCTGCACAGAACAGATTCCCAAAGAACTGGACTTCACTTTTAGACCAGCGAGAGACACTGGAACAAGAATTTTTTCAACATTTAGTTATGACATGATGTCAACAACAGAAACACAGTCATGCATTACTGATGTGGAGTTTATCTGCTAAAAGTCTCCAGATACCTGCTGATGAGAATAATACAGGAAGCTTTATTCAAAACACAGACGATTATAATCTGGATGTTTATTTCCTGCCTCATCTATAGTGAATCACATGGTATTTTTAAATGGACATTATCTGTCAGTCTTACCTGAGCTGTGAGATATGAGGCAGACACTGTAGGAAACTCCTCACTTCACTCTCTTCATGTGAGCAGCCTGTCAGCTCCACTTGTTTCTTCTCTGATGTGAGTTTCAGCACTTCCAGGAGGATGGAGCTCTTTCTCTCTGAGAGGTTTATGGACCAGACTGCAGGAGCTGACTGGAAAACTGACTGTAATGATGGAAGGACTCTCAGGCCAGTTTCAGGGTCATAAGAGTACAGATCCAGGAGGAAATCCCACCATTTCTCTTTAAGAGGGAATGTTTCATATGTGCACACTGATGATAACAGCTCCAGTATCTTCTCTCCTGTCTGCTGTTCTCTCTCTGCTGCTGCACACAACAGATTCCCAAAGAACCTGATTTCTTCTGAAGGTTTTGTCTGATCAGGAACAAAACTAAAGAGAAGGAAACATTTGTGATGATTTGATCTCATCTCAATAAATACAACAACACAGTTCAGTATAAACTGACATTTAAATTTAAAATGTTTCTTTCATCAGAGCAGGCTGAACATCATAGGTCAACTTTTACTTACTCACCAAAACTGATCCTGTTTCTAAAACCACTGCATATTTTTAGTGCTTCTACCTGATGTAATTTGTGAAAAGTGTGAAAAATATTCACAATGCTGTAGCTGGTCGTGGTGAAGCTCATATTAACTACTTTAGTTTAACCATTGTTTGCTTATTTAATGTTTAATAAAGGTTTACATTTTGGAAACTCAATATATGTGTATTCAAAATCTTACACTGCAAAGTGACTTGTGAATATATCGATCAAATACATTTAGTGAGGCAACGAGCACCAGCGTGACAAACATAACCATGAACACAATGGAAATAATCAAGTATAAGATTGGACCTCAGTATATTACTTGAGTAAATTCACTCACTGTAGGTACTTTCCAACTCTGATATCAAAGTCTAATGTTGTGATGTTCTGCTGCAGTGGTTCTGTCTTTGGTTTCTGGCATCAGTTCATATTTAACAGTCAGTTTATCAGACACTGTATCAGCAGTGGCTTCTGTTGTTTAGCATTTCCACTTCCAATCCCTAAAGTCTGATCTCTCATCGGCATTCAGACCCAACGCAAGGAAAATTATTTGCACGTCTAGATTATATACAAAGTCAATGAATGTTTGCAGACATCCAGAGCTGAACGATAACACATCTACTCTACTGAGGCAGGACAAAACAGGAGCTGTCGTGGAGGAAAGTGAACGAGGAAGTCAGACTACTTAGTAAGTTATGAAAATACGTCTCAGCACAGCAAAGTCCTGATCGATCCAAACCTCATTCAGGGAACGACCATTTTAAAAGTTTTGTTTGTTGTTCGTCATCCAGCTGACAGACCTGATGAAGCACGAATTCAGGCTTTTTACAATGCGGCATTACAATGATGTTATTTCAGCGTCTTTTGATCCATTTATTGCATCAGATCACAGAGAAATCTCTTCGTTTTGGGTTCATATCGATGTGGTAAGAAAGATTGATTCACTCCATGTCTACTTGCTGGTCACAGTTACCATTTATTGATTTTAACAAACCTATTAAGAAACTGCCACTCACTGGAGACTAGGGCTGCACAAAAAATCGTTAAAAAATCGCGATCTCGATTCACACATACACGTGATCTCATTTCGACACACAGCGATTCTGAAGCATTTTATATCTCAAGCTGAATCACAAACAAATGTTCCTATTTTCCTCCCGGATTTTTTGAAGCGCCCCCAAACGCAGCACTGCCGCTGCCTCCTCCGTCAACTTGTGGTAAAGCGTCTTTACAACATGAGATTCAGTGGAGGAAGCCCGCCTGCAGTTGAGTGTTTGGAAGGAGTGAGTGAGAAGCTGTTGTTAGACAGGGCAGCAAGCCGCCAATCTGCCCGTCCTTTTGGCGGCTCAGTCTGCGGTTTTAGACAGAGGGCCGCAAACTGGGGGTCTGTTTTGGTCCGCCGATTTGCCGCCTAGGACTGTACACTCATTTCCACCTCGCCTGCTAGATGGTCAACTGGACAGCCGCTGAGATCCAGAAGATGCTAGCGTCTCCTGGATCTCTAGCTGTGTGGTTGTGTTAGCTTGTTGTTGTAGCCACAAGCTAGGATCGGTCGCTACTTTCAAACTAAAAGCCCCCCGATAAGAACCCAGTTCTGAACTCCAATGGGTGCAATGTAAAGCTCTTATTTTGAAGACAAATTTGTTGATAACTGTTCACAGGCCAACTTCGAGCTTCACGTCACGTCACATGTTTACGCCTACCTCAGATGCGGCTTTTGGAAAAGGAGGAATATTAGGCCTCCGTTTTAGAAAGCCATCACAGCAGCTATCACATATCACCTAGCCAAAGATACGGCCCCAATAAACACTGTACAACACGAGATATTACAGGATGCCCTCTCATCTTGGAGACTCCTTTTTTTTCTTTTTTTACTCTTGTAAAAATAATTTCTCATCCAATGATAGAACTTGAACAAAACAAAAAAAACATTGCTACAATGCTTGTTTTTTGTTTTGTTCAAGTTCATCAGTGCAATAAACATTTTGTGAAAAAAATCGTGCCAGAGAATTGTGATCTCAATTCTAAGCAAAAAAATCGTGATTCACATTTTTTCCAGAATCGTGCAGCCCTACTGGAGACAGATGGACAGACTCTCTGTGGATCAGAACTGGGCACCAGTCAGCCTCAGATCTTGAAGCTGCTTTAAGCCAGAAGCAGCTCCAGACGATGAAATTCACCCAGCGAGGTGCAACGCAAGTAACACGGATTAATATCAATAATCCTGTAATCATACTTGAGCATGTGACATGAGGCCAATATTCTCTTCACATTTGGTCTGAACGCACTATAAGTTCTACTAGGACCCAAACTAATACCAGAAATCTATAAGAACTGTGGATAAAGTCACAAGGTGTAAATATAATATTGTTGGGCCTCATGCCCCCCATGCACATGTCTCAAACAAAGAGATGTAGTTGGAGCCAGAAGCCTAACTACTAGGGCCTTATTGCCATGAGGAGCTGCATGACAAAGAACAGGGCAAAAGTGCCCACTAGGGGTGACAACCCCGTGACCCATGTTGACCTACCCCCAAGACGTTCACCAGGTCCCTACTGGCTGTGAGCCCGGAAGCTCCGCCAGGATCACAGTGACGTCACTCCCAGTTTAGAAGTTGTGAACCCCCACTTCGCATCGCAGTCCAAGGGAGCATTAAGTTGTGATGAGACCCCCGGTTTCACCCAACCGCTACCAAAAGGGTGCAACTTCGAGAAACGTTTTCCACTTTTGCTTGAGCTAATTTCAGCTCCCTCCTGACCGGGACGAAACTGGTATTATTTTACTTTCGTTTTGTTTGGACATTTGTCATTATTGTTTGGATCCAGGAAGGCCGCACAACCCAGCTGTTTCCTCACCGCCTGCAGAAGAAAGAAGTAATCTTCAGAAGGAGACGAAACCGTCCCTTTCATCGAGTCAACATAACGCTGTGAACAGCCTGCCGTCAGTTTTAGGACGCTAAAGCTGACCCTGCTCTCGCGCTCCCGAATGAGTTGGAGCTTCGAGTCAGACGGACACCCACGCTACCGCAACAAGCGGCACCAAGTAAGAGGCTTTGTTTGGGCAGAAACAGCTAGTATATAGCGTGGTTTTCTTTGTTGTGCTTTATTCTGTTGTGAAAGGACCACTGAGTCTGATTTGTGGTTTACTGTACTGTGTGCTAACGCTACGCTCGCTAGGAGCTCATACAGGCCAATCCGGCCTGTACAATTTTGCAGCCGTGTGTGACCACAATACGTCGTATTCCGGCTCGATCAGCGGACGATAAACGAACTTCGATTCGCTTGTTGGCCACTGTTTGAGGGGGAGATGACTGCCGTCACGCCCACTAATTTGTAGGGGTGTTCCAACAAGAGTATCTCACGATTCGATTCGATTACGATTATGGGAGCTTCGATTCTTCGATTATAACGATTGTCGATTCGATTATTGGTGCCCCAATTCTTCGATTATTGCTATTTTTAATGCTTTTTTCCATACAAGATTGATTTTGTCTTCATCTGTGGCTACATTTGTAAATAAATAGCCTATCAATTAACTCAAAAAGCTGCCATAGGGAACAAAAGTGCATTCTTTAAAATTAAATAATTCAACTTATTCAGTCTGGAATATGGATAGGATAACTTAACAAAAAAGCTGCCATATTCCAAGGGAACAAATTGCATTCTTCTGAACAAAAGTGCATGTGCTTTGATTCTCAAACACTGTCAGTGAACAACTCCTGCCATCCTAGGCCAGAATCTGCCTTAAATGACACTCCTACTCACTCGGCAAGCTCCTTAAAGATGGCTCTCCTCAATGTTAGATCCCTTAACAATAAAACCTTCATTGTTAATGATACTATAACATCACATCAACTTGATTGTATTCTCCTCACTGAGACCTGGCTTGATGTGAATGGTAGTAAGGAGCTGATTGAAGCTTCACCATCTAATTTTTCATTTTCACACTGTTCCAGATCTAACAAGAAAGGTGGTGGTGTTGCTGCTATTTTTTCAGACATGTTATCATGTAAAAACATCTCATTTGGTTTCTATTCTACATTTGAATATTTAGCTCTAATAATCAAATCTGTATATCCATGTTTAGTTCTCACAGTTTACCGCCCTCCAAGACTCAAA
Source organism: Diplodus puntazzo (assembly GCA_963678695.2). Classification (NCBI taxonomy): domain Eukaryota; kingdom Metazoa; phylum Chordata; class Actinopteri; order Spariformes; family Sparidae; genus Diplodus; species Diplodus puntazzo. The sequence goes on from OZ023178.1 coordinate 2,008,572, forward strand.
AAAGGCTTTTTATCTGAATTTGGTGAGCTTTTATCTAAAATTACTGTTGAATATGACTCTATCCTTATTTCTGGGGATTTTAATATTCATATTGATAATGCTACTGATTGTTTTGCCAACCAGTTCACCGACACATTATCAGCTTTTGGACTTACCCAACACATTACCGAGCCGACACATAATCAAGGTCATACTCTTGACCTGGTTATCTCTAAAGGCATTGACTTAACCCCAAAGTGCATACTAGATGTTGGCTTTTCAGATCATTTTTGTATTTTTTTTTAATGTTGCTCTGCTGACCGAATATGTACCTGGTTTAAAGCTAGTCAAAAGACGGGCCATTTGTGCAGTGACATCTGACATCTGGTTTATTGCTAGATATACAAACTCTGTTAGGGGTAGTAGTTCACTGTCTGGTTTTAATTTGTCCTCTCTATTCTTATGTGACAATTTGGTCAATAATTTAAAAAATTTGGATGGAATTATGGATGATGTTGCACCTATGAAAACTAAACTAATTTCTGGTAAAATAAAAGCTCCTTGGAGGAATATGGAAAGAGTGAGGGCACTAAAAAGAACCTGCCGCAAATCTGAACGCAAAGGGCGTAAGACCAAATTGCAGGTTGATTATGGCATCTATAAGGACCTGCTTAGTAAATATAACAAAGAAATTAAAATAGCTAGACAATTCTAGTTCTTCTTGACCTCAGTGCAGCTTTTGATACTTTAAAGCTCGGCAGGCGGCTAGACAAGTAATGGTGTTTACTGTCGATCATGAAATTCTTCTTCAGCGCCTTGAACACTGTCTGGGCCTTAAAGGAACAGTTCTTCACCGGTTTTCTTCATATCTTACGGGAAGATCTTTCTCTGTGTCCATTGGTAATTATGAATCTGATGAGGTTGGCATTTCGTATGGAGTCCCTCAGGGGTCAATTCTCGGTCCTCTGTTGTTCAACTTGTACATGCTTCCACTTGTGTCCATCATACAGAAACATAATATTTTATATCAGTCATATGCCGACGACACACAGTTATACATTTCTGTTTCTATCGATAATCTATGCCCAATAAATGATCTCATCCAGTGCATCACAGACATCAGATGCTGGATGGTAAAACATTTTTTACAACTTAATGAGGACAAAACAGAGATTCTTTTTGGTAGGTCCTGAGGCTCTGAGGCAAAATATTCGATCCTTGTTAACTCCCCTGTCTGTAAAACCATGTGAGCATGTCAATAACTTGGGTTTGATTTTAGATGCTGATCTTACCTTCCAAAGGCATATCTCTAATGTTTCTAAGACTGCTTTTTATCATCTTAGAAACATATCAAAAGTTAGATGTTTCCTGTCTCAGTCAGACTCTGAAAAGCTGTTTCATGCTTTTATTTCCAGTAGACTGGACTACTGCAATGCTCTTTTTACTGGACTGAATAAGCAGACTTTACATAAACTCCAGCGTATTCAAAATGCTGCAGCCAGAGTACCAACGAAAACCAAGAGGTTTGAGCACATCACTCCTATTTTATCATCTCTTCATTGGCTCCCAGTAAAACAAAGAATTGATTTTAAAATACTTCTTATTGTTTTTAAATGTTGTAATGGCTTGGCTCCTTCTTACATTGTTGACATGCTCACCAAACACACACCAGGGAGATCCCTTAGATCATCAAATAAAGAGCTCCTCACTATACCCAGAATCAACTCCAAATCAGCTCATGGCGCTTTCAGCCACTATGGTCCTACTCTCTGGAATTCTCTTCCACATGAATTACGGTCTGCTACAACAGTGTCTTCTTTTAAAAGTAAACTAAAAACATATATTTTTTCGCAAGCTTTTAGTTATGTTTAAAGAATGTGTTTTATTTCTGTCCTGTTTGTTTGCTTTAAGAATTTTTATTATCATTATTATTACCATCTCCTTTTTAAATGATGATAATAATACATTCTTGTATGATTTTATAATGTCCTAAATGTTTTTTATGCATGTAATATTTTTTTTTTTAAATTATTTTTATCCTATATGCTATTTTATGTTATACAATGTATCTTTCTTTTAATTTCTTGAAGCACATTGAGTTCACGCTTGTGCTATATAAATAAATTTGACTTGACTTGACTAATTCAACTGAACTCATGGATTAAAGCAAAAACAAATCTTTTGACTGAAATGTTTTTTCGAGCTGTAGCCAAGTCATATTCCCAATTTGTAATTTGTGAAACATGTTACAGGGCACGTTACTTGACCCGTGCTAAAAAAATAAGATAGGATTTACAGCTTCACCCCACACCATGTTCTCTAATGCAGACATCAAGTTTAAATATTTAACCAACAGTGTTTTACAGGAGGATGATCTGAACAGCTGTTCTATTCACAGTTAAAATGTTTTTTGTCTTTTCAATGTAATTTTCAATCTAGGAAATCAAACTGTGCCTTTTTTTGTCAAGCTTCTCTCAAGCTTTTACTCTTTCAAATAATCAACCATCTACAGAATGTTTCAGCAAGCTATTTTTCGACTTCTTCTTCTCATCATCGTCATTATCATTAGTTATTATTAATAATAATAATGTTTAAAGTGAGCCTCATATCGTTTAACAGGAAAATACATCATAAAAACAGCAACTTTTGCAGTCCTGTCAGTCTGATGGCGAGTTATCACCTTTCTGTCATCACTAACATGCTGTTAGTAATCAAAGAAGCTCTGAGGCTTTACATTTGTTCAATATGTTATAATACAAGATTTGAGCTACAATCAGGCTACATTTATGATTTTGTACAGTCAAACTAACCAAAAACTTCTTATTGATCATTATAAAGTTTCAGGGCGTTCCTGTAACCATGGTAACTCACGGTCAGAGGGGAGGGAGAGACGCTGAATGAAGCCGTTTACACAGATACACTGCAGACAAAGTCCAGACTGTAGTTGTTATTTCACACATGTAGCACACAACAGGAGACTCTCCGTGTCAGACGAGTTCTTACGTGTTGACTACACTCAACTCGTAACGTAGCAGCGCGACGAGTCCTTCCTAGCTAAGCAGCTAAACTTTAGCGCCGCTAATGTGAGTGTGACAATCTGTCAATAAAGATCAGCCAACACTTGTTCTCCTCCGATCTACATTGATCTCATAAGTCGCCTCTGTGAAGTTTGAATGGAGCTTCAGTACAGTGAGGTGAACACAACACAAACACAGTCGTGACACTCACACTCATCGGTGAGGGAGTTTGTAGCGCGGCTCCATAGTGCACACCACTAACCGAAACTAACGTTACTGCTCCGTTTGTTGTGGTCCCACTCACTAAACAGTCCGAGCGGCGCGCGCTGAGGTTCCGGTTACGTGTTCTTTGTTCCGGTCTTGCGACAAAGCATCGACGTTAATTAATCGATGCCAAATCGTCACGCGATGCATCGCCACATCGATGAATTGCACCCACCTCTACTAATTTGAAGTCTGGCGAACGTGACCTCCCAAGCCACGTTCGGCCATCTTTGTAGTCTTTATAGGGGACTTCCTGACACGCACGCACACACACACACACACAGTAATATGTTTGGCTTGCTTATGTTTTTATGTTGCTAGTTGTCGAAAGCAACTGTTGTTTGTTAAAGCAGGTGGTTTGTGTTTTTGTAGAAAGCTTTAATAAACACTGTTGAATTAACTGAGCAGCATCTGTGATTATTTTGCACAATCCCATATTTTAATAACTGCTGGTTGAGATGGTCAGTACTCAGATTCACGCCTTCCCTCTTATATAATTATTGATATTTTCATAATATTGACAAGTTGACTAACTTTCAGGCTATGAGACTAAAGGTAAATCATTAATTGATCCCTGATTTCAGGGTGGTGCCCCGTGTTCATTAATGACTCATAGTTACCTAGGTTTCATTAATCAACTATAATAATTTTAATTAATTAAAAATAACACAAAAATCAATAATCAATAATCATCACGATTCCCAACAATATTGATGACAAAGAAATACAATACGAATATAAGAAAAGACATTGTCTGTGATGCTCGAATTTATCCAACATTTAAGATTGACACACCATATTTAGAACACAACCTTTTCATATGAAGAGTTAATTAATGTAAAGTGCAATTTAAAGCATTTACCAACAACGGTTGTTGTCTGTCTTACCTGAGCTGTGAGATATGAGGCAGACACTGTAGGAAACTCCTCACTTCACTCTCTACATGTGAGCAGCCTGTCAGCTCCACTTGTTTCTTCTCTGATGTGAGTTTCAGCACTTCCAGGAGGATGGAGCTCTTTCTCTCTGAGAGGTTTATGGACCAGACTGCAGGAGCTGAATGGAAAAGTGTCACCAGCTTTGGAATGACATTTAAAAACCCATCACTCACGACATGTTCATATAAATCCAGGAGGATGTTATTCAAGTCAGTGTTAACAGAAAACAGTGAGAAGAGAGTATTCACTACATCGTGAAAGCTCTCTCCTTTGTGAAGTGCTGCTTTCAGGCATAAATCCAGTAACAGCTGCTTTGATTCTCTCTCTGGTGTCCCACGACATCGGTCTTGTTCCTGCAGTCGTAAACCTCTGTAGGTCGTCCTGGAGCTGCATGATAGCAAACAGAGGTATCAAACAGTGATACTGTAAAACTGTATCGTATCTAAATCCAAGTCCACACAGTTGTTTAACACTTCCAATGTCAACACTGCTACGATTGAAATATATATTTTTCCACATCTTTTGCAGAATTGCTGAGACTGTGCAAAAAAACAAGTAAAACAAACCAGGTGGTGAGGCAGAGATCAAAGATTATGCAACACCTTCTACATCCTACATGCATAACTATAAGAACTCTCTATTTATTTCAAAATTGAATCAGAGGATAACATTGAGATCATCTTGTTTTGGAGGGCATCCTCAGACACCAAGCATAAAAGTTAATTAACGTTTAAACAAACAAATTACAACAAAGCCTAAAATAGATCAACGCAGCGACATCCACACAGACTTACACATAAGGGCTCTCATCACTCCACACCACAAAAGAAAATCCTGATTACACAGCACATTAAATTTGAGTTACATCAGATTCAGATGTGTATATTACGGTGTCATCCACATATAACTGTGAAGAACAATTAGAACCAATATATAGATGTTTATTTTAACTCTCCAGACTAGAAAATCAGCCGGTTAACAATATGTAAATGCTTGTTACCATATAAATCTTACGGTGTTCATATACATGCAATAGTTTCTAACTTTTGAGTGTTAAACAGTGAACAAGCGCTAATGCATTATCCATTATTTAAATTAAGGGGGAGAGAGAGGGGAGCTAAGCTTCCAAAACAGACCTGAGCTCACCCAGAAGCAACACAAATACAAGTTTGGAAGGAACACAAAAATACTGATAAATAACAAATTGAATGATCGAATTTATAATATAACCTCCTGTCATGTGTAACAAGAAATGTGTGTTTATAGTTCAACACTGACCTGTACAGCCAACTTTCGCTTAGTCAAAATTAGGGCTGGGCGATATGGTTGAAAAATGTATCACGATATTAGTGTTTCATATCAGTCGATATCGATAATTATTCATTTCTTTTTTTTTACCCATTTGAAATAATGAACATCAGTTTCTTCAGCGCAGCCTCAGTTTGGAGAAGCAGAGAGCCGCTCCAGCCAGACGCTCAGCTTTGTACTGCAGTGAAGGGAGTCCAGATGCAAAGTGAATTTTAACCACCTAACACAAGGCCCACCTAAAAAAAATCTATATTATTGCAAGTGAACGCTGTATAGAGAAAATTCACACCGCTTTACATCGCCGTCAGACCGCCCTTCTTTTGGCACAACATTTTTTCAACCGTAGAACCTCCGTATCCCTACACATTAGCGCAACGCTAATGCGTAGGGATACGGAGATGCGTGCATAAACCTCTCGTCCAGCAACTGGGCCTCGCACTGTATTTTGCCGCTCGCAGATCAGCTGTTTCTGACAGAGTTCAGTGAAATTATCAAATGTTCTATCGAACGTATTTTCGATTGATATTGATCATGTGTCTATCGCGATAGATATCATTATTGTTTTATCGCCCAGCCCTAGTCAAAATACTTGATGAATCAATACTTATGAAATGTAATGCTTAATTGTCACCATAAATAAATAAATCAATCAATACATGAAATAAATACTAAATATTTATCCATTTACTTATTCATATAAAAAAATATCTATTCATATATTTATTCAAACTTTTATTTGTCTGATGAGTAACTTACTGCAACAAAATAGACAGATCTTTCAATTTCTTTCATCAAAAGTCAGGGGGCGGGTTAAAGCCTCAATCAGTCAATCAAGCTCTTGATCAAACCATGCGTTACACTGTGTATCCTGTTTTTGTGAAATGTGTTCCATGTTCAAGTCCACAACAGTCCACACAAATATGAGAAGTATAAACATTCTGATTTTCCCTCCCTAATATTTAGCCCAACTATGGCGTCCTACTTGGCCTACATGGACAAGTGACCAAAACATGGTTGGTACTCATTCCTACATTGACAGTTTTACAAGGATAAACATTAATGTGTAATCAGTATCACACAAAAACAAAAAGCTACATACCTGAGTGAGCTGAGGTATGGCAAAGCCTCAAAGAGGGACTTGCTCAGACTTTGGCAGATGCGAGGTGATTTTTCCCAGTGGAGGCAGAGGTTAGCTTTCCTCGTCATCTTCTGCATGACTCCTACTGCTCTTTCAAACAACCGTCTTTTACCCACAACTGGAAGGTGCAACTGATTTCCATCAAGATTGAGTAAGCTGATGTGGTCCATCTGCCCTTCACTGAGTAGGACAATCTCCCACAGCTGTAGCCGCAGAGGGTCACACCTATAATTTAAAAAAATGAGAGACCATTTCCTCATTATAGCAAAGTAGCAGAGTAGAGCAACAGTGAAGTATCAAAACAAAAGGGTGTTCAGTTTAAAGAAGCGACAGCAGAGGTACCTAGAGGTGTAACGATACACAGAAGGCATGGTTCAGCACGTACCTTGGCTCAGAAGTAATGGTTCAATACAAATTCAGTAAAACGGGGAAAAAAAGGATTTATTTTCAGCACACAGCTGCTTATCAAAAAACAAATATAAATACTATATAGATGATATTTTTTTTCAGTACTACTTTTGGTCAAGTCTGCTTTCACATCTTGAGGCTGTTTAGAAACAGCAGGGTTACATTGTCAGACTTTTTTCATGGGCCTCTTTCTGGTGATTGACAGATTTGTGTGATGGCATCTAATGCAACATGTTCGACGTGCTTCCACTTGCATAGAACTGTGGAAATGCACCGACACACCACCCTTATCTGATTCACGTCTTGCTCTTTGAAATCTTCCCACACATCTGATTTGAAGAAAGCGGAAAGGTCCTACAGCCGCAGTGTCTTATCTGGACTTGCCACTGCTGAGCACATAACAAACTAAACTTTTTTTTTTCTTCTGCTTTGTTGTTTAAAGACGTATGGAAAACAGCTTTCAGGAGCATTAGCACTACTTACTGGATTAGAGTGTGGACGGTTATACTCTCGCCATATGACATAAGTGTTTGTCATGTGGCTGTATGCATCACACCATAATGGCTCAGAATAAATACATGTACCGTTCAACACCTAGAAGTAGTTCACCCTGACATTTTTCCATTGACCATATCAGTCATGTCTTGGATTCATAAGCAAAATGAATAAGTTGTTGCAAAGGGAGAAGAACAATTACGTTCTACTTGATACACCAGTTAGCAAAAATATTAAAGCCACCAACAGGTGAATATTAATGACATTGATGATCTTGTTACAATGCAATGTTCAGCCAGTAAAACCTTGGACCTAGAAAATTTGGAGACCAGGTAGAGGCCTGAGTCTTTTTGACAAGTTGCTTGGGCCATTCAAAGCAGATTTTGCAGTGTGGGAGGGCAAATTGCTCTGCTGCCCGGCCAGTGCCCCAGTGCAGTTGCATTGGGGGGGGGTGTACTTGGCCTGCATCAGTGTTGGATGGGCAGTGTGTGTGAAGTTCCACACAAACAAAAGCTTGAACCCAAAGTTTTCCCAGCAGAACTTTGCATTGTAACAACATGATCAATGTTATTCACTTCACCTGTCACTGTCGTTTATGTTTTGGTTAGTAATTTAACACATGCTCACACATACCATTGGACATTTTGAAGGCATCCAAACAGTCGTCTCATTCCGTGCTCTGACACCACAACATCCTCAAGGTTCAGCCATATTTTTCTCTCCTGCGACTGATTAACCACGTAGGCCACAGCACAGCAGGAGTAAGGACTTAGACTCTTTTCACTGAGATCAAGATCGTAGTCCAGTCTGTCCAACAAGTAGATGCATGCATCTGGACTCTGGGACTCATACAAGCACTGGCATATGAACAGTATGTCCACATCAAGCCCACTGGCCTCAGTATCAGACTCATCATTCTTACACAGATGAGGGGAAAATGTGTTTATCATTTCCTCAAAGAGACAGTCTGATGTGTTCTTGAGCTGCTGATCTGGAATCAGACACTTCATCAAACTGGGGTTCTCCTCAGTCAACAACCGACACATGAAAGGGATCAGATGTTTCATGTGTTTCTTCTCCTCAGTGAGGCACTGCTGGAAAACATCTTTGATTTTATCTGGATTCTTCAGGAGCCACAGCGCCGCAAAAAACTCCTGCATTGTGTAGTGAAGAAACGCATATATGGTTACTGTCTTAGTGGGGCCGACTTTGTTATCAAGTGTTTTCAGGAAGGAGAGAACACAGCTGTCTTCACACTGAAATTCTGTCAAGTTGACGGTTTTTCCTTCAGTTGCACGAAAAGCCGCCTCAGCCAAAGACAGTATCTCCTCACTCTTGTTGCTGATAAAGGAGTCTAGATGTCTGTTTGTTGTTTTGTTGCCATTTATTTGAAGGCAATGACGAACAATATTGATGTAGATTTCAGTTATACTGTTTGGCTGTGGAGAGTCTTCACGTGTCCGAAACGAAAAGCAGGCAGCTACCATCAGTGCGTACATCGGGACATGGCAGAGAGTCAACAACTCCACGTTTCTCAACACATTTCCCTGTTCTTCACCAAGAGTCTCAGCTATGTATGTTCTAACGCTCTGCTCACTAAAGCCTTTCACTTCCACTCTGAGATTGTCGCCACAGAAGAAGTCTTTTTCATCATCTGGTCTGCAGGTGACAATGACCTTGGCATAAGGGAGTAGGTCCTTCTTTACAATTCTCTGCACCACTGAAGAAGAGAGGTCTGTGACTCCATCAAAGATGATTGTCACACTGTCAGAGTCCTCCTTTATATCCTCTAACACCTCGTCTTTGAATTTATGTGGTTCACTGAACACATTGAAAAGAAGATCCTCCAAGCTCATGTCCTTCGTGATGTGTGATGTTTCTCTCATGTCAAAGTAAAACATGTAATCCAGTTTCTTGGAGTCTCTTTCTGCCCAGAGTTTCAACAGTTCATGACTGAGCGCCGTCTTTCCGATTCCAGGTTTACCAACCAAGAGTATGTCTTCATTTAATGCCAGCAGTTTACTGGGGGACATTTCTGATCTGTCCTCAGGGATGTACGTCTTCATCTTTTTAGGGCGACTCATCTTGCTTTTCTTGCTCTTCAATTTCTTTATTTTAGATGGAGAAGGACTTCCTTGTGTGTCTAATACAAGCGAAGTGTACGACAGATCAGACTTGTTTTGTCCAAACAGATTTTTGTTGGATTTCCAAAACTCGTTTGATATTTTTTGTGCTTTTGACTTCAGCTTTGCCTGATATTGGTGGCACGGCCTCGAGCCTGAAATAAAAACAACAGAGAGTCAATAAATTCACCATGATTTAACTGCTATGACATTAAACATTATACAGGTAATAAATATTTGCACATATATACATTATATGCATTATCAAACTCAAATCATAAAAGATAAACAATGATAATGTGACACACTATTAATCAGAATTCTGCTTCTTAATACCTTGTAGGTAGTTTGTATCCATTTCTGTGTCTTCCCTGAAAGGAAAGCAGCTGATCCAGTGGTGCATGGTTATCCCTAAGGTCCTTTTCCTCGCCTTGTCAATAATCTTGAGGAACTCGTAGCAGGCTGCTTCCCCTTTCTTTCTGACTGAGTCCAGGAGATTCCTGTTTTTTTCGAAGTCATTTCTCCCTGCCATAATTTCACTGACCTCTTCATCACTGAAAACTCTCCGGTTATTCAAGTTCAAGTTCTCCACAATCACTGAGAGACTCTTTAATTCGTTAACAAGGTCGTCTCTGGCACGTCTGACGTACTCTGAGGCAGACCGTGCTGTACAAGCCATGTGTCCTGATGTCTGTATATTCTCCACACAGATCCAACTTCAGTGATCTGGAGAACAAAATACCATATTGAAGAAAATGTTAATTACAACAACTATTTTGCAATTATTTATTGCATAAAATGTCAAAGACTGTCAAAACATCCAGCAGCTGATTAAACACTCAACAGTTTAACATCACTACTACTGGCTCTGCTCGACTGGGCTCAGCAGCCTCCCTAGGAAAACAGTTGGACACCAGATTCAGACTCAACACAGCCTCTGAGATTCCTACAGCTGAAATTTTTCACATCTCACTGTGTGAGCTGAGGATTCATTTCCACCAAATCAGAGGTGATTGTGGAAAAAAAGAAAGGCAAAAAATCAATGTGTTCCCATTGCCAGATGAAATTAAAGCATGTAAACTTATTCTACTCGGACCCCCAAATAAAAGTATGAACCTGAAAATGAGCATTAGAGTCGGTGACCACTGGTCTGGATGCTTCTGTTTTGCAGTTGTTTCAGATGTGATGCTGTCTTTTCCATTACAGATGGTGGTATGGGTAGGGGCTGAATCTTCTGGGTGTGTGCATGGATTTTGAGGTGTTCTGGGGTCTGGTCCTGCTTGGATGGCAGCATGTGCAGTGAGGCTTGGACTCTGTGGGTTTGTGCGGGGCCTCGTGGTTCATGGTATACCCTGAGATTACTGTGCACTTCTTGTGGATTTGGCTTCTTGCTTGGATTGCTGGGCTTGTGGTGGAGAGGGTGGTGTTGGGACGGGTGCTGGATGGGGGTGTTCTGACTGGTGGTCTCAGACTTTCTGACCCTACTCTACTGCAATTATTTGTTATTAATCAAAGCATTTAACTCAGTACTTTATAAATTTCTCTTGTTCCTTGTTTCTGTGTTTCACTCAAGACAGTGTTTCCTCACTTCCTGTTTTAATTGCTTACTGTGTGCTGAACTGTATGTGTGTGGTTTGTATTGCTCTCACCGTGTGAAACACTGTGTTACTTTGATGTGTTAAAGTTCTATAGAGATAAAGTTTGATTGACTCATTGAGCTACATTTATACTGCATCAATGAAGAAAACAGACATGCTGAGACAACATCATACACAGACACAAGCAGACTGTATATCAGAGAGAAACACTTACACAGAGGTCTCTGCTGATGATGGACTCCATTCAGTGTCTCTGGTTTGAGGTTTTCCTGATAACGTAGAAAAAGAAACAAATCACAATCACATAATATCATCGAACCAGAAGAGAGTCCCAGATAAAGGTGGCATGATTGACTGGTTGATTGGCTGGTTGGTGGGGCGACATCCTGAGATTAACTACCATAAAGACTTTGTATAAACTATAACATTTACTTTTATTAACCCTAAAATAGGGTACTGCTGCAGCATCGACTGATGCCAGTGTGTCCAGCCCATAAGAAAATTCAGATGGATATATCAGTTGATAGATATCATATACATACAGTACGTAATGGAAGTATACATGTTACAGTTTAACAATAAACTTTAGTGTTAATTACTTTACTGTTATCTAATTGGGAAAATGATAATTATAACTTACCCAAAGCATCTGTTCATTTATTATGTTCTGGAAAAAGATAAAACAGAAAAAAGTTATAACACATATGCTGATAATCTAAACTGTATGACTCTGAATTTATCAATTCCTTTTATTGAGGACAGCATGTTGTTTTGACAGTTGCACACTTAAAATTTATAATTGCAATTTATTTTATATCCTCTTTAAAATAACATTAGTGCAAAGCAAGCAAATTCTTTTCTAACAAATGCTGCACAAATATTCTTTCAATCAGTTTTCCATGATAACAGACAGACTGTTAGCTCTCAGGCTACAGCTAGCTCCACTAAACCTGATCAGGAATCAATAAGGGAATAAAATCTGACTGAAAATGGCACTAAAATCTAATAAATAAAAAATGTATTGAAAAATACAACAGATGGTCACATATGCATTAAACAAATGAAACAGGTCGCAGTAACTTAAATACAACAAAAGTAAAAGAGAACACAATATGAAGCTGTTAGCTTCTGGCTGCCTTCATGAGGAAGCTAACTGATGTTAATCAGGGCTGAACTGCCTCAACAGCTCAGATTCTGTCAGTCCAGCGAAACTTAACTGAAGGGTTGATTTGATAAATGTTTCAGGAATGTTAATTATTGTGTAATTTGTCATAAAAGTCATAATTAGCTCCTTACAAAGCAGAAAGATAAAAGTCAACTGACGTTAACCGCCATCAGTTACACAGACGTTGCTAACAGCTACACAAAGTTAGCTAACCGGTCAAATAACAAACAGTTTTAAATACTCACAAATAAACAAGTAAGTTACACACACACACACACACACACACACACACACACACACACACACACACACACACACACACACACACACACACACACACACACACACACACACACACACACACACACACCGTGAGTTCCGTCAGTTACCGTTACTGGTACTTTTCCGTGACACCCACGTTCAACTGCCACATCCGTCCTTGGTCCTTTCAAAATAAAACACGCTTCCTCTTACAGGAACTGACAAAATGGCGCCCTAATGTACTTAATACATTAACTTTACACACAAACGATGTATGGCGGTATTTTCCGCCGGGATGTTTGAACATAACTACATAACTAAAGTCCGGGATGTTCAGTCAGACATGAGCTGGATCCTCAGGACAACAGCAGAATCAGACAGAAGTCTTGAACCTGGCGGAGCCTCGTCTGACTCTGAGTCCAGAACAACACAGCTGTAGTCTGGATGAGTCCTCTTTATCTCTCCTTCTTAATCCACCTTTTAAAAACACTTCCTGTCCTGCTCTTCTCCCTTAAACTCACCTGTATGACAGTTTGTCCTCCAGAGGTTCAGCCCAGTTAGTTTCTCTGTGTGTTAGGAGGGTTTTATTAATCCGAACAGCTTCAGACACGTTGCTGCTGCTGCTGCTGCTGCTGTCCGGTTTGTCTACTCTCACTTAAGTTTGCCGAAAGTCCAAAGCTCTCAAGTCTCACGCATTGGGCGTGAGACACAAGCATTTCAACCTGTTCACACGCCACACCTTGTATTTCTCACGCAGAGAAATTACCAGGATAACGGCCACCAGTGCCGGCCCTGAGTAATTTGGTGCCCTAGGCAAGATCTCAGCCGGCGCCCCCTTGCATCGCAGCCAATTTCACAATCTATTTTCATACACTCACACAGAAACTGCATGTATCTATTCAAGATTTTATTTCTTTTAAGTGAAAAATATCACACCAAATAAAAACTGAAGAAAGAAACAAGTGCTAAAAATACAATATAAATAAGACAATGTGCAAACATATTATCTCTCAGCCTCAGAGTGCCGTCTCTCACTTATCTATAATAATAATAAACTTTCTTTATATAGCGCTTTTTAAAAACAAAGTTTTGCAAAGTGCTTTGACAAGACAATGCAAAATTTGTGGAAGACAACAGATGTGAGGGAAGTAGTCGAATAACATAAGTAAGAATAGGAAAAAGAAAAAGAAATGGGTTAAATCAAAAAAACAGGAACAACAATGTAGTCAACTCAGACGGTAGGAGCAAAGTAAAAGGAAGACGTCACATAAAAGCAAGCCTATAAAAATGTGTTTTAAGAAGAGATTTAAAAGAGGTTACTGATCCTGCAAGCCTTATCTCCTCAGGCAGGGCGTAATTGTCAGCCGCTTTGCAAAACGACCTCCAACTCCTTCCATGTTGCCATGTGGGTATTGTGCTCCTGGCTACATGAACCTTCAGCAAGTGGCTCTCATTGTTCCAGTCCTTTAGTCCTTTCCTTATTAAGTCTGTATTCTTTTGGAGAAAACATTTAGCAGCAGAAGCAGTGCAAGCTCATTTCTGTTTGAGTACATCAGCAAGATTCTTTGGATTCAGAATGACATTTAGAAAACAGACAGGATGAAATAATCTGTGTGATAATATCACATTATGTTAAAATACTCCTGAAGAAATACTGAAGAGAGGAACAGAATTCAGTTTCATCTAAATGTTGTTAATATGCAAATTACAGTCAAAACACTGACAATGATGGAATATATTAAATATAGACAATATTAGTCTGACTTACCTGATCAGTGAGATATGAGGCAGACACTGTAGGAAACTCCTCACTTCACTCTCTTCATGTGAGCAGCCTGTCAGCTTCACTTGTTTCTTCTCTGATGTGAGTTTCAGCACTTCCAGGAGGATGGAGCTCTTTCTCCCTGAGAGGTTAATGGACCAGACTGCAGGAGCTGACTGGAAAACTGACTGTAATGATGGAAGGACTCTCAGGACAGTTTCAGTCTCATAGTCCTTCAGGTGGGAGAACAGATCCAGCAGGAAACCACACTGATCTTTGTTATGAACGCGTCTGTCATTTAAAAGGAACTTTTCATATGTGCACACTGATGATAACAGCTCCAGTATCTTCTCTCCTGTCTGCTGTTCTCTCTCTGCTGCTGCACACAACAGATTCCCAAAGAACTTTGCTGAACCTTTAAACTGCCGAGAGACACTTAGCTTGCTAGCTTACTTAGGACGATAACAGCATTCTTTAATAATCAATAATTTATGAGTCGACGTGTGTTAATGTTACTCCACTTAAATTCATCAGGGACATTTGGAAAGTTAACGTTAGGCCTGTTCAGGTGTTATTTAACAGGTGTCTTTCCTGCTTGTATATCAGTTAAAATGCTATTAGTTTTCCATCCCCTTTGTAACAGGGTCGCTGTAAGCATTTGGGTTATTGTGTCACAGTTTATGTTTATTAAAGTTTACATCAGTGTTAAAGTGTATTACCGTTAATACTCCACAACTTAGCTTTCCCATATCATTCATATGCGAAATATATATATGTGCACTGCACTGCCACTCTGGTTAGACTGAATTGCTTTTCAATGACAAAGTTGAATGAATCTCATCACATTTTCATCATTAGTCTATATTAGTCTGATATATGGCACACACCAATCTGTTTTGTTTTTTTTTTTTTTTTTTTTTTTTTTATGAAATGTAGCATGCAGTGGTCACATATACTTCTCTTCTCTCTTCAGATGCACTTTAACATATTTCACCAGCAGCCCAGTGACACAGCATCAGGTGCTCCTGTCCTCTACCTCAGCACAGCAGAGTGACACAGCATCAGGACTAAAGGCTGACTGGCCATCTCTTCTAACTGACAAAGTGAGATAAGAGTTAGTTCACAGAGGCCCATTTCAAATATAAAAGCAGTTACACATTTCCCAAAAACAAAGATGGGAGAGTGTCAGCGTGACTTTTGTAACAGAGTCGTAGTCAATGCTGAAAAAATCCAAAGAATCTTGCTGATGTACTCAAACAGAAATGAGCTTGCACTGCTTCTGCTGCTAAATGTTTTCTCCAAAAGAATACAGACTTAATAAGGAAAGGACTAAAGGACTGGAACAATGAGAGCCACTTGCTGAAGGTTCATGTAGCCAGGAGCACAATACCCACATGGCAACATGGAAGGAGTTGGAGGTCGTTTTGCAAAGCGGCTGACAATTACGCCCTGCCTGAGGAGATAAGGCTTGCAGGATCAGTAACCTCTTTTAAATCTCTTCTTAAAACACATTTTTATAGGCTTGCTTTTATGTGACGTCTTCCTTTTACTTTGCTCCTACCGTCTGAGTTGACTACATTGTTGTTCCTGTTTTGTTGATTTAACCCATTTCTTTTTCTTTTTCCTATTCTTACTTATGTTATTCGACTACTTCCCTCACATCTATTGTCTTCCACAAATTTTGCATTGTCTTGTCAAAGCACTTTGCAAAACTCTGTTTTTAAAAAGCGCTATATAAAGAAAGTTTATTATTATTATAGATAAGTGAGAGACGGCACTCTGAGGCTGAGAGATAATATGTTTGCACATTGTCTTATTTATATTGTATTTTTAGCACTTGTTTCTTTCTTCAGTTTTTATTTGGTGTGATATTTTTCACTTAAAAGAAATAAAATCTTGAATAGATACATGCAGTTTCTGTGTGAGTGTATGAAAATAGATTGTGAAATTGGCTGCGATGCAAGGGGGCGCCGGCTGAGATCTTGCCTAGGGCACCAAATTACTCAGGGCCGGCACTGGTGTAGTCTATGTAGTCCCTCCAGAAAAACAGGAGGTTTTTTTTGTGATTGTTGCAGGCAAAAATCCTTGATTATGCGGCACGTTTTCTTAAAAAACGCGATGGAATATGTGGGATATTAATGCAATGAATTTGTGGGAACTTGCAAAAAATTGTGGTTTGATGAAAAAGAGAAAAAAAAGTGATTACCACAACAGCCTGTTCTCACTAGGCTACTACCTTAATGTAAAGAGTCATCTCTTAGTACTTCTTATGATAAGCAGCATACCACATCACAGAAAGTGCTGGAATATTTAAGTTCTCATCTTGTTTTATTTCAGACCTTAACACATGGCTCAAACTTACAAAACATTGACGAATCAAGCAAGTTCTGTAGCTTTACAAAAGGAATATGCTACAACTTCTGTAAAAATGAATAAATAAGATATTTAAAAAAATGAAATGTGTGCTTCCTGTTTTACAGATGTAGCTATACAAAACAGACAATGTACAAAGTGCAATCTCTTACTGTAACGTAAATGTACATTCTACTAATATACTTACAACTGTAAGGTTTTTTAAACTAGTATGATTTTTTTGTTGGCAAATGAGACTGATTTGCGGGCTTCATCATGGCTTCATCGCAGGGTTTGCAGCTTTTTCGATGATATTCACGTCGCGTAATTATGTCATTTCCCATGGCAACAGAGGAAAATGGCTGCTCTTGTGCGAAGTAAACTCAACATTCTTCAACTTTCTGCTAAGATATATGTGACTTTTTTGCAACAAAAATGCAGGGATTATGAAATCATGCAAGCCCTGCATATTTTGCGTGGAAATCGGCAGTTTATGCGGCGAAAGTGCGGCGTATTTGAAAAAATGCAGCCCCCACATAAATATGCGGACTTTGCCTGATTATGCATTGAATTATGAGATCGCATAATCGCGTTTTTCTGTAGGGACTGTCTATGGGTAAAATGGCATGCTCAAATAGAGGAATACCTTCAACCACTTGCACTTATTGTGCATATCTTGCTGAATCTATTTGCACTTACTGTTTGTCTGTCTAGTTTTGAGTTAAAGTGCTGATTGCCAAGTCAAATTCCTGTGTGTCTACATGATGCCCCTTAGCAAAAAGTAGTATACTTGAAGTTCACTTTATTAAGTATGCTTGAGTATAAGTACAAGTACAGCAAGTATACTATGGACCATGTACTTGTAGCATACTAGAAAGTATACTAATTTAATACTTCTTCGGACTAAATTGGAACATTTTAAGTTTATAAAAGTATACTTTAAGTATACTTTATAAGGTCATTTAAGGGTTACAGAAGTACACTTTCAAGTATACAACAAGTACACTCACATATATATATATATACACACACTTCTAGTCCACATTATAGTTTAATAACATGTAAGTTTATAACAGGGGTAATTGTCAAAACAAATATGTGCAGTGCAAAACATTTATATTTTTTTATGTACTTATGTCAAAGTATTAGCCCTTACAATGCAACACATTTTGACAAGAGATTTTCCATTAATTACCATATGTGCTCACAGTTAAACAGGCGGGAAGTCTCTCCCAGAAAACACCCCTTCACTCTGGGTGCCAACATTTTTATCATCTTTGTTAATTTGACACAATTTAACCACAGAACAAGGATGTGAATTAACACGCAACCGTTTTACACATCATCCTATTCAAAAACACATTCACAAACCATAATTACACCAACAACAACGGAATACCCAAGAGCCTTTGCGCCACACTCCACAGTATACTAAAGCACAAGTATAAGCTTTAGTATTTAAGTATAAGTCTAAGTATTAATGTACTTAGTCTTAGACTATTCTTTATACTTTTCAGTATAAGCCAAGTATACTTCACTATACTTTTCTTAAGTATATAAAATATAGTATATAAAAAGTACACTTCAAGTATGCTGCCTCAGTTTTAGTATAGAATAAGTATACTTGTAGTTCACTTAAATAAACTACTTTTTGCTAAGGGGCATTACATGAATAAAAAGTGATTTTGATTCTGAGATATTGTTAAAACTACCTATACTTAAATTGCTTCATCTCTTTCTGTTCTCTGTCTGGTAGGAGAAAAGCTTAATGTTGGCTTCACCACCAGAGCGACCCTCAACAAACTCCTTGAGGCTGGAGGCATCACACCTCCGGAGGTGCAGCTAGGCCTCAAAACCTGCCACAAACACCTACAATAAACAACTGTAATCTCTTTCTCTCTTTCTCTCTCTCTCTCTCACACACACACACACCTGCACTAAGAAATGCTAAATAAATATTTTCATTTGTTTGAATTTGTGTGTCATTTATGAGCCCTGCTGAAAAAAACAGCATAGACCAGCATGGCATGGATGGCTTATCTTATTGGATTTAAACAAATGTGTGCTCAACATCTGAAAGAAGTAATTATTTTGTGTACTACAAAAGAAAAACTTTATAGAATTGTTTACTTCAACTTGTGAGAGAAACGGGAGCAACAAACAAAGTGTTGCATTTACATTTTTTTATATTTTGTGTGGTATTTACAGTTTGTTTCAGGTGCCCTCAAAGGACCCCATAATCTTACAGGTTTGAAGCTTGTGTTCAATAAACTTGGTGTACTGTGATGACATCACTGATTCTGTGTCCTGTATTGGACTTTCACAGCCAACTTCACTCCTCAT
Source organism: Diplodus puntazzo (assembly GCA_963678695.2). Taxonomy (NCBI): domain Eukaryota; kingdom Metazoa; phylum Chordata; class Actinopteri; order Spariformes; family Sparidae; genus Diplodus; species Diplodus puntazzo. Next base: position 2,027,720 of record OZ023178.1, read on the forward strand.
ACGCACTATGAAATAAGTTGTTGACACATTCCATGCTGGTGGCCAGCATACCAGCACCAAAACACAACATATGCTGGTAACCAGCTATGCTGGTCTATGCTGGTTTTTCCAGCAGGGAGATCAGATCCCCCTCACCACCCCCGCCACCAAAATCTCACTCTGAACTCAGTTCAAAACTTGAGAGCCCTGCAGAAGTCTTGAACATGGCGGAGCCTCGTCTGACTCTGAGTCCAGAACAACACAGCTGTAGTCTGGATGAGTCCTCTTTATCTCTCCTTCTTAATCCACCTTTTAAAAACACTTCCTGTCCTGCTCTTCTTCCTTACACTCACCTGTATGACAGTTTGTCCTCCAGAGGTTCAGTCCAGTTAGTTTCTCTGTGTGTTAGGAGGGTTTTATTAATCCGAACAGCGTCAGAAACACTGCTGCTGCTGCTGCTGCCCGGTTTATCTTAATTTCACTTTTGATTGCTGAATGAACTTAAAATGATGTGATGTGAACTAACATCCACCAGATGTCACTGCTGGACAACAAATCACAGCCTGAGGGCTGAACTGCAGCCTGACAGCAGGACTTCAGTCTGAAACACAAGTTATCCTGCAGTTATAATTGTGTTCTGAAGGTCAAACTGATGATAGATTTGAATTATTCTCACTTCTGATCACAAGATACTAAATATTATATGAAATAAGAGACACACAAAGCTGCCAGTAGCAGCAGCAGCACAATCTGCAGCAACATGTTGAATCATTTCCTGTCAGAAGAAGTTTCAACAGTGACTGAACATTAGTAAACAATATTGTGCACCAGTACTTTTACTTTAAGTACATTTTACTGGTACTGTAAGATGATAAATTCAAGTGGGGATGGAAACACCAGCATGCATGTCACTCCCCCTCTCTCTCAACCGGTTTCCTCTCACATCTTCAGCTGCTCTGTCAATAAAAGCCAAAAAATACATTCTTTAAAAAGTCAGAATTATTTAATAAAGCAAAAGATATGAGACAAAAAGTCAGATTTATGAGACTAAATGTCAAAATGTTGAGATTAAAGCCATGATTTTGATAAAAGATCAACATATTACCAACTAAAGTTGTAATCTGAGGCTTTGTGTTGCTGCGGAGCTGCAGTTTCTCTCTGTGTGTCACATTGACTGTGAAGTTGCTCTTCAGGTTTCACAACAAAGACACAGTTGAACATTTGTATTCTGTCAACCAGCCGCTGCAGACCTCTGACGTCATCACAGTGGGCGTGTCTCTTTGAGTCACATGTGAGCCTGCAGAGGAAGTGGGAGGAGCTTGTGTCAGTGTGTACACAGGTCAGCCTCTGCTCTGCATGAGAGTCTGCAGCTGCAGAACAGAACCAGGACCAGGACCAGGACCGTCCTGGATCACAGAGTCTCACTCTCATGATGGACCAGAAGAAAGCCGTCCTCTTCAACTTCTGGGGAGTTGTTGTCTCTTCCAGACCTCATGCTGTTTTCCACAAGTTGGAGCAGTTGCACAACCTGCCGGGGTAAGAATCAGTCACACCACCTCTGCTGTCAGGCTGTTTATCTGTCCAGATCAGACGAGACATTAATCCTCTCAACAACTCTCATGTGTCAGGAAACTGTGAAGACCTGAAATCATCTGTTCAGGCCGGAAAGTTTTCTCAAACTCAACAGTACGAGTTCATCTTTTGTTCTGTGAAAACGTGATTTGACTTGCAAAAGAGTTCAGCTGAACTCTGACACACATGCAGAGTTTCAGCCCTGCACTGTTGTTTTCCTCATTACTGGATGCAAATGATTGTTTCTGTGTGACAGGGATCAGAGTTCAGCTCGATCACAGCCTGAAGTCTTCAGCAAGTCTTCAAAAAGTTTCAATTATGTGTTAAAATGTTGAAATAATGTGTTAGAAAGTCACAATTCTGAGATAAAAGTCAAATTTATTAGATAGAAGTAAAAAATATGATATAAAATATCAAAAATATGATATAAACATCGAAATCACACGATAATTATGAGATAAAACATCATAATTATGAGACACAAAGGCCTCTCGGCACACCTGCCGCACCTTGATCATCCACCTACACTGATGATGTCACTGAAAGCTGCAGCACAATGCTATTGTGATGTAACGATCTGGTTCTTTGTCTCTCGGTGGTTTTCAGTGGTTTCCTGTCCAGTGTGGCGTCCCAGCAGGACGGTGCCATGAGCCGGGCGGAGCGCGGCGAGGTGACGCTGTCTCAGGTGGGCGAGCTGTAAATGGTTGTTTGGCCCGGCTGCTGTCTTCTGGTCCTGATGATGAATCTGTGTGTGTGCAGATGATCCCGCCGTTGGAGGCCGAGTGTGTGAAGGAGGCCCAGGTCCGTGCCGTGACTCTGCCGCCTGATTGGTCGGTGGGACTCCTGCTGGAGGAGCTCAAAGAGGCGATGATGGAGGTCCGACCAGCCGTGCTGAAGACGGCTGCCAGTCTGAGACACAGTGGTCTGTATGACAGTGACCCCAGAACCAGAATCACAATAGAAACTGTTCCTGTCGCCAGTAGGTGGCGCTCTGACGCTCTTAACAGTTACAGCAGCATCCTGTTTCAGATGTGAACGACTTTTACTCTCAGAGGTCTGAAGTTTGCAGATTAAATCTCAGAAATGTGTTAAAGTAGCGCATCAGAAAATGGCGCTAACATTGGCCACTAAATTAAAAATGGCTGACTTCCTGTTTGGCACCAAGAGACTTTGTTTCCCGTCTCCAGATGTTACATGTGCCTGTCAGATTGTATACTTCTCGGTGAAATGTAACATGAGGGCTGCACAGATTAAACGCTGATTAAATCCTGATCGCACCAGAAGAAGTCTAAGCCGGCGTTCTCCTCCCACCAGGGGTGCTGACGGCCGTGCTGGCCAATCACTGGCTGGATGACCGCCCGGCTGCAGACGGTCCAGCCCGCCTTCTCTCTCTGCTGGGCGGCCATTTTGACCTGGTCCTCCAGTCCTGTCGCTCAGGTCACAGGATCCCCGAGGCGTCCATGTTCAGCCGGGCTCTGCAGCAGCTGGGAGTGGCGTCACAGCAGGTAGACGACATGGTCTGGTACGTATCTCTGCGCAGCCTGCACACAGGTAGAAACACCTGTCCGTCTGGTTTCAGGCTGTGTGGGTGGATGCAGAGGAGGACGGGGTGAAGGCAGCGGAGGCCGCGGGGATGAAGGCCATCCTGGTGGGAGATCTGGACGACGCGCTCAGGAAGCTGGCAGACTTCACAGGAGTTCAGGTTCAGACCAGAACAACAAATCACACGTCGACGTTGTGTCTCATAGTTTTGACCTTTATGGGCTTCCATACAAAAGGTCATCCTGCTCTACTGACAGGAAGCTGCTGAGCAGGATGGACTTCTTCATGTTCACACGTCGTCCTCTCTCACTGCGTAAACTCTGTGTTTCAGGCTGTTGCAGCAGAGAGTCCTCCACCCTCCTGCAGACCTGATGGAGTGTCTCATGGCTACGTCACCATCAGGGTAACTGTCACCTGCAGCAGGTTCTCCACCTGTGGTCTGTTCTGGGCTTAATGGTGGCAAGACACAGATTAAATCCTGTTTTCTCAACACATTAATGATATTTTCTGTGTGTGTGTGTGTGTGTGTGTGTGTGTGTGTGTGTGTGTCTCAGCCTGGTGTGACGACTCATTACGTTGAAATGGGCTCAGGTCCACCGGTTCTGCTGTGTCACGGCTTCCCTGAGAGCTGGTTCTCCTGGAGGTTCCAGGTAACAAACTCTTTATCTCAGAATGACTTTTCTTGACCTTTTGCTGTAATTCATCTTAAATATTTGTCAGAATTTCAACTTTTCATCTCATAATTCATTTTCTATCTCAACATTTGCACCTTTCATATAAAGTTTTCAGGTTTTTATCACATAACTTTGACTTATATTTCATCATTTTGACATTTCAGCTCATAATTTATCAGAAGTTTGACTTCATTTGATACTTCCTCTAATTTGAATTGATACAATTTGAACTTCCTGTTGTTGCACAAGTCTGCACACGTTTATCAAAACAACAAAGAAGAGCAGAACTGTGCAGCTGAACACAGATTCACGTGTTTATGTATTAATACTAAAGCCGGTGATGGAGGAAGTATTCAGATGCTTTACTGCAGTAAAAGTACAAATGTGAAAAACTCTGTTCCAAGTCAAAGTCAGGGAGATGTTCTCTGTGCACAGAAGTCTGAAAGTATCTGACATCAAATGTACTTAAGGATCAAAAGTAAGTTATGAATATTTGTACATACATATAAATTGTAAACTGTCAGTCGATTGATGAACGGACCTGATATTCAGCACTCAGCTTTTCTTTTTTGAATCTGATTTTAGAATCTGCTGCTTCGGCTCTGCTGTAGTTATCTGCAAATTAACTAAATTAATTAAATTAATTAAGCTGTAAAATAAATGTAGTGGAGTCGACGTGTAAAGAAGCAGAAAATGGAAACACTTCAGTGAAGAATACGTACCTTCAAACTGCACTTTGTCCCTGATAAGAAGCTTTTGTTTGCAGATTCCAGCTCTGGCAGCAGCGGGATTCAGGGTGTTGGCTCTGGACATGAAGGGCTACGGAGAGTCCACAGCGCCCACAGGTGTGTGTGTGTGTGTGTGTGTTTGTCAAGGTTCAACACTAAATACTGTTTGGATAGAAAAGATTGATGATGAAATCAGCTGGTCTGTGCCCAAACACACCGTCAGCACACAAACTGTAATCCAGGAGCAAACATCTGGACCGGTTCTGACCCACACAGCTCAAACACACACAGACACACAGGTGCTGCTGAAGGAGGGCGTGTCTCTGCTGCAGGTGGTGAAAACGCTCACACCTGGACTCAGGCATAGGCCACGCCCCCTCCTGCTTCACCAGAAAACACTCTCTTCACAAATCTGGCAAAGTGCAACAAGCTGGTTCCTTCAGGAAACAATGATGAGAAAGAAAAGAAAAGAAAATAACTCGTTGAGAACAAATTCACAAGAAAAATATAATAATCCTCTAATATTCCACTTATTGAAAGGTGCACTTCTAACGTACACATCAGAAATGATTCGTGCAGATATTTTTTAGAGGTTGATGAAATGTAAAACATCACTCAGCTGCAGATTTACTGACGGCTGAGAATATTAAATCTGTTGGTTCAGATGTTATTTGAGATGTGATGACACACGAACACAACACTGATGTCATGGATGGATGAATGAATGTGCAGTGTGAGAGCGTTTTATTGTGAAAGGGTGTCTGCGGGTGTGTGTCGCCCTCTGCTGGACACTGAGTGTGCTCACCTCTCTTTGACTGTCACTTGTCTTTGACAGACATCGAGGAGTATTCTCAGCAGCAGCTGTGTCAGGTACGTCTGATCAGACACACACCAGCTGTTCAGACTGATTCAGCTCCATCAACAAACTGTTTTCTCTCTGTTTCCAGGATTTAATCACGTTCATGGACAGAATGGTGAGCCACGCACACACACACACACACACACACACACACTCCCCTCTGCAGTGACAGACACAGGAGCTGACCTCATTCTCTTGTCCAGTCCATCCCTCAGGTCACCCTCATTGGTCACGACTGGGGCGGCGCTCTGGTTTGGACCATGGCCCAGTTCTACCCGGAGAGAGTCAGGTGAACACACACACACACACACACACACACACACACACACACACACACACACACACACACACTCAGCGACGCCTCCCAGACACTTGAATCTGGACTGAAGTGTGTGTTTGTGTGTTGTTGTGAAGGGCGGTGGCGTCTCTGAACACTCCTCTGTTCCCCGTCGACCGGTCTGTTTCTCCTACAGAGAAATTGAAGAAAATGCCCATATTTGACTACCAGATCTACTTCGAAAAGCCTGTAAGTCTGCCTGCAACATGCTAACATGCTAACACAAGGTGATGCAACACTGACAGACCTTTATAAGTCCAGTCAGTCCAATGGGAACCTGAATGCACCTGAATGCACCTGAATGCACCTGACAACACTTTTCAGAAGTCTTGTTTCTCACGCTGCTGCAGGGTGTCGCGGAGGCCGAGCTGGAGAAAGACCTGGAGAGGACGTTCAAGATTTTCTTTTCCAGCAGCGCTGAAGCAGTGAGGACACACACACACACCACACACACACACACACACAACCACACACACACACACACACACACACACACACGTAGCATGACACACCTGTGCAGGTACAAGAATCACCTCCATGACATAATGATAGTGATCACATGTGTCTTCTCTCAGGCGGAGCGTCCTGAAATCAGCACCGCAGGAGTCT
>OZ023178.1:2034119-2073270 GCA_963678695.2 Diplodus puntazzo
TTTCGGATGGAGGCGGGACCAGAGGAAACATCTCGACGAGATACTCGCGCCTGCGGGTGGAGGTGTGGATGACCCGCACTGTTGTGTGACCCACAGCCAGGGAGTTTTAAAACCAGGAAACAGCTGATCACAGCAGTCAGTCCATCACTTCATTTACCTCTTACCGCTTGCTTCTATTTTGCCAACTGTATTGCTTCTTTTCTCTTAGACACACATTCTTCTTCTTCAGCCTTCAATGTGGGGACAAGTGGGTGGAGTCAAACGTTTAACTCCGCCCATATTTAGCCACTCCCAATCTGCGTTCTGCAGCCAGGGGCTTCTTTTGGGGGGGAAGGCAGCACAGGGTTGAGCACTAGGACCCAGCAGGCATCAGGGCGTGTACACAGAGTGTGAGAGCTCACCTGGGCTCCTCCTCCTGTGATGAAGCTCACCTGAGAGTCAGCAGCTGAGGACAGACTGTGTTTACTCTCACCTGCTGCTTTCAGTCCTTTAAAGGTAAGATATGATTTAACTTTACAATAACGTTCAGCTAACGAGCTAACATTCAGCTAACCAGCTAACATTCAGCTAACGAGCTAATATTCAGCTAACCAGCTAATAAGTCAACAACATAAACTCACTAAATGTCAAGAAAGGAAATATTTTGACTCCTATTTTCATTCATAACAGAAAAATCCAACCGTCTGAACTGAAGTTTGCGTCTCTGACTGAACTGAGATCAGTTTAATCTGCTCGTTAACTCGTCGTCAAACTCACTTCATTCAAACTGGACCTGAACTGAATCACAGTCACAAACACTAACATGTAACTTTACTGTGTGTTTGACGAGGTTCTAGTTAAAAACTCACAAAGTATCTGCAGCACAGCTGAAGGATTTTATAACACAAGTTGTTACCTGAATGTTTCTTCATGACAACTTGTGAGTTGTGTGTGAGTTGTTGTGTAGTGACCTCATAGAAATTAACAGTCAGTTAAAGTGATGTTGGTCTGTAAAAGTCACTAAAGCTGCTTTGTTGAACCAGAGTAACAACAACTGAACATGTATTTGACCTTTACACTCTCATTAAACACACAAGTCATCAGATTTCACTGATATGATTCATACGATGTGATTAATGTGTAACTCTAACAGCCTCTTCAGCTGCGCCGGTCCAAAGTCTCATTCACTGTGATGGTTGTTGTGCAGACAGTCGTGTCCGTGTGAACCTCCAGCTGAAGGTAATGTAACACATTTAAAATGTCTGCCTCGTTAATACAAGCTGTCGTTAGCTTAGCAACACTAGAAACAGCAACAATCTGCCGCTGCATTGTTCATTTCTACAAACTCACAGCTGTGAGTTCAAACAGTCGCCGCTACAAACATCATCCTCCATGTTGAGAGGAGAACGGTGGAGGAAGAGCAGAGGTGGAGTTAGTTGGTCGTCAGTAGATGATGTGCAGACAGCAGGAAGCAGCATTCAGAGGACGGTGAGCAGATGAAAGCTTTTATTTTGTAGTGAAAGAATCAAAATGTCAGTGTGTCACTAAATGAGCTGTCAGAGCTGTGAACACTCCTCCAACAGGAAGTGTCGCCTCTTTCTGTCTCTGTCCACTGAATTGTGATCAATAATCAGATCAAACACATTTACTCTACATCAACTGACACTCTTTTATTTTGAAGAATTTGTCTACTGTACTAGCTGCTACAGGTGAAAGTAACTAAGTACTGCAGTGTCCAGTTTCGCAGATTAGACTGACGAGAAAGAAGCTGCAGGCTGGAACATGAACTAATGTTTACTGCTCACTGTCATGGTGCTTCTTCCGCTTCTGGTGACCAGCTGTTCCTGCATTCACACGAGGGGAAGACGTGTTGCATCATTTAGATCGTTGTGGGAGTGTAGCTGCTGTAATGAGAGTAGAAGTGCAGTGAGTTGGTCAGTGTGTGAACACCGAGTGGTTGTCACTGTGTAGCTCCACTTACTGATGACTGAAGGCAGCTTCTCCTGCCTGAATCAGCCTGTGGAGGAGGCCGAGACGAGCCGCCGCTCTCCCGCTTTCTGACGCACTAAACGCGGCTGCAGAGCAGCTGTTGGTGTCGGTGAATAATCTGTGGTTGTATTTACAGTCCAGGACTGTCTGTCTGACAAACAAAGCAACATTTCTCATATGTGAAGCTGATGTGCAGGAGAAGCTGCTGTAACTGAATTCCTCCTCACTTTTAATGAAACGCTCTCAGGAGCTAAGTGTGCAGCTCTGCCAAGTGTCCAGACAGTTTTTTGGCAGAATGATTCATTATCCTCTTGAGTGAAGTCACGATGCAGACGGAGACAGAAACTCCTCCACACTGCAAGAAATGATGCCTGTTATCCAGAGGTGGGAGTAAGTCACATACATGCAAGTCATAAGCAAGTCACAAGTCTTAACCATGTCAAGTCTCAAGCAAGCCCAAAGTTACTATTGATGAAAATCAAGCAAGTCAAGTCGAGTCATGGCTAAGGTCAAACAAGTCACAAGAAGCTCGTATGAATGTATTCTTCATATCTGTAGACACAGTAAACAGAAGAGGGTGGTTAGTCAATAATATGATGTATGTGCATAGTTGATCAATTTTAGAATTGTTTTTCAAACCCATAAATACGAGAATAAGATTAGATTAATATCAACCCTGTGACTGCAGCATACTGCACATCCTGACAGCTGAGAATGTTACTCTCAGGTATTGTTCCCCCTCCCCCTCTATAAAAGGAGGCTGAAAATCACAGGACATGTCTGTTCTGTCCTGAAATGTGTGTTTCTCTTCTATGAAACACATTCTACATCTCGGAGGCGGAGGGAGAAGCAGGTCCGACGTGCATGAAAAAACAAGTGCGTCTCACCGGATGTGTGCAGATACGGTGTCGTGTTGGGCTGTGAGCGTGTAAATGCGCGCCTACATTCAAAATAATGTCTGTGCGCACTGAAGACGCTGTATCTGAAACTCACACACGCTTTAACCAAGACGGCGGCCAAAATCAACCAGGCATGAAAAAACCTTTGAATCCAAATGTGATGATTTTCGGAGCTCCCTCCACGCTGCCTCTCCTCCTCTGATCCTCTCGGCCACAGTGCCACTCTGGCACGCAGCGCGTCATACAGTGGCAGAGGGCAAAGTATCAAAAGCGAAACTAACGTCTCAATATGCGCATAAAAAAAGAAAGAAAGAAAAGCCAAGACTTTCGAGTCATCTGTGTCAAGTCTAAGTCAAGTCTCAAGTTATTAATGCCAAGTCAAAGTCAGGTCGAGTTTTTCATCCGTGGTAATCAAGTAAGTCTCAAGTCCTCAAATGTGCGTGTGCGACTCGAGTCAAGTCATGTGACTCGAGTCCCCCACCTCTGTTGTTATCACACTTAGCCTTTGAGTTTTATCACATTATTCATCTCAGAAAGTGGTGGACACATTCATGACAGGAGTAAAAACAGGATTTGGGCTCTTGTGGTCCAGTTCTGGTTCCTCCTCAGTGTGTCTGTGTCTGTGCTGTTTTTTTTCAGCAGGGTGGTGTTTAGCCTTTCGTAATTATTTGGGTCTTCTTGTAAATTCGGCATGTGTCAGCTGGTTGTGGGTCGTGCTGCAGCCGCCTCAGTCTAACAGGAAGACTCCCAGTCAGTCACACGCCTCTCTGGCTGTTTCCTCCTCACAGTTTACTTTCACTTTCTCTGACAGGTGTGTCGCAGATAGTTTCTCCGTCTGAACCTCCAGCTGAAGGTAATGTAATGAATCTGACATGTTCGACTCGCTAACACAGGCTCTACTTTTCATTGTTACACCGGAAACAGCACAAAAAGTGAAGCTCGGTTGTTTATTTCTCGACGAACTCGTTTAAGTTTAAACTCGGGACGACGGAGGAGAAACTTTAAGAATATCCCCCATTTACAGTCCAGGACTGATGAGGAGGCAGTAAGAGGACATCCAGGAGTCTGAAGCTTTATTTAATTAATACAAATAGAACTTCATCACTGAGCAACAGTCAGCAGGAACACGTCGGCTCTCAGTGTCAGTACTTAAAGTGCCCGTTACGTTACTGGAGTATTTCTGCTCCTGATTACTTCTCAGAGGAAGACATTCTAATTTTTACCTTGCAGATAAATGTTTTAAATAAACAACAGATGACCAGATTGACTCTTTCAGATTAAAAGATATCAGAGAAACGTGTGTGTTGACTCCACCACAGCGTCATGACGTCATCTAGTGGACTGATCCAAGTCCAGCAGCTGATGTTCTGACAGGAGACGTGACGTCAGTGAGAGACGTCATAGCCTTTACAGACAAAACCCACCTGAACACACCTGAGACTGTCATATTTTATAATAACACAACAGGTTATTAGAACAATTTCTGCCTCTTGGTTAAATCAACTTGTCAGTATTTGTTTTTAATCAGTTATTTAACACTCGAAGCTCCACAGAAAGTCTCCACAGTCACGTACAGAAGGACAGTGACTGTTTATATACCCTTTAAAATGTCATAATGTTTACATAGAAACGACATAAAGTAAATTCAAAGTAAATATTATAATACATAATGAGAGATCGTCCTCTGGAGTCACTGGTGTTACTGTGAGACAAAAGTCTTATATTTTGAAATAAACCTCAGACTGATGACATCACTGTCCTTCCTGCAGATCAGTGAAGACAGGTCCTGGATCAGTCCACTGTCTCTTTTCTGTCAGAAGACATTTTCACATTTGTCTCCAGATTTCACGTCACTGCTGTGAGCGACTTTATTAGCAGAGAACAGTAAAAAACAGAATACAAATGATTTAATGACATGATTTAGTTTTGGTTTGATGTCCTGCAGCAGCCAGTTAGTGAAATATGTATTAATAGAGTCAGTGAGTTGTGGAATAATGTGCTCTGAGTTTAAATGTTAGAAGAGGAAGTCGACTTTCAGACATTTTGTCCTTCAAGAGTGTTTCTGACCCAAAGGCTGATTTCAGTTGATGTGCAGATGAATGATTTGTGTTTCCTCTCCAGATGAAAGTGTGTGTGAGATGAGCAGCATGAATCAGTGTGAGGACAGAGAGGAGGGAGGCCCTCCCTCTAAAACCACTGGACCTGGACCTGGACCTGGACCTGGACCCAGCTATGTTTCCTTCAAGAGTGACCGGTCAATAGGCCGTCTCATTAAGTTTTTTGAAGTACAAAAACCTTCTACTGTAAAGAGGTGAGCTGTTAATATATTTTTTCTTCTTTGCATAACTGATATTCTGATTTTATGGATTGACTTCAGCCTATTCCTTTTTCAGTTACAGAGTTTGTTTAAAATTTTGTGAGAAAATATTTGAGTAATATTTTGTCAGTTGATTGCACATATATTTAAGTATTGTATATTGTAACCAAAATAAAGCCATTCATTCATTCATAACATGAATATATGACTGATTCATATTTTTATGTTATTTGTTCAAAGAAATTTGCTTAAACTTGTTGTTTCTTTCAGCATCGTTCTTGTTTAGTACATTTATATTTATTCTCACATGTGAAAGCTGCCCAGAAGAACCAGTCTTCATCTCTTCAGTCCAGTTTAACATTTGTCTGATGACTGGTTGAGTGTAACGTGGTGATTTTATTCAGGCTAACTTATGCTAGCTGCTAACAAAGGATAACTGTGACTCAACTATGTTCCTCCATCAAGTCATTAAGTCTGGTTTTCAGTCATGTGACCACAGAAGTTGAGACATGTCAGTCGTGGCCGTTTATCAAAAAATCTAGATCAAATTGTACGCAAGCAACACAAGTTCGATGTCCTCCCTTTGTTTGTTTTCTTGCTCTTTTTCTGTCTCATGAGTTCATCACAGCAGGACGATGGTGCACAAAGTGAACAATTACTTTTAACCGTTTCATCATGTTTGACTTCATATAGTGTTTGTGAGACGTGCAGTAAAACAGTTTGTAGCTGTTGTTCTCACTTTGATTCAGCTGATCTGAGCTCAGTCTCAGTCTTTGACACTTTGGGCTCTTGCACTCGGCGCAATTGACTTTGTACACTGGCGCTTGTGTGATTCCTATTTTGCACTCGGCACACATTGGAGTTTTCCCTCCACAGACGCGCGTCCTTAAATTAGGGAATGACTTTGCGTTCCGGGGGCGGTTCAGCGAAAAGAGGAGGCGTGTTCCGGCGCAAACGTTCACTGGTGCTATTTTGCCGTTTCAGAAAACACTTGCGCAACAGACCAGAAAAACCTAGTCTAAAGTCAGTGGCGCTTATTCAGATGCTATTTTAAGGGCGCATGCTTGGCCATAATGTAGCGTGTGCTCAACGTGCATACACTTTGCTTCTCTCATCTACTAGGAAGCAGTTCCCGTTTTTGCAAATCATACAAAAAAAAGTTTAAAAGATTTAAACAGAAGAACTAATTCTTTTTCCCTCTGATATGCGACGCGCCCGCCGTAGCCGTGAGGATCCGGGAGTGGCAATGCGCGATGTGCTCCTAGTGGAGCAGGTGGACGGAGATGGAGTTGTGGGAGGAGGAGTAAGGTGCACAACAGGATCAGGTGGTGCGTTTGGAGACTTGAGGCGATGCGCCTGAGAGGCAGCAGCAACATCGCCACCCGGTCAAGACGGGCATTAATACCTTGCCGCATCACGGGCAGTGCGTCCGGTCTGACAGTGCTGCCACGGCGTGTAGTGGGTCTGGATCCTCTGCACCTTGGTGGATGCCAGGCTTAGAAAAATTTATGGCAATTTCCTTCCATGCCCATTTAACCAAAGCTAGTTTGGATGGATTTCTCCCATCCCCATACGAGGCCACTTCTCGGTCTTTTACAGCCCTGACGAGAACGTCGGTCTCCTCGGCTGTGAAGCGCTCCTGGTGTGCGCCTGCACATTCGCCACTATAATAGCAATCCGCCATGGAACAAGCGCGCCTGCTCTTAAAGGGAATGTGAGATGAAGCTCTGATTGGTTTATTGCACGTTACGCCCAAACCACACCTATGACTAATGTAGCTACTTCAGACCAACCCATTTTAGATTTGCGCCGGGCGCAAGAGTCATTTATCCCGCCGGCATAATAGCAACAGCGCCTGAGATCCGCCCACAAAGCTACTTGCGCTTTGCGTTTGACACTTGCGTTTCAGATCGTTAAGATAGAGCCCAATGTGTTAGCAGCCGACTCCTCCTGTCTTTTCTTAAAGTGCCCTCAACTGTTAAATCAGCTGCTGTAGTTGATCTGAAGTTCACAGACTTTCCATTTAAACACCTGTTTGCAGTGTGTTTGACAGTGTTGGGAACATTACTTTTAAAAAGTAATTATAGTTACTAGTTACTTCTTCAGAAAAGTAACTGAGTTAGTGACGGAATTACTCCACTATAAAAGTAACTAGTTACCAGGAAAAGTAACTATTGCGTTACTTTTAATTATTCCCCCTTTTGAGCTCGGCATTCATTATTATTTAGAAAATGTCTTTCTGCATGGCAGACCGGCACCAGAGTTCTCTGAAGGAGTCTGAGTCAGCTGTTGATAACGGGAGCATGTTCTCAACAACATACCTGCCTATCATTGAATTCAGTTCAGTCTGTGTCACAAGTTTTTGTGAAGCTGGAGCAGAAACATCCAGCTTTAGCTGCCTGGACGGCTCTGTGTCCTTCTGTGTTAGCAGAGCTCACGTTAGCCACACCTGCTATCATCATCAACAGTCAACAATGGTGTTTTTGGCCACTAGTGTTGTAGAAGCGTGTGCCGCTTAGAGATGCTTCATTAGATCAGAGTTGCTTACAACGGACGTGGAGATTAAAGTGGTGTCTGTACTTCCACTTTGAAAACGTGAACTTTCCCTCCGGACTCGCCTTGCTGCAGTTCACCTCTGCTAGTTTGTGTGTGTGAGGCTGCTGTGTGAGTGTGTGGTTTGTGTGTAAACTGAACACTGCCTCTGATTGGCTTACGAACTCTCACTCTACCTTAGAGAGCCAATCACCATCACCATCACTTATGTGGTTGTCCCGCCCCTCCCTCCTCCCTCACCGGAGGAAAATAAAACAGCTCTGCTGCTCCGAGGGGTGTTTTGCGAAGCCAGTTTAGTGGGTTAGCGAGCTATGTTGAGTCTAAAGCCAGGCTTCCCTGTACTACAAAGGTGGCTGTCTTTTAACCCGGCTAGATCACCATGGTAACTGATGCTTAGCCCATAACCTGACCCGACCAGGTTATGTTCCGAGTTTCAGCTTAAAAGCGCCGCTGGTTCACTGTGTAACTCATTCGAAGATGGCGTCACCATTCATTGAGAACCCGGTGGACCTGGGAGCAGAATAATTCTGGCAGCACTACGACGTGAGCGGCTTCTTCGAGATCGCGCTGATCCGCTGGCATTTCCTGATGAAATTCTCTATGAGCGATATAGATTTTCAGCCGAGAGAATACGGTACATCTGCTCACTTATCGAGCCGAGTGTCAGGATGCCACTGAAGAAGCTGTGTGCTCACTGTCAGCCAAACTACTGACATTCAGCTGGTGATGCAGAAAATCTGAGCAGGAACACTGCGTGTTGCGCCATCCGCAAAGTGGTTCTCGCTCTTTCTGAGAATCTGCAATCTTAAGATAGTGATGATATTAAAACAAAATGGGATACAGTATATTATCCACACACCTGCTGCCATGTCCGACTGCTGCTTCCACGTCTTAATAACATGCAATATGAAATATCAATTAGGCCAACCTAGTATTTATTTGTCACAGATAATGAGTAAAGTTAATTATTTCTTTGATGTGGCCATGAATAAACTGATGAACTGATCCATGTTTCACCCGCTGTAGGGCAGTGTAGCCCAAACACAAATCTTACAGGCTGGAGCTGTTTTCACTGTCAAAAAGGTCTTTATTGTTATTGTACAGGGACAGCAGCTACATGTGCTTGTTCATCCCGACACAGTTATACAAAAAAAAACCACACTGAACATTTATAGCCTGCGCACACTCAGCCTCGCTTTCAATAAAACACACGCACATTCTATACCTGAGATCAGTAAATGTGAAAACAATATAGACATCATTCAAAAATGAAAAAGATAGTTGTTGCTTCAGTTTATTTATTTTTTAAATGGATGAGGGTTAATACGTAAAAGTTGCACAATGTTGAGTTTTCAGAAATTAAAGCACTAAGGGCTTAATATAATATTGATCATAATATTAATCATTGTTAACTTACACATTTACACGGTCAGCAGTTTTCTCCCTCGCTCTGTTGGCAGCAACAGTGTTACTTTTTGCCGTGATGGTTTCTTTGAATTCTTCATAGCTTTGCATAATAACAATCTGCTCATCTTGAGTAAAATATGTGGCCCGGGATCGATCCATTTTCGCACGGAAGTAGAATAATATGACGTCAAACGCCCCCTTTTATGTGAACGCGCGCAGAGCACAAAGCAGAGAGTCGGACTTAACAAATTAAGTTGATAACCGCCGTCGCAGAACCATTTAACTCTGTTTGGGGACTTGGGGCTTTGTTGAGCTGCATCATGAGCACAAAGCCTGGCTATGTTGAGCCCCCTTCGCAGGACAGGCCTCCGGTGGCTGAGAGCCGAGTTGGATGACAAAAGCCTCAATGATCAGCTTCAATTTGTAACGCGCCACATTTAATAGTCGGTAACGGCGTTGTAACGATGGAAATAGTAATTAGTTAGATTACCCGTTATTGAAAAAGTTACACCGTTAGTAACGCCGTTATTCCCAACACTGGTGTTTGAATGGAAAGTCACAAAATAAAATGTTTTTTTTAAATCACAGCCTGGTGTGTCTGTTTTGCTCTTGTGTTTCCTGCGTGTCTCACCTGTTCTGACTGATTTGCGCTTTGGACTTTTCTCTTCCTTCCTTTGTTGCTTGCCTTTTCTGTTTTCTCTGTATGTGCATTTGTTCCTTCACCATTTAAAATGAAATAAGATGAACTTTTAATGATCCCTTGTAGGAGAAATTAAATTTGGCACAACAGTAGAGGAAATAATCAGTGTTGCAAAAAGTAGCATTGTGAGGTAGGAGTTGACTAAAATAAGAAATAAAGCAAAATAGAATAAACTAGAAATATATCCAGGATGTTATGAACTCCTGATCCTGGTCGTCTGTCATCCATCCCTGCTGATGCCCAGACAGACCTCCAGTTAACAGCCTTAGCCGAACTACAACCAGAGCTCCAGCTGCCCACCTCCAGTCCTGCTGCTTCACAGGCATCAAGCCTCAGTCCTGGTGAACTGTCTTGGGTCTCTTGCTCCGTCCTGCAGGCACTGGTCTCTGGTGCACTCTCCAGCCTGACCTGCTGAGGGCGTTTTGCCTGTGCCATCTTGTCACCCTACTGACCTGCTTCGGCCTTTGTCTTGGCTTCCTTTTCAGTCGATGTCCACCCTTTCTAGTTTCTCCTCAGAGGATGTTGGGGTATCTCAGTAATTCAGAAATACAGAGCAGAATTACTTTCTCAAGTGAATGCAGTATGCTTCTGTAGGTCCCAATGTGGTCGTTGTGGCGATAATCACCCAAAAGCAACAAAAGAAAGTCGATAATTAACTTTAGACTCACACAAATAAGACACATTAAACATCGAGTTTTTTGAGACTCTACACCAATTTGCACTGGACAGTTAGCATCCAGCTAGCTTGTGTTAGCTGTGTGTTGCTGTCCACAGTATTAAACAGATCAATAAGAGCAGGAGGGACTAAACCAGACAAGCTGCTGAACCAACCCAGTAAACTGACTGACTGTTGATTCACAGTGGGATCAGCAGTACGACCAACACTGTGATGTCAGAGGAAACCATCTGATTCAATGATGTCATCAACACTTTAACTCAAAGGACCTTCAGCTTGTGTTTGTCTCTGAGTGGACAGACACAATGTGACTGATTCTTCATGATTCCTCCACAGAGTGGACCAGGAGAGCTCAGAGGTTCCCAGAGGTCCGTCTGTCCAGCTGCATCAGACACACCTGGACTCCATATTTATGGTCTGTGCATGAACAACAACTACTTTTACATCCAGTCTGTTCACAATAATCTCCATGCTGCACTTTACAGACCAGTGGTGAATCTGTCCAACATGGATCTGATGTTTTAGCTCCATGATGTTAAATGTTGTCATTCACACAATGTTCTGTTTCAGCTGCTGGAGGAGAACATTGTCACTTTTGTGAAAAACGAGCTGAAGAAGGTCCAGAAGGTTCTGAGTTCAGATTACCCAGAATGCTCAGAGAGTCAGAGGGAGGATGAGGAGGTGTTGGACGGTGAGGATGAAGAGCAGAGGAGGAGCAGCAGAGAGGCATTTCTGAAGATCGCACTTCACTTCCTGAGGAGAATGAAGCAGGAGGAGCTGGCTGACTGTCTGCAGAGCAGTAAGAGGATTTCTCTAAAGATTTAACATCCTGTATCAATGAGACGTTTACTGAAGTCTGATGATGATAAATCTGTTTTTATATATACAATCTTTAGGGGAAGGAAATTGTGTTATTGTCTTTATAAATAACTTCATGAGCTCGTTTGTTGTGTGTTTATTTAGAAAGTCATTCTGGAGTTTGTCAGCGTAAACTCAAATTTAACCTTCAGAAGAAGTTCCAGTGTGTGTTTGAGGGGATCGCTAAAGCAGGAAACCCAACCCTTCTGAATCAGATCTACACAGAGCTCTACATCACAGAGGGAGGGACTGCAGAGGTCAATGATGAACATGAGGTCAGACAGATTGAAACAGCATCCAGGAAACCACACAGACCAGAAACAACAGTCAGACAAGAAGACATCTTTAAAGCCTCACCTGGAAGAGACGAACCAATCAGAACAGTGATGACAAAGGGAGTGGCTGGCATCGGGAAAACAGTCTTAACACAGAAGTTCACTCTGGACTGGGCTGAAGACAAAGCCAACCAGGACATACAGTTCACATTTCCATTCACTTTCAGAGAGCTGAATGCGCTGAAAGAGAAAAAGTTCAGCTTGGTGGAACTTGTTCATCACTTCTTCACTGAAACCAAAGAAATCTGCAGCTTTGAAGAGTTACAGGTTGTGTTCATCTTTGACGGTCTGGATGAGTGTCGACTTCCTCTGGACTTCCACAACACTGAGATCCTGACTGATGTTACAGAGTCCACCTCAGTGGATGTGCTGCTGACAAACCTCATCAGGGGGAAACTGCTTCCCTCTGCTCGCCTCTGGATAACCACACGACCTGCAGCAGCCAATCAGATCCCACGTGAGTGCTTTGACATGGTGACAGAGGTCAGAGGGTTCACTGACCCACAGAAGGAGGAGTACTTCAGGAAGAGGTTCAGAGATGAGGAGCAGGCCAGCAGAATCATCTCCCACATCAAGACATCACAAAGCCTCCACATCATGTGCCATATCCCAGTCTTCTGCTGGATCACTGCTACAGTTCTGGAGGATGTGTTGAAGACCAGAGAGGGAGGAGAGCTGCCCAAGACCCTGACTGAGATGTACATCCACTTCCTGGTGGTACAGTCCAAAGTGAAGAAGGTCAAGTATGATGGAGGAGCTGAGACAGATCCACACTTGACTCCAGAGAGCAAGAAGATGATCGAGCATCTGGGAAAATTGGCTTTTGATCAGCTGCAGAAAGGAAACCTGATCTTCTATGAATCAGACCTGACAGAGTGTGGCATCGATATCAGAGCAGCCTCAGTGTACTCAGGAGTGTTCACACAGATCTTTAAAGAGGAGAGAGGACTGTACCAGGACAAGGTGTTCTGCTTCATTCATCTGAGTGTTCAGGAGTTTCTGGCTGCTCTTCATGTTCATCTGACATTCATCAACTCTGGAGTCAATCTGCTGGCAGAAGAACAAACAGCAGACCATCAATATGCAGAGACACGTCTCTACCAGAGTGCTGTGGACCAGGCCTTACAGAGTCCAAATGGACACCTGGACTTGTTCCTCTGCTTCCTCCTGGGTCTTTCACTGCAGACCAATCAGACTCTCCTGCGTGGTCTGCAGACACAGACAAGAAGTAACTCAAAGACAAACCAGGAAACAGTCCAATACATCAAGAATAAGTTTGAAGAGTCACTGTCTCCAGAGAGAAGCATCAATCTGTTCCACTGTCTGAATGAACTGAACGATCGTTCTCTAGTGGAGGAGACCCAACAGTACCTGAGTTCAGGACATCTCTCCACAGATAAACTGTCTCCTGCTCAGTGGTCAGCTCTGGTCTTCATCTTACTGACATCAGAAAAAGATCTGGACGTGTTTGACCTGAATAAATACTCTGCTTCAGAGGAGGCTCTTCTGTGGCTGCTGCCAGCGGTCAAAGCCTCCAACAAAGTTCTGTAAGTGTGGAGAAGTTTCTTCAGAATGCAGTAAATGTTCTGTTATTGACCCAAATAGAAATATTATTTTCTTGGTCTGCTCATTATTCTTTATCCAGACTGAGTGGCTGTAACCTCTCAGAGAGGAGCTGTGAAGCTCTGTCCTTAGTTCTCAGCTCCCAGTCCTCTAGTCTGAGAGAGCTGGACCTGAGTAACAACAACCTGCAGGATTCAGGAGTGAAGCGACTGTTACCCGGATTGGAGAGTCCACACTGCAATCTGGAAAGTTTGAGGTCAGATCATTGTTTGTTGTGAAATAATTTATATATTTCTGTAACCTCACACATCCATGCACTTATTTATAATGTATTTGACATGTTTTTGTTAGCACATACATTAAACAGAGCAAGAGCCTGAGCTGGTGCGGGAAGTTGAGCGGTACCGGCTAGAAATAGTCGGGCTCACCTCCACACACAGTCTGGGCTCTGGAACCCAACTCCTTGAGAGAAGCTGGACTCTCTTCTACTCTGGAGTTGCCCGCGGTGAGAGGCGGCGAGCTGGTGTGGGCTTGCTTATAGCCCCCCAGCTCAGCCGCCACGTGTTGGAGTTCTCCCTGGTGAGCGAGAGGGTCGTTTCCCTGCGCCTTCGGGTCGGGGATAGGACTCTCACCGTTGTCTCGGCTTATGGGCCGAACAGTGGTGCAGAGTACCCGGCCTTCTTGGAGTCCCTGGGAGGGGTACTGGAGAGTGCTCCAACCAGGGACTCCGTCGTTCTCCTGGGGGACTTCAACGCCCACGTGGGCGACGACAGTGTTACCTGGAGGGGTGTGATTGGGAGGAACGGCCTCCCCGATCTGAACCCGAGTGGTGTTTTGTTACTGGACTTCTGTGCTAGTCACAGTTTGTCCATAACAAACACCATGTTCAAGCATAAGGGTGTCCATATGTGCACGCGGCACCAGGACACCCTAGGCCGGAGATCAATGATCGACTTTGTGGTCGTGTCATCTGACCTCCGGCCGTATGTCTTGGACACTCGGGTGAAGAGAGGGGCTGAGCTGTCAACTGATCACCACCTGGTGGTGAGTTGGATCCGCTGGCGGGGGAGGAAGCTGGACAGACCTTGAGGGTCTGCTGGGAACGTCTGGCAGAACCCTCTGCCAGGGAGATCTTTAACTCCCACCTCCGGGAGAGCTTTGACCAGATCCCGAGGGAGGTTGGGGACATTGAGTCCGAATGGACCATGTTCTCCACTTCCATTGTTGACGCGGCTGTCCGGAGCTGTGGCCGTAAGGTCTCCGGTGCCTGTCGCGGCGGCAATCCCCGAACCCGGTGGTGGACCCCGGAAGTAAGGGTTGCTGTCAAGCTGAAGAAGGAGTCCTACCGAGCCTGGCTGGCCCGGGGGACTCCTGAGGCAGCTGACGGGTACCGGCAGGCCAAGCGTGCGGCAGCACGGGCAGTCTCGGAAGCAAAAACTCGGGTCTGGGAAGAGTTCGGGGAGGCCATGGAGGAGGACTACCGGTCGGCCTCGAAGAAATTCTGGCAAACCATCCGGCGCCTCAGGAGGGGGAAGCAGTCCTCCACCAACACTGTTTACAGTGGAGGTGGGGAGCTGTTGACCTCGACTGGGGATATTGTCGGGCGGTGGAAGGAATACTTCGAGGATATCCTCAATCCCACTGACACGCCTTCCATAGAGGAAGCAGAGACTGGGGTCTCAGAGGTGGATTCATTCATTACCCAAGCCGAAGTCACTGAGGTAGTTGGGAAACTCCTCAGTGGCAAAGCACCAGGGATTCGCCCTGAGTGCCTCAAGTCTCTGGATGTTGTGGGGCTGTCTTGGCTGACACGTCTCTGCAGCATCGCGTGGCAGTCGGGGACAGTGCCCCTGGACTGGCAGACCGGGGTGGTGGTCCCCCTATTTAAAAAGGGGGACCGGAGGGTGTGTTCCAACTATCGGGGGATCACACTCCTCAGCCTCCCTGGGAAAGTCTACTCCAGGGTACTGGAGAGGAGAATTCGGCCGATAGTCGAACCTCGGATTCAGGAGGAACAATGCGGTTTTCGCCCTGGCCGTGGAACACTGGACCAGCTTTATACCCTCCGCAGGGTGCTCGAGGGTTCATGGGAGTTTGCCCAACCAGTCCACATGTGTTTTGTGGACTTGGAGAAGGCATTCGACTGTGTCCCTCGTGGCATTCTGTGGAGGGTGCTCCGGGAGTACGGGGTCGGAGGCCCTCTGTTAAGGGCTGTACGGTCCCTGTACGACCGGAGCAGGAGCTTGGTTCGCATTGCCGGCAGTAAGTCAGACCTGTTCCCAGTGCATGTTGGACTCCGGCAGGGCTGCCCTTTGTCACCGGTTCTGTTCATTATTTCTATGGACAGAATTTCTAGGCGCAGCCTCGGGCCGGAGGGGATCTGGTTCGGGAGCCACTGGATCTCATCTCTGCTTTTCGCGGATGATATGGTCTTGTTGGCTCCTTCGAGCCGGGCCCTCCAGCATGTCCTGGGGCGGTTTGCAGCCGAGTGTGAAGCGGCTGGGATGAGAATCAGCACCTCCAAATCCGAGGCCATGGTTCTCGACCGGAAAAAGGTGGCTTGCTCCCTCCAGGTGGGAGGAGAGTTCCTGCCTCAAGTGGAGGAGTTTAAGTATCTTGGGGTCTTATTCACGAGTGAGGGAAGGATGGAACGTGAGATTGACAGGCGGATCGGTGCAGCGGCCGCAGTAATGCGGTCGTTGTATCAGTCTGTCGTGGTGAAGAGAGAGCTGAGCCGAAAGGCGAAGCTCTCAATTTACCAGTCAATCTACGTTCCGACCCTCACCTATGGTCATGAACTTTGGGTCATGACCGAAAGAATAAGATCCCGGATACAAGCGGCCGAAATGAGTTTCCTCCGCAGGGTGGCAGGGCGCTCCCTTAGAGATAGGGTGAGAAGTTCTGTCACCCGGGAGGAGCTCAGAGTAGAGCCGCTGCTCCTCCACATCTAGAGGAGCCAGCTGAGGTGGCTCGGGCATCTGTTTCGGATGCCCCAGGGACGCCTCCCTCGGGAGGTGTTCCTGACATGTCCCGCCGGGAGGAGACCCCGAGGAAGACCCAAGACACGCTGGTGTGACTATGTCACCCAGCTGGCCTGGGAACGCCTTGGGATCCTCCCGGAAGAGCTGGAGGCAGTGTCCGGGGAGAGGGAAGTCTAGGTGTCCCTGCTCAGGCAGCTGCCCCCGCGACCCGGCCCCGGATAAGCGGACGGAAATGGATGGATGGATGGCTACATTAAACATAGTTGTTATTTAATAATGTATCTCTCTGACATGGTTGATGTATTCAAGACAATATAAGGGGATGCAGATAAATAGTTTGGAATGTTAATTTATGCACAGATCTGCTCTTTGGGAGTTTATTTGACCTATTGTGAATTGGGTTGCAATGTTACCATTTTTTAAAAGTGGTTCCCTCTAGAGTGCTCCTGTAACTCAGTTGGTAGAGCATGCGGCCCATGTATCTTTGTCCTGACTGCAGCTGCCAAGGGTTCAAGTTCCACCTCCGGTACTTTGCTGTGTGTCCTTCCTTATGTCCCATCCCCATTTCCTGTCATATCTGTGAGCTGCCCTATATAGGTAATCCTCCTTATATAACGCCATGAAAAGGCAAATCAATACTTTTTTTTAAATATGGGTCCCCAGAAGAGAAGTTTGTTTAAACCCTGATACTGCATCAGCAAATTCAACTTTCTACCATGTTATCTGTCTTCTTCTTTTTCTCTCCAGAATAAGTAGCTGTAACCTCTCAGAGAGAAGCTGTGAAGCTCTGTCCTCAGTTCTCAGCTCCCAGTCCTCTAGTCTGAGAGAGCTGGACCTGAGTATCAACAACCTGCAGAATTCAGGGGTGAAGCTACTTTCTGCTGAACTGAAGAGTCCACACTGTGTCCTTGAAACTCTCAGGTCAGGATTCATTATTTTATTTCATTATTTTATGTAACTGTACAATTGCAGAAGGTCTAAACCCGACAAGGTAAAAAAAAAAAAATGAAAAAATATATATCATGTCAGAAGATCACCAAAATAATTACATCTCATCCTGATGGAAGCATGAATGCATTTTATATAAAATATGGGTTCATCAGTCTATTCTGCACTTTGATCCTGATTTACTAATCTCAACAATCACTGGATTGAATGGAAGGATGATTTCATTCAGACTCTGATCCTCCAAAAGAGGTAGATATATCTATTAAGTTGTCAGACTGTGAACACTATCAGAGTTTCAAGATGACATTGTGGAGTCTCCAGTCCAACAGACAGATGCCGCACTGCTGAATCCTGCAGGTTGTCGTTACTTAGGTCCAGATCTCTCAGAGTAGAGTACTGGGAGCTGAGAACGAACAAACAGATGCTGCGCTCAGTCAGTCAATTCTGCACTTTAGTCCTGACTTGCAGAGCCGGCCCTGGGCATAGGCAGTATAGGCAAATGCTAGGAGCGCCGTTATCCGTGGGGGGCGCCGCAAACGGGGGAAGAAAAAATATTTATTTATTTATTTATTTTCCCCCAGTGCCATTACTACTATGATTTCGAAATATTATATCAGCCCACAGCAACACAACGTCACAGAAAAGGCTATTAAATAATGGAGAGGCCTTTTTTCTGGGTTCCTGGCTAGTTGCACTGTACCTGTCCAGTGTGAAGAGGGGGGCGGGTTGAGAGGCGAGCTGCCTGAATCTGACGGGACCGAGACCTCAAGACCAAGAGAGCGATTAACTGATACTGTCGCGGAATTACAATGTCAGAAAGACGGAAGCCATCCAGCACCAAGACGTGAAGAAAATACAGGTACAGTAACATCAATGTGATGAAGCGATAGGAAATTAATAACTTAATGATCCTAGTTCCCGTTGTTGGAGCAGAGTGTTAGCTTGCTAGCTTACTTAGGACGATAGCAGCATTGTTTAATAATCAATAAATAGCTGAGTCGACGTGTATTAATGTTACTCCACCTTAAATTCATGAAGGACGTTTGGAAAGTTAAAGTGAGGCCTGTTCAGGTGTTATGTTACAGGTGTCTTTACTGCTTGTATGTCAGTTAAAATGCTATTAGTTTTCCATGAGTTTTTTCCTCTTTGTAACAGGGTCGTTGTAAGCCTTTGGTTTATTGTGTCACAGTTTATGTTTGTTAAAGTTTACATCAGTGTTGAAGTGCAGTTAAAGTGCATCACTGTTAATACTCCACACCTTAGCTTTCCCATATCATTCATAAGTGAAATATACGTTGCACTCTGGTTAGACTGAATTGTATTGCAATGACAATAAAGTTGAATGAATCTCATCACATTTTCATTATTAGTCTTATGTATAGCACACATCAAGCATCTGTTTTCTAATTGTTATTGAAATGTAGCATGCAGTGGTCACATGTACTTCTCTTCTCTCTTCAGATGCACTTTAACATATTTCACCAGCATCCCAGTGACACAGCATCAGGTGCTCCTGTCCCTCTACCTCAGCACAGCAGAGAGACACAGCATCAGGACTAAAGGCTGCACCCATAGATGCTGACTAGCCATCTCTTCTAACTGACTACGTGAGATGGGAGTTAGTTCACAGAGGACCATTTCAAATAAAAAAAGCAGTTACACATTTCCCAAAAACAAAGATGGGAGAGTGTAAACATGACTTTGTAACAGAGTCTTAGTCAACGGAGAAAGATTTAAAAGAAGCTGGCTGATGTACCTAAACAGAAATGATAGCTTGCACTTCTTCTGCTGCTAAATGTTTTCTCCAAAAGAATACAGACTTAATAAGGAAGGACTAAAGCACTAGAATAATGCAAGCCACTTGCTGAAGGTTCATGAGGATAGCCAGGAGCACAATACCCACATGGCAACATGGAAAGAGTTGGAGGTCGTTTTGCAAAGCCGCTGACAATAGATAAGTGAGAGATGGCACTCTGAGGCTGAAAGATAATATGTTTGCACAATGCCTTATTTATATTGTATTTATCACTTGTTTCTGTCAGGCCTAGACTGGAAGGAGGACTCAGAAGCAGGGCGAGAACAGTTAAACCAAGATTTTATTCTGAAAACCTTAGTTTTCTCCTGAGAAATGAGTGACAACAGAATGGCTAAGAAACTCTACATAGACCTGAAACATGAAAAGGGGAAGGGGAAAAAGGCGAGGAGAACACAAAGAAACAAAACAGAAGGCGCTCCAAAAGGAGGGAAAAATAAAAGGCAGAAAACTGATCTACTCTGACGATGACTAACTATGAAATTTAAGCAACAAAAAACGCTCCAAAAGGGAGGATACAGGGGATACAAAAGATTACTCTACTCTGAAATATCTAAACAAAGAACAGAAAACACTCCAGAGGAGGAAAAATCAAACAACAACCAAAAATACTAAATAACTGAGAACACTCCAAGGGAGGAAAAACAGCAAACAAAACCAAGCTTAACTCTGAGCTTAAAAATGTTATAAACAATAAACAAAGGAATTGAGAATACTAACACACTCTTGGTCTTGGAAACAATGGCTGGGGCAAGGGCTTGAGGTACACGCAGGACGAAATACTCTGGCAACGAGACAGGGGAAGATACAGACTATATACACATCAGGGAAGGGAGCACAGGTGAGAAAAATCAGGGATTAGGGGAGACGTCAGAATGGGGACACAGGAGGAAGGGCAAGTGACCTAAAACGAGAGGAGAGATATTTTTCAAAATAAAACATGAAATTCACAAGACAGAAAACCCAAGACAGGACGACCCTCACCGCGGTGTGACAGTTTCTTTCTTGGGTTTTTATTTGGTGTGATATATTTTACTTAAAAGAAATAAAATCTTCAATACATACATGCAATTTCTGTGTAAGTGTATGAAAATTGATTGTGAAATTGACTGTGATGCAAGGGGGCACCGGCTAAGATCTTGCCTGGGGCACCAAATTTCTCAGGGCCGGCACTGCTGACTTGCATATCTCAACAACCATTGGATGGGTTGTCATGTGGATTTTGGCATTCATGCTCCCCTCAGGATGAACTGTAATTAATTTGGTGATCCTCTGACTTGTCATCTGATGCCATCATCAGGTCATCATTTTAATCTGTACAATATGTTGGTTCACCAAATATTTGCAAAACTAATGGCATTTCCGTCAGCTTTAGTTATACTCTGTGTTTAGTACTGATTAGTAAATTAGTGAATGGGAATGATGTGTGTTGTTTTGTGTGTCTGCAGACTGTCAGGCTGTCTGATCACAGAGGAAGGCTGTACTTCTCTGGCCTCAGCTCTGGACTCCAACCCCTCCCATCTGAGAGAGCTGGACCTGAGCTACAATCATCCAGGAGACTCAGGAGTGAAGCTGCTGTCAGCTCGACTGAAGGGCCCAGGCTGGAGACTGGACACTCTCAGGTATAATGAGTCCTGCCGCAGCCACAGATAGTCAGTGTGAGACTCTGTATCTGGATTGTAGATGGTTCAGTATCAGGAGGTCTGCGTCGTTTACTCCACCTCCAGTTGTTCAGTTCAGTTCAGGAGAAAAGGCCGCATAGCTTGAAGACAAGAGTTACAAATGAAGTGAGGACGATAAGAAGACGAGATGAGGAGCAGCAACCAGGAGAGTATTGGCGCAAACACTAAAGTTACATCTCTTTTTCAGGCTAGTAAGTGTCTGTTCAAAATGTGCCTGTCTGATTTCGTGGTCTCTGATTTTGCTGCTCGATGAATCACTCATCCAAACTACTTCACTCTCCACACTGTTTGCAGAGGAATATCAAAACATGAACATTAAATCTAACTTCCATCATGTCACTGCAGTGTTATGATATTAATAATGACAATAGACCCTCTGTGTCAGATGTCTGATCAGAAAATACTGAATCTCAAATTCAAAAGATTTCTGTGACACATGAATTAATTTAATCACTGAATGTCATAGAAACTCAGTGTTTTTGCCAAAGTGCTTGACTTTGAACTTAGAATAGTTCTGACATGGATCTTTATCAACACTGGAATAATTGCATTCTAGATCATCACTGACAGTGTATTTGTGCCTCAGTGTGAAACGATTTACAGAGTGTAACAACTGTATGTGGCATCAGTTTAAAGTGGATAGAGATATAAAACAGTCCAATAACAATGTTAGATGACACGAGGTGGAACATTCCCATCACATTACCATAACAGCAGCCGTGCATAGATTAATTTAAGATGGGCTCAGTGGTGCCGAATTAATTATTTATCAAAAGAATAAAAGAATAAAACATGGGGCTTTTAACTCAGTTGGTAGAGCGGGTGTCCCATGTACAGAGGCTTTGTCCTTGCGGTGGCGGCCCCAGGTTTGAGTGCTGGCCTGGGGTCCTTTGCTGCATTTCACTCCCCCTCTCTGTCATTCTGTTTCCTGTCATCTCTTCAGCTGTACTATCTGTTAAGCCATATAAAGGCCACAAAAATACTTCAAGAATAAAACACTGCTTTTACATTTTCCTCTTTAGTCTTCAGTTCACTTTCAAACAACTTCAAATTGTAAAAGCAACATAAATGAATTAGAGATGATGAAATGTCTCCATTATTAGATGCATCACGATGCAGAGACAGAAAAAATCGAGAGTCTGCCGCTCATGTTGACCTCAGCTGGACGTTGAAGTTTCATCACGATGTTGCTCTCATGCTTTGAACTGTGGGAGGACTTCTGACTGATGTTACTGATGTAGGAGGATGTTGGAGGGAGGCAGAGATCATCTGAGAGGGATCATAAAAACTGTATTTATTTAAAGGTCCCATATTATACTGTTTTTCATCAATTTCACACAGCTGTCAGAGGTCCAAAAATTCTGTATTCGATATGCATTGCCCCAAACCCATCCCTGGTCCTGAATTTCAGCTGTCTAAAAGTCGCTCGACAGAGCTTTATTCAGAGCAGTCTGTTTCTGTCCCTGCACCTTTAAATGCTAATGAGCTCCGTCTGTCAACGCCTACTTGGAAAGCCCTTCCTGCTGCCACTCTCAGGGAGGGGAAGCCCTTTGCATTAGCAATAGCATGTGCTAATGTTTACGGTGGATGTAACGCTATGGCTCGCTGAGATTTTTTCGTTCAACCGAACGAGTTTGACCCAGAATCTGACCCAGAAGGAGAGGCTCCTGAAGAAGTACAGACTCTGTGGCTGCAGCAGGACGTTTCAGAATGGTTATTGTGCCTGAATAATGTTAGTTTGTTCATATGTGTTGTTACAGTTACTGCCAGGTAGCTAATGGCTAACAGCTAGCGAAAGCTGTGTTTGTCTACAAACTCTTGGACACTGTTCGCATCGTCTCTGTCTCCAGTCTGCACGTTTCCAGACTTTTTACTGTGACAACCAAGCTCCATTGTAATATTATTAACACCAAACTCGCTTCAAATGCCATTGCATAGCGGACCGAAGCAGAGCTAACTAGTTAGCTGATTTCCAGCTGGCTTCTCCTTACTCGTAGGCAGCTGTAAATTCTATCAGACCACGGTGACACTTATCGCTGGCTCGGGTGCAGTTGCTGGGTCCGGTATGGGTGGGAGTGAAGCTTTTACGAGGGTCAGCGTCGAGGCAAAGCCAGCTTTGTACTGACCCTCGTTACTGAAGCAGTCCGATGTGAAGCGGTTAGCACACACATACAAGCTAACACAAACCGCAGCCGACACGTTGTCGCTAAAAATGAAACGCAACCACTGTCTCTTCTGTTGTTCTGTAGCTGGGACAGAAAATAGGCACTTGTGTTGATTTATACATCAACAACAGAGCAATTTGCGTGTCTAGCTCTGAGCGACGACATTGCGAAACACTGCTGTCTCACCGCTGGACACACCGAACTTCACCTCGGGGATGAACACCCCCCTCTCAGATATCTCCTATCACCGCGCAGAGGAGGTCGGACTATGATAATGAGTCCTTTCGCTATGTAACAAAAGGAGCAGAATCTGAACAGCCTGAAGGAGCGCCGTTTTACCAGTGGGTGGGCTACAGAGACCATGCAGGAATCACTTGTTTTTATCATTCATGAGGCGTCCTTCCTCACAACGTAGTCACCATGTTGACTTGTTTCTTTGTCAAGTGACACACACAATATCATGTAATATCAGTTTGTATAGTAGCACAATTCACATGAAGCTCAGTGAACTCAGTACACGCCTTGTTGTTTTAGTTCATATCTGCAAATACAGATCAGGCCTGGACAATAAAATACAACAACAACAGAGCAGCACTTCCTCACAACATGTGAAAAGTATGTAGCGCCCCTTTGCTGTCTTAGCAATTAATAGGGGTAGCTATCCTGAATTCTTTAAATACAGGGTTATCCCTAACAAAAAATGTGTTTACTTTGTCTTCTGACTTTATGTTAGTTACTTTGTAGCAAGACTATTTTAAATTACTGTCCCTTACTCAAATTTGAAAGACAGCTTTAAACTTATAATATTTCAGTCACACAAAGAACTAAAATAAGTGTTTACTCTTTAGTCAATATCTAAATATTTTCATTAAACCTTAAACACAAATAAACCATTCAACTGCAAATGATATATTTCCACAATTTACTTATAACAACATATATTCACATCTGTTCACAATTATTTATAAACCCAAAAGAGTAGTTTTCAGCTCACTTTAGTTACCTTCACTTCGATACTTCAAAAGTATTTGTTCATTTGAACACCAGATCCAAAATATTCAGTCTCAAAAACATACAAAAAAACCCTTCATTAATAAACCCTATAGCCGGCAGTATTTTAACTTAAATAATACTATGGGTACCCAATGAGTTACCAAATCAAACGTTGCAGGCCTGATGTGAAGCGTGTGATCGTAGAATCCAGGAATGCGATGTCCACTGCTCCAGTCCTCCGGGAAAACACTTGCTTGAACAATGGTTGCCGCCCTCGGCGAGGGCGCCCTGAGCCACGACAGGAAAGATGTCCTCTGTACAGCTTACACGAGATGTCTGGCCACCCGAGTCCTCTGCTGTCCGCTGGATACCTCAGTCCCTTGGTCTCAGTGTACTTAACTCAGCAGTCCGAACGATGTATATCCAGTGTGTCCGAGCAGGCTACACTTGTACAAAGTCCGTGCTAAATAAGCTAGCGCTAGCCGCGTTAGCTTCCTGATGCTCGTCGGTAGCTCAGTCCGAGTTCTCCGAATTAACTTCACTTAACACAACTACACTGCTGCACGATGTTGCTGCGAGAGTCACTTGTCGTTCATCTACAAACATTTACAGTAGTAACGCTTACTGGACGGGTTGTCCACATAAACTTTAGCTGTGCCACTCATATCTCAACATGTCGTCTCACTCTTGTTTTTCTCTCTCAAGTTTTTTCCCAGAAAACCACTCTCCCCATCAGTTCCTTCAAAATAAAATAAAATATTTAACCCTGCGCATTTATGCCGTTTTAATCGTATTTATAACACCTTACTCTTTTATCAAACTATTACCCTTCATGAAATATTCCTTTTACATTTTTAATACATTTTAATAACAGTTTCAACCAAATATGAACTTTTTTTAACCCATGAATTATTCATTATTTATTTTATGAGTATGGATTTTTAACAGGGTTACAAGTAGAAACATATTAGAGAAACACATGTTAAACATGTATTAGATTAAATGTTAAACATGTAATAGGTTACATGTTAAACATGTAATAGATTACAAAGGCTTTGTTGAGCCAGTAGATGCAGAAACATGAACAGTCCTACTAGGGGAGAACCCAAAGAGCTGTGATCCAGCAGCAGTCTATGTTCTGCTGCCACAAACTGAGGGACAGTGAGTGACAGTCAGCTGACAGTTGTTCATCTAATATGTGATGACACTTATTATTTAGTGTTGTGCTGTTATTGTCAGCTTTGGTTACACTTATATCTATGTTGTGTTTTGATCTACTGTACTAGTCTTTACACTACAATCTTCTTCTTCTTTTCTTGCTTTGGCCACATGTTTGTGTCACATCGTGCCAATAAAGACATTCTGAATTTAGAAAAGTAAATAAATAGATAAATGTACATTGTGAATGCAGCCTGAGCACTGAGAATAAACAGGACGTGAAATATATATTTTAACACAACAGATGTGCTCAAGTTTCTATGTGAAGAAATAAAGACTTCACTTCAGACGATCTCTGACTACAACATGAAATATTCTAAAACCTCCTCTGATGTACTCCAGTGTCTCTGACCGTACTTCAGCTAATTACCCACCAGGGGGCGACACTGATCCATCACAGACCTGAGAGCACAGACAGAAGCTGTTTCTGTCTTAAACGTTGGTTGTTAAACTGAAAGCTGTAATGTAGCCGGGCCCTAATCTTGTGTTTGCAGGAACAACAGGCTTACTAATGGATGAAGTGGATCAGGTCCAAAAGTTCATCCTGTCCAAACTTTTGTCAGTCCGCCTGTCCAACAAACAAATCCTGCTGCTCATTAAAACACTGAACAATAAGTGACTAAAGGGACAGACACTACGGATCAGTGCAGACAGCTTCTGGGTTTGAAACCTTTACTAAGTCACCGTGCCGAGTCTCCTTCACCCGTAGTGGCTCCGACCTGCTTTCTCTTCAGGTCTCAGTGATGTGGTGCTACCGGGCCATGTGAGATCAGCTCTGCACATCTTGTAGTTGTTTTCTTTCAACACTTTAATATAAAGTGCTGCCACACTTTTAATGACTTGGCTCGTACACTTTTCTCTTCAGTAACATTTGTAGTTTCTGTTCCTCCGTGACCTCCGATATGTTGCAAATGTGCAACGGAGCCGATTCAGAAAGGAGACGGTGAAACTCCGGGTAGCTTCCTGTTTCATCACCTGAACTACGCGAGGCGCCATTGGCTGATTTACTGCTCCCCACCGTAGGAGACCAGAACTGCTGCACTGAATGTGTTTTCCTGACGTTATCTTCCGCTCTACATCTTTGACTATGAAGTGAAGCAGCTCGCTCCGTGCCACAGCGCCCTGCATCGTAACATAAACCAGCTAATCCATGATGAAACTGGTCGCAACTGTTTCAACAATTGATTTAATGGGTTAGTTGTTGCAGCCCTAAAAACTTCTACTATTGATTTCAAATTGAACACTGCACTTCTTTGAGTCCTCAGCAACAAACCTGCCAAGTATAAAGTATTGGATTGAATGGTTGGATGAATGGTTCTGGAGACATGTGAACCACAGACAGACAGAGAGAAAGACAGATTCCTGGCTTCATAGTCAGATGTTCCTCTGGTCACATCTGGACAATTCATGTTCACCACAGCAGATTTCAAACTAAGAGACATTTTCTGTCATTGTTTCTGCTTTTAATGGCATCAAACATGACATGAAGTTCTCCTCACAGTCACTATTACTGCTGTAATATACATCAGATATCAATCCAGCACGGATTAGTCACTATAGTCACATGAACATGTCAACACATGAAACCATGAAACTGTTTCTATCACAAACAGGTTCAGTGGCACTTGTGAGGTTCTGGAGGGAAACAGTCTGGGAGTCTCTGTCACTTGGTTCTGTGGCAGAGGTCGGGAACCAACGTCCAATGTTTTCTGATTGATTTATTACGTATAAATTGTGTTTGTTTCTTTGCACAGTAAAACAAAGCAGCAGAAACACAGCAAGAACAAAAAGCAGACTGTGCAGCTGAGATTCAGAAAAGCCCTCCAAGCTTCAAACAGGAATCGGACCTCAAAAGTTCTGACGTCCAAATCCAAAAGTCCTATAATATAGAAACAACGTCACAAGTTGACATTGGATCAAACAGCAAGCGTAAGGTCGCCCACAGGAAACAGCAACAACATCCAATAAAATAAAGATGAAGTGATAAATCCAACAGGAGGTTTGTGTGTGTTCTCAGATGTTGTCGTCCTCTTTCACACACACCAACATCCTGTGGTTCACTCTCAGTGTGTGAGGAGAGTGGCAGAGGTGAAGAGGTTCAGGGAGAACAGGGAGAAGCAGCCTGATGGACAGATTGTGTTTCTGTGTATGAGAGTCATGTCATGTCCATGTTTGCATGCTGAAAGAGGATGTGCTGCTCTGACCCCCCTCCTCCTTTCAGGGTGGAGCCTGCTGGAGTCCGATGGTTGACACCAAGTCTGAGGAAGTGTGAGTGTCTTTTTACTGTCATTCATCAAAACACTGTGACATCACTCATTCTCATCTGTGATGTCATCATCACACTGATGACACATTGATAACTGCAGCTGTGTTGTGTCTTTTTCTCTCCATCAGATTCCTGTGAGCTCACAGTCGACACAAACACAGTCAGCAGAAACATCAAACTGTCTGACAACAACAGGAAGATGATACGTGTGGAGGAGGATCAGTCATATCCTGATCATCCAGAGAGGTTTCAGTCCTTCTGGCCTCAGCTGCTGTGTAGAACTGGTCTGACTGGTCGCTGTTACTGGGAGGTCGAGTGGAGAGGAAGAGTTTCTATATCAGTGAGTTACAGAAGAATCAGAAGAAAAGGAGACAGTACAGACTGTGTGTTTGGATACAATGGTCAGTCCTGGAGTCTGATGTTCGATGATGGTGATCGTTACTCTGTCAGTCACAATAACAGACAAACAGTCCTCTCCTCCTCCTCCTCCTCCTCCTCCTCCTCTGGTAGAGCAGCAGTGTATGTGGACTGTCCTGCTGGCACTCTGTCCTTCTACAGAGTCTCCTCTGACTCACTGATCCACCTCCACACCTTCAACACCACATTCACTGAACCTCTTTATCCTGGATTTGGGCTCATCTGGTCCAGTTCTGGTTCCTCAGTGCGTCTGTGTGGTGTTTAGTGTGCAGAGTCTCCTCCTGTCACAGAAACATTGTCAGTGCTGAACAGTTGAGTCTGTACAGGATCACAGTCACATCAATCTTTCAGCTTCTTGGAATAAATTCATCAGTCAACTTTGTACAAAATGATTCAAACTGATTGAAAAGATTCTTCATTTACATTTGAAACTTCTTCCATTAAATTGTGGATCAAATTGCGTTGACTTGTACTTTCTGTCATGTGTTGTTTTGAATTCTGGCTCTTGTTCCAATAAAATCCACAACTATTAGTGAAATGTAAGAAACAGAAAACATTGACTCGTCTGCAGCTTTAATTGTAAAGAATCATTGTGAACAAAGTTGTGAATGGACAGTAAAATCTGATCAAATGTACTCGACACTCCACCTGAAACACTCTGACTTGTTTCATGTGTTTCTAATGATGAAACTAAAAGTTTGATGCTGTTGGTTAACACATGTAATTCTGTCCGTAGTGACAGAGTCACAAACTGCACAACATCTCTTCATTTCTGTCTGATTATTCTATGAGAAGAAAACACATTTTAATGACAATCATTGTGTTTCTCTCAGTGTTTTGTGGCTGTTGAAGTCCGGCTGTATTTTCAGGACGTTTGTTGGATTTGAATCTCGTCTGTGAAAATAAACAGCTGTGAGAACACTCTGAGGTCATGGGTTTGAGTCTTGATTTAGTTTTAGGTTTGATTCTTTTAAAACTCAGTGAAGTTTGAAGTACAGAATGAAAAGCGTCCAGAGAAGATCTTCCAGTTCTCGGGGGATTGGTAGTGTGGTAGGTCTTCCTGGCTTGTAGTAACTCAGGTTACAGGTTCGACCTCTGCCTCCTCCAGAAGGACCGGGGATGGAAGCAGGGGATCATGGGACAGTGAACCATCAGCAACTAAACTGTTACTGAAGTGTGAGGATGTGACAAAGTATTAAATCAACTGTTTGTAAAAGGTTTCCACCTTAGAAACATGTGAGCATCATCAAAGATCTAACAGTTTTCTTTTCAGGTGTTTAAAACAGACTATTAGATCTTTGATGATGCTCACCTGTTTCTAAAAGGTGGAAACATTTTTAGAAACAGGTGTTTATTAGAAAGAAAAAAACAGCAAAGACAGAAAGAAAGACACACTAACATAACAAAAGAAAGACACATTTCAATGAATCAATCTTTATTTGCTCTTTTTATAAACAGAAGTCATCTCATGACACTTTCCAAATTGCATCTGTGAGTAAAGCACATATTTAACACGTCACTGTGAATGAACAAATGTATTTTCAGCAGTTCTTTAATGTCAGTTTAAAGAAGTTCACTCACTGTGTAATTCAGGTGGTAATCTGGTATTTAGCAGCATGCAGGGAGTTTATTTTGGAGGATAACCTTCCTACTCAATTATTCAGACATATTCATTTATTCTGCCAGTTATTGTGATGGAGCCACGGCGGTGTCTGGAATCCAGCTCCCACCTTGTAACTTCTCCTGAACCTCATTCATTAAAGGACGAGATGAGATGTTGGAACAAGTATTGGAGCGCTGGGCGGTCCGGACCTTACACCTCCTGTGGTTGAGTTCGGATTGGATTGGATAACAGTTCTTTAGCACCATCAGTGCATCATAAGTAACAGTCAACCATAATGATCATTAAATAGAGACCCAGTGGACCAACATCCCAACATATGTGATCCAGAACCAACAGCAGCTCCCAGAATGTGTCCAAACCTAAAGTAGCATCACGTCCACCAACACCAAGTCATGACATCACTCACCTGAGCAGGTACGCACGCCACACTGAGGGATCAGTAATCAATAATTATTCATGAAGCAGATTGGTTCAGCAGATTGAGCAGCAGCTGGTGACAGAGGAGAGTAAATATAACAGGCGAGAGTCGAAAAGAACCCGAATCTTTATGAAGTTGCTGCTCAGACGAAGGAGTGAAAACCTCTGAGAGATACTTTGGGTGCTACATCCTGTTAGCTCAGCAGGAGAAACCAGGGCTGGAAGATTTTGAGGTCGTGGGATCAAGACTTGATTGATTTTTGAGTGTTGAGGTTAAAAAGAGTCGAATCTGAAAGAAGCAAAGAGTATCAGTCAGATCCAGTTGGTCAGGCTGATAGAGGTCTGTTCAGCAGTCCTTAGGTTGTGGGTTCAAGTCTGGTTTGGGTTTTTTTCTTATAAAACTCAGTGAAGTTTGAAGTACGGAAAGAAAAGCCCCTCCACAGCTCCTGGTCTGGACCACAACCCATGTCTTTCACTGACAGCAGCTTATCTCACTGAGCTACTGAAGCTGGACCACAATGTTGAGTTTCTTATATTTCACTCTATGAAGAGGAGCAGAAGTGGAAAATTGAACCTCAATGTTGTTAAAACCTTCTTTTAGTCTTTCTTGATTATTGACAAAGCAAAGGTCCATCTGCCAGGACTTGAACCTGGGGCTGCTGCAGTCTCTGTACACAGGACACCCGCTCTACCAACTGAGCTAAACAGCACACAAGTTTGTAGAACGCTCTCTTTGAGAACCACTGAACTTTTGTAGGTCAGAGTGTTTAGATCTCAGTCATTAAAAAACAAAGACAAAGTAAGGTGCATTTATTCACTTTTTCTGTTGTTTGTCTCTGTTCCAATAACCCTCTGTGTGATTGGTTGCAGGTGTGTGTGAGGGACTTCAGGTTGTCCAGGCAGCTGATTGCAAGCCAAGAGTTTAAGGGCCAGCTCCCCCCAGTTCCTGTAGTTGTCCCTGAACAGATCTTTGGTGATGTGCTGAGTTCAGAGTTTTAGTAACTGTGCTCCACTTTTCTTGGGTCACTTGTGGTTGCAGCATTGGGTAAGTTGGAAAACACTGTGTAGTCTGTTGCTGTTTTTGTGTTACCACAGTTGGTGTGTTTGGTTTTGTGTTCTCTCCTCATGGTGGTTCCTGTGCAGAAGTGTTGCTTTTATGAAGACTGTGGTTCAGCATTAAAGAGGGTGGTTGACTTTAGGGAGCCAAATACCGGATTGCATCTCTTGAACTTGAACACATTTTTTAGGTGAGAAATGTTTTTAGTTTTAACTGGGGGTTTGTTACGACCCTCACATGTTTCTGTTTCAGAAACCCTCTGTGTGATTGGCTGCAGGTGTGTTTGCCTGATTCCAGGTTGTCCAGGGAGCTGATCCTGTTCCAGACTGCCAGCATGTTTGTGTGCAAGATGTGTTTTTGAATGAAACCATTTAAAGATGCTTCACTGCTGGTGGTGCTTAAAGGATGGGAAATAAGGTTTTATAAATAATTATGAAGCATTACAACATCCAAATGTATAAAAATGTTTGTAGTGTATATAGTCCAGGGTTTCCTCCAGGCAAAATGGCTGAAGTGGGAGTCTTCAATTTGATTTATACTCAGGGGAACCCAGATTGTACCAAGTGGGGTCGAGTACGGAGGGGGGTATGTGGGACCCTAGAACAGCATTTTAGAGGTGGCAAAAGACTCTGTTCCAATATCTCCTGCAGACGTCGAAGCTGTGGCTTTGCTAGCAGCTCTCTGAACTAAACTGTGCTGCGACTTCAAATTTGACGTTGTGTTTTCTAAGCTTGATTGCACTTTGCCGCCAGCACAGAGTGTACAACGAACCTTACTGTTCTCATCTTTAGCTGACAGGAACTCAAAATAATGACTGTATTGCCAGCTAGAAAGAGTGCACCTCTCTCCTCCCTCCATTGTTGTTTGTGTTTGTGTCGCTGTGTAGTGTAACACTTGAGTTGTCCTCGTGCTGAAAACGCGACATCACTCCCGGAGACGCAATAATACCTTCTAATACCCAATTCCTTCTAATAATACCGAAGTTTCCTGTTAACATTTTGCCTTCCAGGTTGGAGAATGTAAGGAATGCCAGGCTAGTGCTCCAACAATAAAGCAGGAGTTCATCCCAATACAAGTGATAGACAATATTTTACTTTAATCTTTCAATCTTATATTTTGTGATGGAGAATTCTATATAGAAATTCAAAATTGATATTGTATTTGTTATTGTGCTCTCCATTTCTCCAAGGTGAGCCAACCGTTGGAACTCGTAGGGATGGACATCATTGGCGAAGTGGCCGAGACAGAAGCAGGCAACATGTATATCTGTGTGATGGTGGATTACTTCACCAAGTGGTCTGAGGCTTTTGCCCTACCATCCAAAACAGCTGCAAATGTGGCAGACTGTATTGTAAAGTTCTTCTATTGTTTCGGGGCCCCAAAACGGATCCTCACTGACCAAGGACGACAGTTCATTAATGAGGTTTATTGAAATGTGTACGTTGTAACATAAATGTTGATGTATTTTTGGACAGTGTTTAAATGTACTGTATGTGAGATGATCTCACATATCTAACATTTGCAAATGAAGTAATATTGTTTGAAATGAATCATTAGGCTAAAAGTTATTTGATTCAAACAAATGATTATGTGCTTATTATTGTTTGCCATCAGCTAAACAAAGCGGTGTGCAAACATCTGGGGATTGAGCTCAGCCTTTGTGTTCCATATCATCCACAAACAAATGGGCTTGTGGAAAAGTTAAATGGGAGAATACAGAGGTAACAGTGCTGTAATTATAGTACTGTGTATATCTTTGTTGATACATGTAATGTTGAATATATTTATGATATGATATTATTTGAAACAAGGTGGCCTACCTATTTATATGATAATACTTTTCAGGGCACTGTGCAAACTTGTTAACCAACATGCAGAGAGTTGGGATACACATCTGGATGCTGTGATGTTTGAGCTGAGAACCAAAACACTCATCACAACAAAGTTCTCCCCGTTCTTCCTCCTGTTTGGGACAGAGGTTCGCCTCCTGAGTGAGGTTCCAGAGGATTACAAGGTTCGCTCTGTGTAGGACATCTACAGTTAACTCTTAGTCTGAATAACACATTGAAAAACTATAGTTATTTGAGAATCAGTGTCAATGTTTATTCCACGCTTTTGAGACCAAGGAAAAGTCTATAGTTTTTAGTTGAAGGCAAGTGTCCATTTAAATCCTTCAAGGGGACCTAATCTATTTTCTTAAAGTTGTTGGAAATATGTCATTTTAATGAGATATTCATTACCAAAGTCATACTTATTACTTATTTTTATTCAAGGTTGTAATCAGTATGGAAAGACTCTGCTAACAATATATTTTTGTCATTACTGTTAGTTACAGTGATATGGAATGCTCTGAGATTGTTACTTACAGTTCAACATATTGCTACATTTGTCTCATTCCTACAAACAGTCTAATGACTGTAACAGCCAAATAATGACAATGAAAAAATTAAGAGAAAGTCCTCTGTTACAGATTGACATGAGCGTGGAGAATGATCTTGACCAGGAGGTGCTGTCGGAGGCCATTGAAAGGCAGGATGCAATTCACAGTCTTGTGTGTGAAAACAAGGTCACAGCCCAAAACAAATACAAAATGCCAAAATCAGCAAAATGGGCATGTTTTCAGGTAGGAGACAAGGTGCTGCGCAAAAATATTCACAATCAGCAAAGAAAGGGTGGGAAGCTGGATAAAAACTGGATTGGTCCCTTTACGATAGTTGCTATCAGCAAGAAGAGCGCAGACCTGCAGTCTGACAACCAGTTACTGCCAAAGGTGAATATCGATCACCTTTGAAGTTTCAAAACACCACAGCCAGTAATACCTCATAATCTTAAATCCAAAAAAGGACAATCACCAACAGCCTCGGCACCACCAACAGCCTCGGCACCACCAACAGCACCAGCACCACCAACAGCACCAGCAGCACCAACAGGCCCGGCACCACCAACAGCACCAGCACCACCATCAGGCCAAGCAGCAGCTCCAGCGTCAGGCTCTGCTTCACTCACAGCCTCAGCTGATATTGAAAAATGTATGCTTCTGAATGTTTAATTCTGTTTTGATGTAAAAACACAGTTAATAACATTCTGTATTTTTATGTAGTCATCCTTATACTGTGCATATTTCATTTAGGTAGAGTACATGACAAGAACCCACGGACCACGTTTGTGGTCGGGAAAATTATGTGCACATTGAGTTGCCGCTGGTTATGAAATGTGCTGTATAAATAAAGCTGCCTTGCCTCTCCTTGCCCAGGTGTGCAGGATGCCTGGGACGCTCTGAAGGCCAAAAATTGGTTCATACAAGGTGTTTTACTGGGACACTGGCCGAACAGCACCTGGATTGGAGCTTGAAAGTGAGGTAAAATTTTTAAAAAAAAAAGTGAAATACAGTTACCAAAATCATTTGAAAAGTAATTCCTATTACTACTAATTAATATGTGGATTGTGTCTGAATGAAATAATTGTTAACTGTTCATTTTAAGCAATGTTAACAATTGCAAATCAATTTTATTAGGTCATAAATGCTTACTTGGCCATGCTGGCGCATCGACACAATGCCACATCTCAGGGGAAGGCGCTTCACATCGACACATTTGGAATCACCTCATTATGGAACGGAAATATTCCACAATTCAGGGTTAGTTGCAAACTGGACCTGGACCTGAGCCCAGCTGTGTTTCCTTCAAAAGTGACCAATCCAAACGTCGTCTCATCAATTTTGAAGAACAACCAGCTCCTGCTGTAAAGAGGTGAGCTGTTAACAATAATATGTGACAGATTCATGTTTTAACTGTTGGAGAAAGATGTTTTTTGAAACCTGATGTTTATTTTCAGCTTCGTTCTTCTTCACTTAAATGTA
The DNA here is from genome assembly GCA_963678695.2 of Diplodus puntazzo. Classification (NCBI taxonomy): domain Eukaryota; kingdom Metazoa; phylum Chordata; class Actinopteri; order Spariformes; family Sparidae; genus Diplodus; species Diplodus puntazzo. The sequence continues at coordinate 2,068,836 of OZ023178.1, forward strand.
TCTTCTCACTTTAGAAAGCTGCCCAATAGAACCAGTCTGCAACTCTTCATTTCACTTTATTGAATTAGTTTGGTCCAATATTCTCTGAAGGTTTATTCCTGATGTTTTCCACTATTTTATGGACAGAAGCTTTTGTGTCTGAAGACTAGAAAGTGAATTAATATCTCTGGTGGTCTTCTTCTCTGTCCAACAGGAGACCAGCCTCTACTGGACCTGGACCTGAACCTGGACCTGAGCCCAGCTGTGTTTCCTTCAAGAGTGACCGATCCAAACGTCGTCTCATTAATTTTAAAGGACAACCACCTCTTGCTGTAAAGAGGTGAGCTGTTAATAATATTAATATTATTAGGAAAGGGGGATTGGGACGCAGGCACGGACCTAGGGTGTCTAAAAGTTACCCCAGAGGAATAACCACAAAATCGCCAAGGCGATAGGTGGGAAAGGGGGGGAAAGAAAACCCAACTAAACTGTTTAGAGCCACTACAGGTTTCCCTAATGAAACAAAGCGCTCAAATGCTTAACCCAACCACCGCTGCCAAGCAGCTGACACAAAACCAAAATTGTCCATGAGACCCAGACGGCAAATAACCACAAATACACAGAAAGTACTGAGTTGCAAAACCACAGAGAGAATCTCTCACTACCTCTGAAGGTGAGATAATGAGTCAGCACAAAGCACTGGAGACTCAGAGTATTTGAAGGCTCCCCACACCTGGGCTTAATCAAAGTCAATCAGTGCCACACACACCTGGATGCAGTGAGTGACTCTCTCACCACTCTCACAGAGCTGAAAGCTTGAGTGCCCTCACAGGACCCTCCTGCTGTTGAGCCTCCTGAACCACCATGTCAATCTCCCAATTGAGTGGGGCGAGGATACGGATAAGGGGCACAATGGGCTCTGGGGAACTGACACTACCTGAATCCTCAAATCGGAGAAAGGGCATCCAGCAGGCCAAATGCTTAAATCCTCGCCAAGGTCGCTGGGCACTGTTTTTCAACAGGTTTGACTTCAACCTTTGGTACCGTCCGGATTCTTCGAACCTGGACAGTACCAAAGGTTGAAGTCAAACCTGTTGAAAAACAGTGCCCAGCGAGCTTGGCGAGGATTTAAGCCTGCTGGATATAGGCCAGATTCTTATGGTCTGTCGAGACCTGAAATGGATGCTCAGAACCCTCAAGCCAATGGCGCCATTCTTCCAAGGCCAACTCAACGGCAAGCAGCTCCTTGTAACCCACATCATAATTTCTCTCAGTTGGTAGCAGAAGCCGAGAGAAGAATGCGCACGGATGGAGCTTTTGGTCCTTTGGAGAATGTTGCGACAAAACTGCCCCAACTCCCACATCAGAGGCATCGACCTCGACAACAAACGGTATTGAGGGGTCTAGGTAAGTCAGGACTGGTGAGGTGGTAAATCTTCTCTTGAGCTCCGTAGATGCCTTCTCAGCCTCTTGGGACCAATAGAATCGTGATTGAGGGGCCTTTACCAGTGCTGAAATAGGGGCAGCAATCGAACTAAAGCCCCTAATGAAGCGTCGATAAAAATTTGCGAGTCCCAAAAAGCGCTGAACCTGTTCGACAGAGCCAGGTTGTGGCCACTCCTGCACCGCTTTGACCTTGCTCTGGTTCATTCTGACACTGCCCTGCGCCACAATGTACCTCAGAAACTTGACAGTGGAGGCGTGGAAAACACATTTTTCTGCTTTAACAAAGAGCTGGTGCTCCAACAACCTTTGGAGAACCCTCTTAACATGAGACACATGCTCCAGATTGGATTTGGAAAAAATCAGGATGTCATCCAGATACACGTAGACAAAATGTTCAAGCATCTCCCTAAGAACATCATTAACAAAAGGCCTAGAAAACTGTGGGGGCATTTGAAAGTCCAAAGGGCATAACTAGATATTCATAGTGCCCCCGTGGAGTGTTGAAAGCTGTTTTCCATTCGTCCCCTTCTTGTATGCGCACAAGATTGTAGGCCTTCCTAAGGTCCAGCTTAGTGAAGAATGTTGCACCCTGTAGTGGCTCGAACGCCGTGGACATGAGGGGGAGCGGGTAGCGGTTTTTAATGGTGATGCTATTTAGACCCCTGTAATCAATGCAGGGTCTAAGCCCCCCATCTTTCTTCCCCACAAAGAAAAAACTGGCCCCCGCTGGAGATGTAGAGGGGCAAATGAAGCCTGCAGCTAAAGCTTCTTCAATATAGCTTGTCATAGCTGATGTTTCGGGTCATGATAACACATACAGGCGACCCCTTGGGGGTGTAGCATCTGGGAGGAGATTGATGGAACAGTCATAGAGCCTGTGGGGAGGATAGAGGCCTTCTGTTTACTGAAGACTTCCCTAAGTTCAGCATACTCTGCGGGGACCCATCGGGTAGAAAAGACAAGCAGCTGACCCAAAACCAAAATTGTCCAGGAGACCCAGAAAACATACGGCAAATTACCACAAAGTACTGAGTTACAAAACCACAGAGAGAATCTCTCACTACCTCTGAAGGTGAGATAATGAGTTAGCACAGAGCACTGGAGACTCAGAGTATTTGAAGGCTCCCCACACCTGGGCTTAATCAAAGTCAATCAGTGCCACACACACCTGGTTGCAGTGAGTGACTCTCTCAAATATGCTTGAGTGCCCTCACAAATATGTGACGGATTCATGTTTTAACTGTTGAGAAAGATGTTTTTTGAAACCTCATGTTTATTTTCAGCTTCGTTCTTCTTCACTTAAATGTATCTTCTCACTTTAGAAAGCTGCCCAATAGAACCAGTCTTCAACTCTTCATTTCACTTTATTGAATTAGTTTGGTCCAATATTCTCTGAAGGTTTATTCCTGATGTGTTCCACTATTTTATGGACAGAAGCTTCTGTGTCTGAATTAGGGATGCACCAATGCCTGGGCTTTGTGTGTCTGTCGATACTCGATATCAATCCGATACTGTTGTACTGTATACTTTACACCATGTGGAAGAGACTAAAGGCAGCAGACTTTCTTTAGACAACATAATCAAACTGTGACCAAACATTGTAAACATGTAAAAAAAAAAAAAAAAAATAGCAGCAGAGCAAGTCAAAGAGAAAAATGCCCTATTCTATGGTGAACGGTGAACAAAGTGAACAATTACTTTTAACCTCTTCATCATGTTTGACTTCACTCTGACATACTGTGGGGGCGAACCTTGAATAAACAAATTGATCCAGAGAGCAGTCGCCAGTGTTGCCAACTTGGCGACTTTCTCTTTGATTTAGCGACTTCATTTCTAAAAAGCGACTAGCGGCAAATTTAGCAACTTATTCAGATCATCAGTGGAAAGGCAAGAAATATATTATATAGTAATTATATGCTGCTCAGGGTCATCACAGTCCACGGCTCCTCTGCAGCGGTCTCTCCCATCCCCTCTCACATGGCTGCGCAGGCGGCAGGCCGATGTGTGGGGGCTGGCTGGGGCAGCAGGAGTGGCCGCTCGGTCTGTGGATATGATACCAGATCAGCAGTTTCCCCCATGGCCGAATTATTGAAAAACGCGCGCAAAGTCCCCTCTCTTTTCTTTTCACCATTGCCCTTTAAAAATTCTGTGCACGCCACTGGGCCGGATAGCTGCCGTTTACTCTGTTTTGATCTGTTAATTCTCTGACTTCTTAGTCTTTTGTGGTTCCACTGTTACTTTAAACTGCTGAGTCTAGATCACGTTTGATCTTCTCTCTCACCCTTACTCCAGATTACGGTGTTCCTCTTTCTTGTAAAAATGTACAGGCAGAAGCAGCCTGATGGACAGATTGTGTTTCTGTGTATGAGAGTCATGTCATGTCCATGTTTGCATGCTGAAAGAGGATGTGCTGCTCTGACCCCCCTCCTCCTTTCAGGGTGGAGCCTGCTGGAGTCCGATGGTTGACACCAGGTCTGTGGAAGTGTGAGTGTCTTTTTACTGTCATTCATCAAAACACTGTGACATCACTCATTCACATATGTGATGTCATCATCACAATGATGACACATTAATAACTGCAGCTGTGTTGTGTCTTTTTCTCTCCATCAGATTCCTGTGAGCTCACAGTCGACACAAACACAGTCAACAGAAACATCAAACTGTCTGACAACAACAGGAAGATGACACATGTGGAGGAGGATCAGTCATATCCTGATCATCCAGAGAGGTTTGAGACCAGGTTGTGTTCTCAGCTGCTGTGTAGAACTGGTCTGACTGGTCGCTGTTACTGGGAGGTCGAGTGGAGAGGAAAACTTTATATATCAGTGAGTTACAGAAGAATCAGAAGGAAAAGAGGCAGTGACTGTGTGTTTGGATGGAATGATCAGTCCTGGAGTCTGTGGTGCTGTGATGATGGTCGTTACTCTGTCTGGCACAATAACAGAAGAACAGACATCTCCTCCTCCTCCTCCTCCTCCTCCTCCTCCTCCTCTGGTAGAGTAGCAGTGTT
>OZ023178.1:2073370-2113370 GCA_963678695.2 Diplodus puntazzo
TGTGTGTGTTACAGGTGGTCTGTGTGTGTGTTACAGGTGGTCTGTGTGTGTTACAGGTGGTCTGTGTGTGTGTTACAGGTGGACTGTGTGTTACAGGTGGTCTGTGTGTGTTACAGGTGGTCTGTGTGTGTTACAGGTGGTCTGTGTGTGTGTTACAGGTGGTCTGTGTGTGTTACAGGTGGTCTGTGTGTGTGTTACAGGTGGTCTGTGTGTGTTACAGGTGGTCTGTGTGTGTGTTACAGGTGGACTGTGTGTTACAGGTGGTCTGTGTGTGTGTTACAGGTGGTCTGTGTGTGTTACAGGTGGTCTGTGTGTGTGTTACAGGTGGTCTGTGTGTGTTACAGGTGGTCTGTGTGTGTGTTACAGGTGGACTGTGTGTTACAGGTGGTCTGTGTGTGTTACAGGTGGTCTGTGTGTGTTACAGGTGGTCTGTGTGTTACAGGTGGTCTGTGTGTGTTACAGCAGGTCCGTGTGTGTTACAGGTGGTCTGTGTGTGTTACAGGTGGTCTGTGTGTTACAGGTGGTCTGTGTGTGTTACAGGTGGTCTGTGTGTTACAGGTGGTCTGTGTGTGTTACAGCAGGTCCGTGTGTGTTACAGGTGGTCCGTGTGTGTTACAGGTGGTCTGTGTGTTACAGGTGGTCTGTGTGTGTTACAGCAGGTCTGTGTGTGTTACAGGTGGTCCGTGTGTGTTACAGCAGGTCTGTGTGTGTTACAGCAGGTCTGTGTGTGTTACAGGAGGTCCGTGTGTGTTACAGCAGGTCTGTGTGTGTTACAGGTGGTCTGTGTGTGTTACAGCAGGTCTGTGTGTGTTACAGGAGGTCCGTGTGTGTTACAGCAGGTCTGTGTGTGTTACAGGTGGTCTGTGTGTGTTACAGCAGGTCTGTGTGTGTTACAGGTGGTCCGTGTGTGTTACAGCAGGTCTGTGTGTGTTACAGGAGGTCCGTGTGTGTTACAGCAGGTCTGTGTGTGTTACAGGTGGTCTGTGTGTGTTACAGCAGGTCTGTGTGTGTTACAGGTGGTCTGTGTGTGTTACAGCAGGTCTGTGTGTGTTACAGGAGGTCCGTGTGTGTTACAGCAGGTCTGTGTGTGTTACAGGTGGTCTGTGTGTGCTACAGCAGGTCTGTGTGTGTTACAGGTGGTCTGTGTGTGTTACAGGTGGTCTGTGTGTGTTACAGGTGGTCTTCGTGTGTTACAGGTGGACTGTGTGTTACAGGTGGTCTGTGTGTGTTACAGGTGGTCCGTGTGTGTTACAGGTGGTCTGTGTGTGTTACAGGTGGTCTGTGTGTGTTACAGGTGGTCCGTGTGTGTTACAGCAGGTCCGTGTGTGTTACAGCTGGTCCGTGTGTGTTACAGGTGGTCCGTGTGTGTTACAGGTGGTCCGTGTGTGTTACAGCTGGTCCGTGTGTGTTACAGGTGGTCCGTGTGTGTTACAGGTGGTCTGTGTGTGTTACAGGTGGTCCGTGTGTGTTACAGGTGGTCCGTGTGTGTTACAGCAGGTCTGTGTGTGTTACAGGTGGTCCGTGTGTGTTACAGGTGGTCCGTGTGTGTTACAGGTGGTCTGTTAGTGGGTCAGCCGGATGAGGTTCCCCGCAGCTCCATGCTGACGGAGGCCGACCTGCAGTACTACGTCAGCCAGTACAGAAAGCGAGGCTTCAGGTGAGCACATGAACTCACCTACTGAACGTCAGTATTTCCATTTCCTGCTCTGTCTTTTTTATAGTGCTGCTCTTCCTGTATTGGACAGCGGGGTTGGGACAGAGTATCTGTATGACAACAGATCGTATGGCCTCCATACCGATATGATTATTGATATATTGATCACCCTGCTGTGGTCAGTCATCATGTCCTGTTTGGTGTCACAGGGGGCCGTTGAACTGGTACCGTAACGGGGACGTGGACTGGAGGTGGATGTGTTCTCGTCCCACTGCAAAGGTTTGTGACAGAAAACCTCACGAGAGAAGAAACCTGGAATTCATTAAATCATCCTGGAAAACAAGCAGCTGTCCTGGAAAAATGTTTTTCATTGTGTGTGTGTGTGTGTGTGTGTGTCTCAGCTGCTGCTGCCTGCACTGATGGTGACGGCAGGTAAAGACCAGGTGCTGCTGCCGGCCTTGTCCAGAGGGATGGAGAAGATGGTGAGGAAGCCAGCAGTGACATGATCGATCCATCAATACAGGTGATCGGAAAACAAATCTGATGTGACTGTTTGTTGATCGCAGATCCCGAACCTGATCAGAGGACACATCGAGGAGTGTGGACACTGGACTCAGATGGAGAGACCGGAGGAGACAAACAAGATCCTGATATCATGGCTGAAAGACACTCACAAGAAGGAGGGAGGAGTTAGTGTGTCCCCCAAACTGTGAGGGAAGGAAGGAAGGAAGGAAGGAAGGAAGGAAGGAAGGAAGGAAGGAAGGAAGGAAGGAAGGGAGGAAGGAAGGAAGGAAGGACAGCGTATATACATAAATTCTTCAGTTTAATTTAATACCTTTTAATAACTTCACAATATTTTTTAATACCAACACGACTTCCGGCTGCAACTGTAGTGGCAACATTTGGAACTTCAGTGTTGGGAGTAACTAATTATAAAGTAACAGATTACTGCCATTTTGCTGCTTAACTTCCTGAGTGAATAAGTGTCGTAATGCTTACAATTCAAATGAAGTGCCTGTTGGTACTGGATACTTTGCTGCCTCAATAAAAACACTGACCTATAAGGAAGGATAACTGATGAAACAACCCAATGAAGCAGAAATAAAAAGATAATCTTGTGTCAAAAACTGAAACAAAGACTGGATTATTTTTGCGTCATCACACCAAAGACACAAACACTGAACATTTCAAATAACTTTATTTATAAAGTGAAGATCTGACAAAGATCTCTGTGACAACGAACTGTTGGTTTTATTTAAGTTAAAGCAACCAAACAAATACTGAAACATCAGAAAAGCCAGACAGAGAGATGATAAATGAGAAACAAAAATGTTTTAACATTCAACATAAAAACTGAAACAAATGAAACCAGCAGGAGTTTATCTGGTAACTTTCGATAAAAGATGCTGTAAACATGCAAAAAGAACAATATAGAATTCTTAAAGACTGATTTCTTTTTGTAAAATTAATTAATTATTAAACAGTCGCTAGTTGACATTATTGTTTAAAATCCCCTGATTTAAATAATTAGCATAGGTGCTAACAACCTGCACCTTGTATTCCATGTTTGCAGTACATGAAATTTGAGATTACAAACACTCATATAATAAAAAATGTGTTTGTGTCAAATCTCCAAACACAACATTTTTATGCAAATGTAATTTTGTGATATAACAACTTTATTTTTCAAATCATGACGATCAGATTGGACAACACTCCGTCAGAAGAGAGCGGACCAGGAGGAGCGACGTCGCCCTCCAGTGGCTGAGACGAGAACTGAACATTAAACAGTTTTCACAGTTTTTTCTCTTCAAACAGCTTCTTCCAGGCCGGCATGATGTGCTTATAAATCTTGTCTATCTGTAACACACAGATCATTATCATTATATAATGAAATATATGAGAATGTTTGTCATTTATATATGAACTGAGGAGAAGTGGGCCGAGCACAGATCCAGGTGGAACTCCCGTCAATCAAAAACGTTTAAAAAGCTCTCGTTTGATTTGCTGTTGCTCAGGTCTCATGTGGTAATGTTAAGCTTAAAAGAACCGAAGAAACTGATAAGAAAACGAGTTGATATCAGTGAAACAACATCGTCTGTCGACTGACCTGTTCAGATTTCTTGACTCCGTATCTGAAGAGCGTCGCCTGGTGCTCGCTGTTGTGAAACAGGATGTCGAACGTCACCTCGCGGCCCATCATGTCGTCGATCGACTGCTTCACCACATTGTGGAAGTCTCTGGCTGGGTGCACCTCGTCAAACATGTTGCTGACCTGCGACACGTCAGCACTTTGTCATCAGTGTGTTTCTGTGACAGTCGTTCACGACTTGATCACATTTCTCTGAGTTACCTTGTACTTTTTCCCCAGCAACTCCAGGGGATCCAGTTTGACCTCTGACTTCAGAGCTCGACCATACAGAGGCAGCTTAATGTCTGAGTCTGACAAACAAACACACAACAAGTGTTCAACATTGTGTTTGATAACGGAGACTGCCGGGAAAGTCTTAAACAAAACCCAAATAAGACAAACGATCAAGCAGTTTGTGTGCGTGTCATTTTCTTTAAAATACGTAAAAATGCAGTAAGAATATTTTAACGATAGAAATAAAACCATAAACACATAAAACCTGCAGGTTTCTACAGAAGAACAAAGAAAATTCTGTTTGATTTTAGAAGAAATTCACAAAAAGATTCAATATTTTGCTGGAATTGAAGATTTCAGCTTTTAAAACGGAAATAAAACTTGGAAGTAAGAAACAAAAGTGACTTGATGAGAAGACTTATTTGCCTCCTTCCTGCCACAATATTATAATATTAAGTTTCATCCCACAGGCTTTAACATCTTCACTATGTAGAACAACAAACTGTTGAAGTCGCACTGAATTTGTTTCTAAAATACAGAATATCAGGATCACTGGAGGTGAAACACCGACCTCGGCAGGTCAGGTGAGCGACGTAGGGAACGCCGTCCCTCTCTCCGTAGTAGATGGCGAAATGAGAGAAGAACTTGTTCCTGGGATACTCCACGATGTCCCCCGGGAACAACTTGGGGTGGGAATTTTTCTGCAGAGACACAAAGAGATCGTCGAGTAACGAGGCAGGACGTGAGCTTGAAGGTGCTGTTTTAAATTTAACCACAAGAAAAACCTGAAGTCATCTGAGCAGGAAGCCACAACATCAAGACATCACATCAGCTTTAAAACGTTCCCCTGTATTTCTTTTATTCTTAAAATTGATATCTGCTTTAATTACTTGTATATTTCTGCAAAACATGGAAAAAACTAAACTAGCGAGAGAGATTTTCTTGAATAAATCGATGTTTTAGTTCAGACGCAGCAAGACTCCACGAAGACGTTGTGAATGTTTGAAGTTTGTTGAAGTTTGTGCTGAACATCCAGGAGGACCTGAGGAAACCTGGCAGCATGATTTCACTTAAATAGTTGTTGCTGAAAGTTTACAGCCATTAAATTTATTACAGGAAGTCTTTTTTTTTGGCCGTGCCAAGTCAAACCAAGATGCACCAATTTGCTTTTCCATCACCAGTTTTAAACACTGTATACGAAGCGATACTGTCAAGACTCCGACCTGGAAAAACGTAATCACGTGCTGGACTTTTTTCTCGACTCTCTCCTGACCAGAATCAGCCAAAGGTCTCCAGTTCACCCAGAATGCATCAGCTCTTCACTGGCTCGCTGTCTGAAAGCTCCTCTGGGTCTTTCCCCGAGTTCCATCATAGGCATTTAAATTTCAGGATCGCCAGGAGGGAATTTCACGTCATCAAGATTTGATTCTCCCAATTCAAACCTGGAATATGAACTCCTGCATCGAGGGGCCTCGCTAACAACACAAAGGCGGCGCTGAGATCCAGAGCTCCTGGAGGAACAAACACCCGGAGCAGCATCTCATCTGTTATCATTTCTTTGGTCATATTCTGTTTTATTTGCTCTCTCAACGTCACTGGAAATAAAGAATTGCTCTCTTTTTCAAGATTTAAATAAAGTTCGACACACTCTCCATTACGCTGCTGCTGTTTTGTCGATGTTGCACACAAGCGACCACATGACGCACATCGTTACCTGAGTAAACTTTTTGATTTCTGCGTTTTTTGAAGAAAAACTGCCAAAATGTTTCAGACAGAAGCTTTAAATTGTTTTGCAGGAGCTAAAACCAAAAACTTGATTGAATTTTGCAGCAATGTCTCACATCCTCGTTCCTGAAGTGTTCGATGTCTCTCTGAATAATTTAAGAGCAAAGACAACGAGGGAAAGTTGTTTTGATTGATGGTTAATGTTCAGATAGCTCACTGAATACTAGAAAACACATTTTTCTGTGCGATCATCAGCAACAACAGTGAAGATAAACGTTGTAATAAAGTGCGTAGTACTCACCAGGCCCATCGGTTAAACGTCTTCACGGCTGCTTTCTTCAGTCGCTTGTGACCTTAAATCCTCAACAAACACAGGAACCTCATCTGCTTTACATACCGCCTGCACTGATGTGATACTCTCAAGTGCATCAGTCTGTCACAGTCACACAACACTGACCTCGGCCTCCCCATCGCCCTCCATCACACTTACACACCATCAGCACTCGTGTCTTTGTGTTTTTGTGTGTGTTGTTGTGTGTCTCAGCTTCACGTCAGGTGTGTTTTTGTGGGTCGGGGAGATTTTTAGGGACATTTCAGGTTTGTTTTCTGAGCCTTGTGTCTCCCTCAGTGAGCTCTGGGTGTGTGAAGCAGGTGTTTCCTAAACACAGTGTAAAAAGAGGAAGTGGATTAAATTCAGCTTCGATCTGACTCGTTTTATTCAGAGAGGAGAAGGCGACGAGAAACAACAAACCTGGCAACCTCACGCGACCACGACGCACTCTTTACAGGATAAAATAAGTGTGGCGGTGTCGGTGGTCGTCTTTGAAGAAACGTTCGATCGTGAGAGGCTAGCTGTTTCCCCCTGCTTCCAGTCTTTATGCTAAGCTAAGCTAACAACATCCTATCACATCAGAAATTTCACAGAAACAGTGTTGAATTTTACTGACTTTAATGTGACAAATCCCTCGAGCCAGTTCACACATTCACATATTCCACCATATTTCAACCACAGCCTGAGAAATTCACAGTTCTGACATCTCGATCTTCTGTCACTGAACGCTGGATTCACTGCTACTTGATTTGAGAGCTTATTAAAAACACACAAGTGAGAATCATAATGTCTGAAAAACTGTCAGAGCTTCTCGTTAAATCTGACGTCTCACACAACTAAGACAAGCTGACAGAAACACCACGTGTCTCAGTGTTGGATGGAAAATGTCATGATTTAATAAAATTAGAGTTCTTTCATGACTCAGTTCTTTCTGTTTCTTCCCTGATTGGTTGATGTCTGAGAGGTAAAGGCCGACTTTCACAACATCTGGCCTTAAACAAGAGAAACAAGCCGGAACATAAAAATCTGCTTGTCTGGGATAAACGTCTTCGAATTTCAGGATACGGATTTAAAACATTCTGTTACCAAGAGCGACAAAAGAAGACATAAAATCTGCCTCTGCTGTCGAGCGGGGCTCCTGTGCATTCCCAATTCAAAACCCCCTTTAAGAACGTCACGATTTAATGACACTGAGGACTCATTTCTGTGTGACATTTTCATTTCCAGTCATTATGTTGGTTTAAATCATCAGGAGTACAGCTACACAGTTCTGTAGCTTCGTAGGAAAATGTCGTCCACACCAAGAACGATAACAACAAGAAACAGATGTTTTAGAGAAAACGCTTCGACTCATGTGGACGCCGGAGGTCTAAACCGATCAAACTCCATCAGGATTTACAACAACATCGGTTAGATTGATTTCAGCGACATCTTTCTACTCAATAAATCTGCAGAAGAGCTTCCTATCAGTTTGTACCTCTGTTATTAAAGCTAACTGATTCAGTGGACACTTCATCGATGCTCTACTATAAATAACTCAGTCTTGTTTTTTTAGACGACATATTTAAGGCTTGCATGGTGTATATTAAACTGCAAGTTACATATAAAAGACATTATTGTGGATTTTTGAAGTCTGTTTTGTCTTTACTGACGTCCTCTTTGACCATCACGAGGAAAACTGATGTCGACTCCTACAAAAGTTTAGTTCTTGGTGTGAACGGCCCCTAAATTTTGTCCACAACACTCGTTGAGCGCCACAGAAATTAATGCTTGAGCACAGATTTTTTTTTTTTAATCAACATGTTTGCACTTCTGGTTCTCGTGTCGAAGTCTTTGGGTTTCTTTGACGTCTGAAATAAGTCCTCAGGTTTACACAAGCTTGAGAGGTTTTCACGTTTTGTTCTACAACATAAATTTCTCCCCATTTCTGAACTGTGCAGCGTTTGCATGTATTAATAAACAGTTAGCGGTTGCTAACCAGTGTCTCGGTGGGACTACAGAGGTTGTCAGGGACATTAAACGCATCACAGCGAACAGAGACTCATCTACTCACTGAAACCTGTAAACTGATCAGGTGACAGTAAAACGTGTACAGTGGAGTCAGAAGCTCTGCTGACAATCAGAGCTGTGAGACTGAAGCTGCACAGGAACCCCGCTGACAAACTGCATGAGTCCGGATCAAACCACCGCCCGGACTTTAAAGCTTGTGAGATGACGATGATTAAAGAAAGAAAAAGAACCATCCACATTTACAAAATATAGATCATCTGTAGAGAAAAAATAAACATTTAAATTCATCAGGTTCTGATCGGCTTCAGTTAGAAAAGTCACATTTTGACTGAGATCAGCACATCTGAGGCTGTCGACTGCATTTACTAAAGTGTGTGTGATGTGTGTGAAGCAGACACACAAACATACCACACACACACACACATTAATGCCCCGTGATAAAGTCAGTGCAGAGTTACAGTCGTTCAGTCTGTCGAAGGCACCTGAGTCGAGCTCCAACCTGAGCTGGAGGTTCACCAGTGTATACAACACTCACACAGACACACTCTCACACAGACACACACACACACACTCTCTCTCACACACACAGTCTCTAGCTGTGCTCCTGGCCCTGGTCCTGGCTCTCCTGAGTGTCCCGGCCCCAGCTCAGGCCGTTGATGGGGGCGTGTTTGTCCCAGCTGTCCGTGTTGTGTCCGTGTTTCCTCTGGTGCCGTTTGTAGTTGTCCCAGTGACCCGTGGTGTAGTCGCACTCGGCGCAGGCGTACGGCTTCTCGCCCGTGTGCCGCAGCATGTGCCTCTTCAGGTTCATGCTCTGGTTGCAGGAGTAGCCGCACACGCCGCAGTGGAACGGCTTGGCGCCCGAGTGGATGCGCTCGTGCCGGCGAAGGTTGGCGAGGTTTCCGCAGGCGTAGCTGCAGGACGGGCACTGGTACGGCTTCTCGCCCGTGTGCACGCGCAGGTGGCGCTTGAGGTTGTCGAGGTGCGAGGAGGTGTAGGGGCAGTGCGGGCAGCGGTGGGGTTTCTCCTCGGAGTGGGTGTGGGCGTGGCGGGCCAGGTGGTTGGGGTAGTGGGACAGGAAGGGGCAGTGAGGGCAGCGGTACAGCTTCTTGCCACGCTGGCCTCGCCGGGATCCACGAGACGCGGTCGGGCTGCAGGGAGACCCGGGTCCGTCTTTAGACAGCAGGTCCAACGAGCAGCGACGACACACCTGAAGATTCAGACAGAGAGGACGTCAGTGATTGCTCACCTGTCACCATGAAACAAACCACAGCCCGACATCTCTTCTCCACGTGTGATGAAACAGATTAAAGTCCAGAGTTCAGGGAGACGTACCTGTCCTCCGTCTCCCTCCACGTCCCCCTCGGCCTTCTCCCCTTCCAGGTCGGCCTCCTCCAGGGTGAGGCCGCACAGCCGGCAGCACAGGGGGAAGAGGAGGACGGGCAGCGGGGCGGACGGAGACCCGAGGCCTCCTAACGTCTGGAGGTAACCCGAGTCCTGGGACACTCGTAGGGTCAGGTCGGACATGACTGCAGGAGGGAGACACAACGTTCACAATGTGTTTTCTTCAAGTTAGTTTTCTGTCTCAGAAAAAACCTAATCTGATCTCTTTAACTCTGCTTTGCATTTTCTTTCGTTTAACCCTGAAGAGCGTTAGAAAACCCCACTAAGAATAGTCCCAGAAGTGACGCGCTGCAGGTTTTTACCGATAATAAGAAACTTATCTCGAAGCTCAAACTTCCTCTTTTTACTTACAAATACACTTTAAATAAACAAAAATCCCTTCTGGTTCTGTTTGACTTCCTCGCTGACTGACACTTTGTTTGTGAATCAGTTTGAGTCTCGTTTCACTCACTTCTTCTCGATAATCACGATGTAAATCATCAGGATTAGATTTAAAGACGCAGCTGGATTTGTTTCAGACCTGTAAGCACTCGACCAGAGAGAACGTCTCTTCCTCATTTTCAACTTCACGGTTCCTCTTTTCTGCTCAGCGCTTCCAAAAATAACATTTTCCCCTGTGGGCTCCAAAAAGGAAAGAATAACCCCCAAGACTGAAGCGTAGTTACATTCCTGCTCAGAGATCTTTTAATTAACGTTCATGCAGCATTTCATGGATCTTTTCCACGTCCTGCTCTTTTGCTTTTGAACACATCAGAGTTCACCGCTCTGCAAACACACAGCAGGAATAAACATGTTCCTCACACAGAGAAAGACAGAACTTAATGTAGAACGCTTGCTTTCCTTCTGTGCTGTCGTGTAGTTGTAATAAATCTTGTGGGATTTTTTTTTACCTTCTTCAGTTTCAGCGTTCTTTTTCCGCCGCCCTCGCCGTTTCTCCTTCTCCCTCCGCTGCGGTCTCTCCTGCGTGTGCATGCGCTGGTGTCGCCGCAGGTTTCCCAGCGAGCTGCAGGCGTAGCTGCACTGGTGGCAGCGGTACGGCTTCTCCCCGGTGTGGGTGCGGGCGTGGCGCTGCAGGTTGACGAGCTGGGCCGAGGCGTAGGGGCAGACGGGGCAGCGGTACGGCTTCTGGCCGTCGTGGGTCCTCATGTGGCGCTTCAGGTGGTTGGAGTAGCGCGAGGTGAAGGCGCACAGCGAGCAGGAGTACAGTTTAGTCGGGAGGTCGCCGGCTCCGTCCGCCTTGCTGCTAGGCTTCGTGTCGGAGTCGCTGGCCATGGTTCTGTCGGCCGGGTTCGACCCGTTCAGCTGAGAGGAGGCTTCGTGCTGGAGCCCGTCCTCACAGGTCTGACAATAAAGCTCCGCCCCCAGGTCGAGGCCCACACCTGGAACACAGGAAATCACACATCAGTGTCATTAATCCATCACACCAGAGATCCAATTTACATATCAAAATGATCAACACAAGCACAGAACACGTCAGGACTCGGGTTTGTAATATTTACTTAATCTCAGGATGTTCCAACAACTAATTAATCAAAAAGATATTGTGTTTATTCAAAGAGTCATGTGAAGCCGTTAATCACCTTCTGCATTCAACAAAACTTATTTTAAATTATGATGATCGTGACCATCACAGGCATATTTTCATGAATGAATGACTTCATTTAGAAACCAAATATTAAAACATAACAAGAGACAAACTAAAGTAACAGCATGTAAAAGAAAAACTTCTACATCCCTTTCAACAAATTCTCTGACAGTATATAAATAAGAAACAACTCAATGTCACATAATAAATAATAACAAAGAGTCAAAATGACAAATGGCGCGGCAGGTACCCAGGTCGAAGCCCGTCCCCAGAGGCGTGTCTCCCAGGAGCTGACCACACCCCCTACAGGAGAGGAAGGCGGGGAAGGCGGAGTCTGATGGTGCTGACGGGTCGTCCTCCACGCTCAGAGAGAAGACCGTCATACCTGCAGGAGAACAGAGAGGAGGAAGTCTTCAACACAACCACATCAACACGTTCACTGTGTGTGTTCTGATCTCATCAGGAAGAACTTGAAGGTTCTTGGTGGTATTTCCTCTTTTGAACCCGTCTGGACTCCACGACTTATACAACCCTGGTGTACGCATGCATGTGAAGCCAACAACAAACACCTCATCATCTATCAATTATCATCATAACTTCCCAAAGTGACGTCTTTAAATATCTTCATTTGTCCAACCAAAACTCAAAGACTCTTCAGTTACCGTCATAAATCAGGAAGAAAAGCAGCAAATCTTCATATTTAAGAAGCCAGAACCAGAAAATGTCAACAACCGACTGTGTTTGTGGTGCGTTCAGGAACACCTGGGACAAATCCTACTGACTCTACCTTTAACTTTAATAGTTTTTGAATTTATGTTTACATGTCAGAGCCTGAACTCTGTTACTTTTACTGGAGTAAAGAAGCTGGATCAGTTCTTCTACTTTTACACAAGTATCTGAACTCCTATCAGTTTTATCTTTTAAAAGATAAAAGATGTGTGTGTGTGTGTGTGTGTGTGTGTGTGTGTGTGTGTGTGTGTGTGTGTGTTACTGACCGGCCTCTCTCTCCAGTCCCATGATCTCCGAGTCTCCAAACTCGAGCTCTCCGCTCAGCAGGAAGTCGCTCTCCAGAACGAGGCAGCCGGGCTCACACACCACCGCCCCGTCCTCCGACTCCACTGCACACACACACACGGAAACACACAGAAACACACACACACACACACACACACACACACACACACACACACACACACACACACACACACACACACACACACACACACACACACACACACAGTGATTACTTGCAAACAAACAAATCAATATACACGTCTAAACACGAGACGGACAGCACAACAGTTTTTAATTTCCTTGTAAAGTAGAGGGAGTTCTGCACACACGTGTCACAGAGCGAGATGGAGATTTATCTTCTTGTCTGTAGAAACAAATAATGGAGATCTGCGCTGAGGGAAAGTAAAAGAAGAAGATGGACGGGAGAGGAGGAGGCGGAGAGGAAGCGAGAGAGCGAAGCGAGCAGAGGACAAGCAAAGGAAACCGCTGAGGATGAGATAAGTGCAGAGGAGGAAGAAGAGTCGAAGGCTGAGTCAGGAAAAGGAAGAGGAGTGAAGGAAGAGAAACACAGCGAGAGGACGTGACACTCTCATCAACTTCAATGGCTGTTTGTGCAGCGAACACTCTTGTATCCACTCAGGCTTCATCGAAAGCTCTTTACAGACACAAAGATGGAGAATCGGTGATATCTAAGGATGAAAACGCCTCCAGATACAGAATCTGCTGAGGCTCAAACGTCACGCTCTCCGTTATTATGTCGCATTTAGACTTCTGTGACGTCTTTGGCGCTGATCTCTCTCTCAGGCTGCACCGTCGTGACCTGGTTAATATTAGAACTGTGTCTGTAATCATTCCTGTCACGTCCACAGCTGCATGTCAGAAGGTCAAAGAGCGTCTGAACAGTCAGCTGTGAGCTGTGTGGAGGTGTGAAAATGGGCTGGAGTTGATATTCAAGCTCTTCATTCATTCACACACATTTCTGTTATTCTTCTGCTATTTAAAGCTGAATGTGTTTTGAAGAAAGACCGTCTGAAAACGAGCGCCGCTCTCCTCGCGATGATTCACCACGATCAAACACTTTGAGCCGAGCGAGTGAAGAGGCTGCTTCCTGGTTATTTTCCTCCTTACAGCCCGAGTGTCTCTGAATCCTGCAGTCACGTGTCGGGCCGTGTGAAAACCTGACGTATCGTGACCGACAGGAGCAACCTCGTGTTTGTTTCAGCCGTTGTCAAGACTCTTTACTTTCAACGGTCGTCTCCAGGACGTTTCAGAAAACGAGATGAGATGTTCAGACGAATGGAATGAGAGAAAAGGTCAAACAGGAAGCGAGGGTGGTGGTGGGGGGGAAGGACGGGAAGGAGAGCAGGGAGCGCGGGGAGGTCAGGTACAGGCCAACGAAGAGGAAGCAGAGACAGGAAGCAGAGAGGAGGAAGAGAGGAAGTGAACACTCAGGATGAGATAACAAACATGTCTCCAGCAGTCTTCCTCTCTCTCAGACAATGAGGAAGAGCCTGAGCCTGGTGAAGACAGCCTGTTACAGCAGCTTTTAAACCTAAAACAGGTCAATTAAAGTGTTTTTACACTAACAGTGACAAACAAAGAAGCATTTCTCTAAGCTGAGCTGCTGATGGGAGGTTTGTGAGGAGCAGCAGGTCGTTAACACCTGGAACCAGGCGGGCAAACTCACATTTCACCGGCTGAGGGTTGGATTGTTTCCTCCGCGGCATCTTCGCCCCTCGTCCCCGCCGATCCTGCTCTGTTTGCGGGGCGGCACCGCACACACAGTGGGCTCAAGTCCGTCCGACCGAGCGTCCGTCAGCCAGCCAGGCAGCCAGCTAACTGCATGTCATCATCATCACCTCCTTCCTCTTCCTCTTCCTCCAACGGACAGCAGCGGCGTCATCACGAGCAGCTGATTAACACAGTTTAATTCATCACAATCAACCCGCTGCACACAAACACGCACGCAGTGTCGGTTTAAAACACACACCTGCCACTTTAAAGTTAGCTAACACTGCGCGAGGCGTTCTTTGTTATTGTTCCGCAGTAAATAGACGGAGCCATCTTGTTAGCCACCTAGCTAGCTGCTCAACTTCAGCGTGACAAATTAACCCGTTTAAACTACAAACTGTGGGTGAAACCTGCGTGTGTTCGCGTCCCGCCGCTCGCCGACCTACCTGCGATACATCCACAGGTGTGAAGCCGTCGACAAAACGCCGCTGACGGTGTGAGAACGAGTCTTTTGTTGCTGAGCGCACACACCGCTGCTGGCTCAGGCTCGCCGGGTCCGGGATCCGTGTGACGTCACTGACAGGCGCAGAGGGTTGTGGGGATTGTAGTCCTGTGTTTGTTTACGTTCGTCTCTTCCTGTTTTTACTTTTAATCACGGTTTGTTTGATCTTTAAAATGACTCGTTCTCAGTTTATAGCTTTGATTGAAGAGAAATTTGTGACTTGAACGTGATATTATAAAAAAATTATTTGTAGTCCTTATTTTTTAAATGTAGTTTGCTTTTTTAAATTTTCAGTTGTTTTTTTTAAATCAATATTTGTTTTACTATCAAAATTAATTATTTCAGTTTATTATTTTGATTGAAGAGAATTGTATGACTTGAAGATTATATTATAAAAAAATATTTGTAGTCCTTATTTTTGAAATGTAGTTTTGTTTTTCTGTTTTTAGTTGTTTTTTTTAAAAAACAAAAAAACAAAAAAACATTTGTCTTACTTTTAAAATTAATCATTTTCACTTCATTTTAATTGAGGTTTGCGGAATCTGGGTGATGTCCCTGACAGACACAGAGGATTGTGGAAGTTGTAGTCATTTTTTTTCCTTCTTGTTATGTTTATGTTCTTTGTCTTTTTCTGTTTGAGTTTATAATCGAGTGGTTTCACTTTTAAAATTAATCTTTTTTTTAAATTTATAATCTTTGATTGAAGAGAACTGTATGACTTAAACCTGATATAATAAAAACAAAAATATTTGTAGTCCTTATATGTGTTATTTGTGTGTATACATGTATGTCCTGGGATACATATAATTCTACTGTCCAAGTTTCCTCTTATTATTATGGGCTTCCATACTATAATGGTCCACAACATCTTTACTTTTAGTCAAGCACGACTTCTGAGCTTTTTGAACTTTTTTTAAACTAAAAACAACAATAACCAAAAAAATCTAATCCAACATCTCTACAGAGGTACCTGAGAAAAAACCTACACAAAACAAAAATCTGCATGAGGCTCCTTTAATATAATGAAATTCAATAATAAATATACACACAAAGGTGATTATCAGCCTGTGAATTTAGATTAACTAGAAAAGAGTATCATTGTGTTTATTTTCTAGATGATACATGAAACATCGATACTCATCACGACGTATGGCGTCCCACAAGGCTCTATCCTGGTTCCACTATGTTTCTCTATCTGTTACCATGTTAATGTGATCTGCAAGCTACTCGATTTTCTATTTGTGCTGAATCACAAGTTCATCATGGACTCAAACTCGTCAATCCTCAGCCTGGTGTTTCCTCTGCGGATCTTCCTGTAGGACACACTTTTGTACTTGGATGACTGATTGCCGTCCTTCTTCTTGTCGTCTGCTGCCTCCGCCTTGCCGTTCATCGTGTGAGAGTTTTCACCTCCCTCCTCTTTGCCTCCTTCGTCCTCGTTCGCTTCGCTGGTTGAGTTCTGGGTCGGACCGGGCTCGTCGCTCTCTGGTCCGGCCCTTAACGGCGACTGAGCAGCTTCATCCATCAACGCCGCGTTCTCCTCCGACCTGCAACCTGAGGCTTGTAGATCTGGAGGTGGAAGTAATAATAATTAATTAAAATGTAATTTGTTTCATTGAAGTGCTTTTTAAAGGTTACTGGCTCTGTCGAGGTTTTTCCATCATCATTTGCTTCTGATTATTGAGTGAGTGTCATCTTTGTGGAATTTTAATTAGATTTTAATGAATGAATTAACTCCACTGTGTGTAATTGTGTTCCAGCCAATCATTGCTGCAGTTACCTAAGATCCTCTCTGCACTGCAAACAAGCTCCAGAAGAACACTGAAGCTCTGACAGCAACAAATCACTTCATAGGGTTTTAAAACCTTCATTTAAGTTTAGTTTTTATTTTACAGTAATCACTAATAATGCATTTTTTTAATGCTATGAGCATTATTGACAGTAATGATACAAATTAGCTCAAAGAAATGTGGTTATTGTTAGTTTTCCTAAAGAACCAAACCTGATCACACTTCAGTTCAGAGGAGGATATTGTGGAAATTCACTTCTAACCAAAAATTATGAAAACATTGATTTATAAATTGAGTTTATTGTTAAAATCGTGGCAGGAATTGGCTTTTCTTTTTTCTTTTGCACAAGTTAAACTCACTAAGAATTTAAACACAGCCTTCTGTTATATTCTTTATTTCAAAATAAACAACTATGACTTAAATGACATCAAACCTCATTTTTAAATCTCATATATGGTCATTCTTTATGTTCTGGCTCACATTGTTAGTGGCAGGGTCCGCCATCGCTTCCTATCTTAAAGGTGCAATATGTAAGAATAATACCACCTGTTGGATTCATGCTTAAAACAGCATATGACCAGTGTAACCGCTATCTGCTGCTAACTGTAGCTGCCATTAGCTAATTAGCTCAGTGAGCTCAGTTAGCTAGTTAGCTCAGTTAGCTGTGCAGCATCTGATATATATATATCGCAGCTTTAAAGGAACAGTTCACCCTTTCAGACTCATAACTTTAGGTTTTTAAGCTGTGATATCGTGGATGTCGTCCTCACCTGGAGCAGGAAGTGATGTCAGCGAGGTCTCCACCTGCAGACTGTGAACCTCCACCTGTGAGGGATCCCTCAGAAGGAGCCGAGCGTCCTCAGTCTGCAGCTCTGAGTCTGTCGGAGCAGCAGTCCGGGTTGAAGCTGCCTCCGGCTCTTTGTCGCTGCTCGGTGATGTGAGAGAAACGTCCTCGTTGTGTTTGTTGGCAGCAACCGAGTCGTTCTCTTCTTCTGCGACGACTCGGAGCGCTTCACTTCCTGTTCCACACAGTTCAGACTCCTGCAGACCTGCCGAAGCAGCTGATCTCTGGGAGTCTGACTGCATGAGATGATTCATCAGCTCCTTGGTTGGTCCACACGTTTCTTCTTCTGCATGTTCTTCTCTGTCTGCTGAGGCCTCCACTTCTTCTTCTTCTTCTTCTTCTTCTTCATCTTCGTCTCGGTCAGTCTGTTTTTGTTCATCGTTCTGTCCCTCCTTTTCTTCTTTTTCCTCCATATTTTCTTTTTCCTCTAACGTGTCCTCTATGTTTCCTTTGTCTTCCTCCACCTTATCTTCTTTGTCCTCCATCTTTTCTTCTCTTTCATCCACCTTTTCTTTTTCTTCCTCTATCTTTTCTTTTTCCTCTAACTTGTCCTCCACCTTTTGGTCTTTGTCCTCCATCTTTCCTTTATCTTCCTCCACCTTTTCTTTTTCTTCCTCCATCTTTTCCTCAGCCTCCTCCACCTTTTCTTTTTCCTTTAACTTGTCCTCCATCTGTTCTTCTCTTTCCTCCACCTTTTCCTTTTCTTCCTCCATCTTTTCTTTTTCCTCTAACTTGTCCTCCACCTTTTCCTTTTCTTCCTCCATCTTTTCTTTTTCTTCTAACTTGTCCTCCACCTTTTTCTCTTTGTCCTCCATCTTTCCTTTATCTTCCTCCACCTTTTCTTCTTTGTCCTCCATCTGTTCTTCTTTGTCCTCCATCTTTTCTTTTTCTTTCTCCATCTTTTCCTCAGTCTCCTCCATCTTTTCTTTTCCCTCTATCTTGTCCTTTACGATTCCTTTATCTTCCTCCATCTTCTCTTCTCTTTCCTCCACCTTTTCTTCTTTGTCTGCCATCTCTTCTTTTCCTTCCTCCATCTTTTCTTGTTGTGCCTCCATCTTTTCTTCTTCTCCACCACTCCATTGTTCTAGTTCTTCTTTATCGGCCTCCTTTTCTTCTTTTTCAACATGACGTTCTTCATCTACCTCTTCCTCCTCCTTTTCTTTCTCCTTTCTTTCATCATCTCTTTTCTTCCCCAAAGTCTCCTTTTCCTTTTCTTCTTCTTCTTCTTCTTCTTCTTCTTCTTCTTCTTCTTCTTCTTCTTCTTCTTCTTCCTTCGCCTCAGATTGTTCTTTCCTCTCTTCCACCTCCTCTTCCTCATGACTTTTCTCTATAACCTCCTTGTCTTCTTCTTCTTGAGACTTCCACTCTTCACCTTTCTCTCTATCTTCTGCTTCTTTCTCAGAGTCATCCTCTTCCTCCTTTTCTTTATCATCACTTCCATCTTTTCTAAGCTCCTTCTCTTCTTTCCCCTCCACGTCTGTTTCCTCCTCTTTCACGTGTTCTTTATTCTCCATCTCTTCTTCATCCTGTCTCTCAGTCACCTTCTCCTCTTCCTCAGTCTTGTCCTCCTCCCTTTGTTCTGTCTCTCTCTGGGTCTGCTCTTCCTCCTCTTCCTCCACCTTCTCTTCTTCTACCTTCGCCTCTCCTTGCTCTTCTTCCTCCTCCTCCATGTCTACCTTTTCTTCTCTCTCCCCTTCAGTCTCCTCCTCTTCATCCTCCACTTCCTCTTTTGTCCTTGTTTTCTCAACTTCAACATCTCCCTCACTCGTACCTTCTTTCTGCACTTCTTCTTCTCCTCGTCGCAGCTCCTCTTCCTCTTGCTTTCTGTGTTCCTCCACCGTTTCTTCTTCTACCTTTGTGTCGCCTGCGTCTCGTCTCTCCTCGGCTGAATCCTTCCCTCCGGTGTTTTCAGCCTCCTCCTCTCTTTTGCCTTCAGAGAACATCGGCTCCATCGTGTCCTCTAACGACAGAATATCTCCAAACAGCCCGACTGCCTGAATAACCCTCGTCACGATGGAGTTTTCCTCCAGGTCCAGGCTGTCCAACATTTCTTCAGTCGTCCACCAGCTCGCCATGATGATGGGAATGAGAGAAAAGTGTTGTTGAGGAATGTGTTCACAACCACTCGTCCATGTTATGAAAGCATTCACACTGAGTCAGAAAGGATTTGATTAATGCCGACTGGCAGACACAGAGCACACGTCTTTTCCCAATCCACAGTCTGGTGACCCGAAGGCCACGTTTTCAGCCTCGGGTCTGTAATACTTTAATCTGTCAGGTGTGAGCTCTCGCCTTCACGCCACTCTTTAAATAAATATGCACATATTTAATTTGTAGAAGAAGAAGTCAGATACTCACTGAGAGTAGAAGAAGCCGTGTCATCTAAAAACACTCTGCTGGGAGTGAAAGATCTCATTTTAAATGTAAACTCATGTACGGACGAATCATCAGTGAAATCCACTTAAAGTATTAAAAGTACTCATAATGCGATGATTAGCAGAGTTGGTCCGGCCCAGTAATGGGCCTGAGTTATGGTCCAGAGGGGTTCAGAACCACACAGCCAACTGTACCACCAGTGTTGGGCGAGCTACTTCCAAAATGTAATGTATTGCATAGTACTAGTCACTTTCATTTGAAAGTAATGAGAGTCTTTACAATATTACTGTCTGTGTACAGTAATCCATTACTGATGACACTACTGCTCTGGAACTTCCCCCAAAACTACAGCAGAAGTACGAAAGTGTGGTGATGATTTAATAGCCAACCAACAACCAACTAACCAACAAATCAATCATCAAACCCAAATTGACTTTGAGGGAAATTGCTCCAAACTGGGACTGACCTGCAGAAGTCAGACAGAAACAATTTAAAGTGTCTTGTAACAAAGAAATCAGCAGCTGTTTATTAACTTCTTGTTGCAAAATAGCAGAATATTATAATTAAATTATGTTGTGGTTATTTGTAAAAACGTTTGAGGTCATCATTGTGATATTCGGGGTTATTTTGGTGGAGGTTTGATGAATATGTTGCCTGTTAGTTTCCTCTCTCTTCTGTCAGCTGCAGATCAACATTCCCGCCGTGGTTTATCCAGCTGTGGCATGTAAAGCTTCACAATAAGCTGCAGTGAGTGTTAAAGTCTCACATGTGTGGGTGTTACGTAAACAGGTACACAACTACGTCACTTATATAATTATTAGTTTTCTGAAAATATCTCTCACATCTTCAGATCTTCAGATCAGCAGCACCGCTGCCGCTGTCCACCAGATGGTGGTGTACGTTGCACAAATCCACACAAACCGCCTGTTTTCTGAGAACAAAACAGTCTTTGACGACCAGAATGAACAGAATTATCAGCCACTTTTCCTGGAAACGCTCTTCTCGGCTTGTTTTACGGGACGCATAAATGGAATTGTGACTTTAAGTTGCTTCAGCTGTGTGTTGCATGGGAAAAAATACACAAAACAATTAAACACAAGTGTGCTAAAAGACACTCCAGCTCATTTCCTTCCTTAGCCTTTGAATTTATGTACTTTAGATAATCGGAGCTGCAGACACACATCAAGAGCCTCCTGCCACCAGGCGGCCCGAGACAGGCGGGGAGAGAACATCAACTGACTCCATGAATTATTCTTTAAAATAAATATATTTCAAATGATTCAAAAACATTAAAACAAACGAAATCTCCGGCTCTGATGTGCAGGAAACTGTGCTTCAGTGGTTTCAGTTACTCAAAAGTCAGCTGACCTTTTAAATATTTAAATCTGAGCCAGTAAAGACACAAATTAAATAAATAAAATGTGTAATATATAGATCTATCAGTTATATGTCTAATCTATTGCATATATAGTCCATCAAGCGATAAGCTGAAACATAAACCTGTTAATCAAATATCAACACTTTGTATAATAATAATAAAATGGCAGATTTATCATGAATCAAACTTTAGTTAATAGTTATTTCACTGTTAACAAACAATGAAATACTTTGTTAGCAGTTTATCAAGCAATTGACAAACGCGTGTCGTCATTTTTCAGAACATTTATTGCAATAATAAAATAACATAACAGTACAAATGAGATCTGATTCATTTTTCAGGAGTTTCACGTCATCTTTTATGAAAATATGCGCTACATAATGTCTTAAAATCAGTTTTACATTCAACCGTGCTGCAAGCAAAAACCTACTTAAACCTACTTTTATTGATAACGTTCTAAACAATCAGTCATCTGTATAAAGTTTGGATGCCTGATGAGATAAAAGTGCTTCTTCTCCTGACTGATGTTGATATAAACTTGCTTTGCTTCTTGATTCTCGACATCTACGATTTAAAAAAATGTGATTATCTACCTTTACAAAAGATTTTACTGTTTCTTAACTCTTGTTTGTGCGTCAGTCGTTTGCTCTAAGTTTCGCTCCGGCTCTGCGACTTCGCCTCCTGCTGCGCCCTCCAAGCCGTCAGCACCTCGTCGTCTTCGGCCTCAGCGGCGGCCCGAGCTCTGATCCTCTGCCGGGTTTGGGCGAGGAAGGTTGCGATGTCATCCTCCTCTTCGTCAGCCTCCTCCCTCCTGCTCCTCCTCCCTTCCGTCTCGCTGCTTTCATACCGTGAACGATGAGCGAGTGTTCTCCTCGTAGAGAAGTCGGAGTAGCTCTCGGTTGCCTCGTCGCCGTACGATCTCCCCGCGTGGCTGTGGAACCCGTTGCAGGAATATTCAGCGTCTTCACTCGTTAGATCCTCCTGCAACCTCGATCTGTATCGAGAAGAGACGCCGTACGATTCATCTTCTTCTTCATCAACAGCGTACGAGGCCCTGCGGCTTGAATAGTCGAACTCGGAAGCGGAAGCATCGAGATCGTCGTAGGGATCCTCAGCTTCGGCTCCAGAGGCCGGTTTCCTCGGAGGAGGTCTGACGCTTTTCAGCCAGTCGTCGATGCTGGTGTCCTTATCTTTCTCCAGGGAAGGGTTGAGGTTCAGGCACCCAGAGAGGCCAAAAGTCCTCGCTGGTTTCTCCTTTTTCTTTGCCTCCTCAAGAAACTCCTCCTCTCTCCTCTTCCTCTCCTCCTCCTCATCCTCGTCCTCCTTCGGTTTCTTCTTCTTGTAGAGGGTGCTGCGCTTGTTGTCCTCCAGGATCTTCTTCTTTTCGTAGGTGGCCATCTTGCCCCTCATCTCGGACTTGATCTCCTTGTCCATGGCGTCCAGTTTGCCCATGTTGACCTGGTCTTGGAAGAGGCTGAAAAGAGGCACGCTGGTGGTGGTGATCTTGTTCTTCCTGGAACCCAGGGTGGAGTCCAGGGTGGAGCCCAGAGCGGAGCCCCTTCCAGTGAGACCAGAGATGCTGCTCGACCCGCCAGCTGAGAGGACGGACGCTGCCCTGCCACGACCCTGAGATAGGGCGCTGGAATAGGAGGCGCCGCTCAACAAGGACGCTTTGTCGTCGTCCACGCCGCGACCTGAAAGCACGCTCGCTGCACCGCCATAGCTGAACTCTGACCCAGCACGTGACGGAGGAGGCAGGCTCATCTCGCTTTGCTTCTGTTTGATCGTTTCGGAGACGACGTTAGCGATCCAGTTTTGGATGCTGGAGAGGTTTACCATCGGTTCACCTCCGGGGCCCTGGACGGTAGGAACTGGGAGGATGGGAGGAACTGGAGGGTTGACTTGGACTGCAGATTGTGCTGATCTCATGCTGCGAGGCTGTGAAACGGAGGATATGACAGACGACCTGCCGCTCAGCATGGACATGTTGTCATCGTTGGCGACGCTCGGCGGTCCGTTCACTCCTGCTCCGGCCCAGAAGGCGGACAGAGGTATCGTCCCGCCGCTGACGGAGCTTTCGTTGTCCCAGCCACACATGGACTGACTCTCCTCTAAAGTTTTCTTCGAACGCTCCAGGATCTCCTCGCGTCTTTGCCTCCGTTTGATCGCTGCGGAGTCCTCACCGCGACTCATCTCCAAAATCTCATCCTTGTTCTCCTCTCCGTAACGCTTCTGCTGCCTGAGCTTCCACGACTGATACGCCGTCAGGTTGACATCTTTGAATGCTGGCGTCTTGGCTTCTCCTTCGCCGTCACCATCCTCTCCGTCTCCGACAGAACTCTTCTCTCCGTCTTCTCGATCTTTCTTGTTCCAGCCAAATTGGATCCTCTTGATGCGCCAACGCTCCAGAGGCGTCATCTTCTCCTTGTTCTTCTGGCAGAAGTTGTACATGGAGGTGGTGTCAGAGAGGAGGCTCTGCACCTCGTCATCAATATTCTTTTTCTGTCGTTCGCCATCTTCTGTCGCGGTGCTCTCGCTGCCTTCGTCGTCCTGTTTCTTGCGGTAGCGAGCGGCAGCTTGTTCCTCAATTTCTCTCAAGCGTTGCTTCCAGAGATCAGAGTAGCTCGTGCAGCTGGAGGAGGACATCGCGTCCGACGGGGGACGTCTGTTACGACGCTTCAGCCGCTCTTTCACAGCTCGGACGTCCTCGCTGGTGACGCTGTCCACATCTGCGTCTTCCTTCGTCTTCTTTGGTCGACCCTCAGCGAGAGATTCTACATCCTCGCCGTCGCTGTTCAGCTGCTTCTCCCACCAGTCGTCGTCCTGATATTTCTCGTTCCTCCGCTGCCACTCGCGGATCATGCTGCCGAGGCCGTCATCATCATCTTCGCCATCTTCTCTGTGGTCCTGCTCCAGGAGAATCTCCTCCTGATTTTGGGCCGGTCCCTGGTTGTCCCGTCCGTTCTGCGCTCCGATCATTCCGCTCTTGAGCGCCGCAGCAGCTGCTGAAGAGGCGATGCTGCTCATCACGCTCTGTCCGTCCTCCTCCTCCTCCATCATGATGGACTGTGCTTTCACCCCAATCAGACTCTGCTCTTCCTCTTTATCCGTATCATCATCATCATCATCATCATCGTCCCCGCCCTCGCCGAAGATGCGAGCACGAGCGCGTGCATCGATAACAGAGCACTGGCTGAGCGTGTCATCGTCGTCATCGCGTTCCTCCATCAGGCTCTCGTTGAGCTCTCGCAGCTGCTTCAGGAAGCCTTCGTTGGGGTTGATTGGGCGCTTTTTCCTCATGGACGTCAGCGCCTCCATGATGGACATGTGCTGGAAGATCATCAGGTAGGACGCCACCAGGACAGCAGAGCGACTGACGCCCATCATGGAAACCACAAGAACCTTTCCTGCGAAGACAGACAAACCAGTTATTTTAGCCTGAATGAGTCCAATCAATGGATTTATAGTCATTCATTTTAATCTCAGTCCCTTTATTGCACCACTGATACCACCAGTTCAGCCATTTAGACTTTTATCTCATAATTTTTATGACTTTTTATGTAATTTTTATGACTTTTATGTAACTTTTATGACTTTTGACCTCACAATTTTGTCAGAATTTATTACAAAACACATACTGAAGTCACGCTTGTCAGTTCTTTCCTACAAAGATAAAAAATCTAATTAACTGTGTGTTTACAGCTACTTTATAGTGTGTTAAAATCCATTTCTTACATGTTTATAATCGGATGTTTAACTGCTAAATATGGGGGTTTGTAGTAAAGTGATTAATTTAAATTGTCCGGCTCATATTGCATTTGAAACATTCTCCGTAGTCAGGAAGCAAAACTCTCAATGAAAGTCCAAAACAAAATATATGATGTAAATTTGATTACATCTTTAGTGAAAACATGTGGGAATGACTTAAATCGCATGATCGTCTGTTAGGAAAACAGTAAAAACTGTTGATTTGCGCTGATCAAATATAAATGACATGTGGCTGTAAGAATTTCATTACACACGGCGATGAGACGCTTCACGAATCAGCTGCAGTTTGGATGAATGAGAGACGGTCAGCACTGTTACATGACCGTCTTCCAGGAACACAGAAACTCTGTGTGTCCATAAAACGCTTCTCAGAAACTGTGATGTTGTGTAAGTGAGGAGGTGTGACCGCGTGGCCATCGACCCGCGGGCGACGTACGGGTGAATAATGTGCTTTCAGCGCGATAATGAAAGAGTTGTCTTTGTAGTAAACAGATAAATAACGACAGAGCGGAAACACCACAGGACACCAGAGCACAATGAAACCTCTCATGTCAGAATTTAAAGTCACAATAAACTTTATCTTAGAGATTGAAGTGGTAACTTACATAAGAAGGAATCAAGAATCATCATATTAGAATCGATGATATGAATGCTTTCACCACGAACCGAAAGTCAGATAACATAGCAAGTACGCAGGTGTTTAAATTCAGAGACGACTGCATGATTCGCGGTAATATTAGCCAACTGTGAAGCCAAAAGGAAGCTTTCTTTAACACAATGGAGACTAAAAACACTGATGAGGACAGACAAACTAAGACGTTTCTCACCCTTGTGCGTCAGCAGAGCCTCGTCTAGGAATTCGGCGGTGGAGCGAAAGTGAGCGGCGATGTCGGCGTCGGGGAAGTCGTCCACCTCGATGCCCATGTACTGGATGTTCATGCCGGTGTAGAAGGACTCGCCCGTGTAGACCCCCGTGCCGTGGGCGGTGTTGAGGATGTGGGTGATGCCCATCCGCTTCAGACGCGCCTTGTTGACCGCCACAGATCTGAAGAAGAGACACAAACGTTAGCTGACAAGGAACAGATGTATGAACGTGGTTTTCTCTCCACATGGATGGCGTGACTCACTTCTCGGCGATGAAGATGTTGGGCCACACCTCGTCCACGGGGTTGAAGGGGGCCTCCAGCCGGTCCTGCACCATGGCCCTCTGGATGTCCAGCACACAGGGGGTGTTGTAGGGGCTGCGGTCGTCGATCATGTCCCTGACTCGGTTGTAGAGGTCTTCCACCATCAGCTGCTCGGCGGTTTCCAACATGGACTCCGGGATGGACTCGGCACGCACGCTGCGAGGCGGCAGCTCTGCGGGGGAAGAAGATCACGGATATGAACGACTTGGAGAGATTCAGTTGTTGCTATCCGACTTAAACTTTAGAGACATCTGATGTTTCTTTGGTTGTTTCTTTGTTTTAAATCAAATCTCCAGCAACTTCGGTTCTTTAGCAGAACGCTGCAACTCTCTCAACGTTTGACTGTGAAGCTCCAGAACTGTTCTGTGGACTACGACGCTTCACATGACTTTATATCAACATGCAGGAAAGAGATGATGACTGGATCTGACGTTTTGGGTGAACTGTTCCTTCTAACACGACAAAGAAGAGCTCATCTTCCTCTGGATTTCTCTCTGAGACACACATGTTAAAACAAACGGTGTTCTCGATCTCTGATCGCTGTGAAGCTTCACAGATCACCAGACTTTACAACAATCACTTCATTAATGCCGCTGTCACGGCTGCATCGTCCGCCCTGCAGATGAAACATACATCGTCCATTAAGCTGCTCTTAATGTAATGTGGGAGGAGAAGCCGGATACAGGAGCAGATCTTTGTCATACCAGCTCATTTCCTCAATCAGCACGACTCAAGAGCATCTCTGTCCGCGGTAATGAGCTGAGGGAATGAAACGGCGACTCTCAGTAATTGGAGATTATTCTGCCAAATTAGAGCCGTTGAATGTGGACTTAGAGCTCATTACTCCAAATACTGAAGTCTGATCTGTGAGGAGTCGTCCATCAGGAGAAATGAAGCCTCAATACCCTCAAACTCACACAGAACTTATGTGACTTTAGAAAAATTCAGTTTTCCTGCATCTGTTGAAAATGAGCGGTGAAGAGTTGACCTGTTTAAACTTCACAGCTTCTCGCATGAGAGATTTGTTTCTTTCTTTCTTGATCTGACAGTGAGTTAAACAAATCAAGCAGTTTGAAGACAATCTGAGGGAAGTCTGACGTTATATTCCACCTGTTAAAGAGTTATCAACTAATTGCTGATAAAAATAACGGCTGCAGACCTCCAATTTAGTCCAATTTCATTTAAAAGATCTTAAAACGGTTCAAGCCTGACAACTAATGTAATTTAGCTGCATAAAATCAGTCTTATAATAGTCCAGAGTCTCTAAGGAGAGATGTTATGATTCATAATGTTGTTGACTTCTTCTTTGATCAGGTGCAGACAGAAGTCTGTCCTGTCGGTCGCTGTGGGAGTCACAGACAGTCGATCTACTCTGCGGAGCTTCGAGGACACGAGTCAGTTGTTTTGCAAACTTAATTCAAAAACAATTTTTCAGAGGGAAAAAACAACACATGCACACAAAACAAACAGACCTCGAGGAGGACAGACGGGGTCACAAGATGAAGATGAATCGCAGGACATGCAACTAAACTCATGCGGTACTTAAGTGCAAATTGTATAATGAGTTACAATTAAGAAGCAGTGACCCAGGGGGAAGTTCTGTCCCCGTGCACCAGCACAAACACTTCTCAGTGGTGTTTAAGTCGAAGAATGTGGTCAGAACGACCCATTAGACACGGCGTGATTAGATCACATGTAACTGACAACAGCAACTTGCTCAGAACAAACACAGAGACAAAGATCTCAGCAGCAGCGTCGGACGTGAAGCTCGGAGAAAGCTGCAGGATCCTCTTCACCTGTCTCACCCTCGTTGATGATCTTCTTCGCGGCGATGGCCGACGAGAGGTGGATGGGCTCCATGAAGATGCTCGCGGCGTCCGAGCCTGAGATCATGGAGAACCTGGACTCTGACGCCATGGAGAAGCTGGAAGAGAGGAGGAAGAGAAATCAGTTTGAAGTGAGAGACCACTGCTCGAAAGTGTGAAACCTGTATTTTTAATGAGAGTTAAACAAGAGATCACCTTTTGAAGCTGCATTTCAACATTTCTAAGTGAAAAAATTACTCAATATTTTTAACAAGATAGCTGCCAAGCAAGAGACCACTGTTCAAGAAAGCTTTATAACAAATATTAAGAGTGAAACCATTTAATTTCTTTAATGAGCTGCCAAGCGAGAGACCACTGCTCAGGCTGCGTGCCAACATGTTTAAGTGTGACACAGCTTTTAAACATTTGGAAGAGTGAAACCACTGGATGAATTTAACAAGATGGCTGCTAAGTGAGAGACCACTGTTGGAAAACAGCTTTATAACAAATTTAAGAGTGAAACCATTAAAATGTTTTAATGAGACAGCTGCCAAGCAAGAAACCACTGTTTAAACACTTCTAAGAGTGAAACCACTGGATATTTTTAACAAGATGGCTGCGAAGCAAGAGACCACTGTTCAAGAAAGCTTTATAACAAATATTAAGAGTGAAACCATTTAATTATTTTTAATGAGAAAGCTGCCAAGCGAGAGACCACTGCTCAGGCTGCTTGCCAACATGTTTAAGTGTGACACAGCTTTTAATCATTTGGAAGAGTGAAACCACCGGATGAATTTAACAAGATGGCTGTTAAGTGAGAGACCACTTTTTCGAAAACAGCTTCATAACAAATTTAAGAGTGAAACCATTGAATTGTTTTAATGAGACAGCTGCCAAGCAAGAACCACTGTTTAAACACTTCTAAGAGTGAAATCACTGGATATTTTTAATAAGATCACTGCGAAGCGAGAGACCACCTTTTCGAGACAGCGTTTCAACTAACCGCTCGACATTTTTAACGAGATGGTTGCCAAGCGAGAGACCACTGTTTCCACTAACTTTCCGCAATCAGTAATTATGATACCGCTGAATATTTTTATCAAGATTGATGCGAAGAGTGAGTCCGGTGTTTGAGATGTGTGTAGTTGTGAAACCACTGGATATTTCTAATGAGACTTCAGGACATTTTCCAGTTGTGTTGGTGAAATCCAACATGAATCTGGTGCGTTTGTGTCCAGGTGGTCTCTTACCTCGGGGACGGGCAGCGGAGGTAATGAGACTGGATTCCTTGGACGTTCCTCTGGTCCTCGTCCTCTCCGACAGGAACCGTCTGATCGCCATTCTCCCCGCTCTCATTGGTCGACGCCATGGCTACCAAAGTCCTGCTGTCCTGCAGATAGAAAGGAAATCCCTTTAATTCATACTAACTTATTTATTGCTGGTGAAGGATGTACAATCTGACTTTTTTAACAACAACAGAGAAACTCAATCTGTGTGACAGTTAATCTGAATTCAAGAGAAATATATTTAAAAATCTATCAAACTGTGGCTTAGTTTGGAGACAAAGAAGCGACAGGAAGAACAAAACAAACACAAAACAGCTCTTACAGCAGAAATCTGGGATGAAATTGTTTAGAAATACAAGAAAGGAGACAAACTCAGCTGAGAGAGTCACACTCCAAGACAGGAAATGTGTCAGCGTCCAGAATCTGACGGTGAGAGCCAGAAAATCAATATGATTTAATAACCAGCGGATGAAAGGAGGATCTTCAGAGTGATCTTTTTATCCAGGAAGCTCAAATGACAAGAAGTCGATCCAAAAACAAGTCAATAGTTCGATATTCTTGAAAATACAGTCCTCTGCTTCCTCTCTGAGAGCTAGCTGACAAGATATGCTAACACGCTCGTGTGTCATTTGCTGAATCAGCACAAAACCAACCACTTAAACATCCGATCCTCCGAAACACTCCGACACATTTTAAACATTTCCACACTTACGTCTTGTGTACAGATCCAACAAGCTTTAGAGATGCTGGTTGGCAAATGTCACGCTAACTGTTTCTCACAATTTCTAGTCTTTAAGCTAAGCTAAGCTAAGCTAACCAACAAGTACCTGTTGTTCCCCAAATGTTTTCAAAGAAACGTTGAAGAAACACGTTTAAATTTGGACAAATCTGTTTGTCCGGTCGTGTTGTTTGTTCCCAAAATCTAAAATAGAAGTGTTAAAGAATCTGACCAGTGTTGCAGAAAATCTGTGTATGGATAAGGTGTGTGTGTGTGTGTATGTGTGTGTGTGATCTGAGGCCTTCCAGCTCCTCTATTTTTAACCCGGGCGACAGCTGTGTCAGAGGCTGTCAGGCCTGAGCTCAGCAGCACTGACGGTCCTCACAGCTCCGAGCTTTAAAACACACAAACATCAACACTCACCAGAAGTGAGAAAACCCACAGAACCAGGAGAGCTTTATATAAGACTGTGTGTGTGTGTGTGTGTGTGTTCTTACCTCGGTGTTGACGCCGGTCGGTCACAGTCTGGCGCTGTCGGGGGACACACTGACACTAAAGTTAGAGAGCGTACCCTCACCCAGCTCCCACCCACCAGCCTGTGGACACCCGACACCAGGGCTGCAGGTAACTGAGTACTTCTACTCGAGTAGAGTACTTCTGAAGCTATTTGCTTCTGTACTTCCCTTCTTCTGTCATCCATTTTGGAGTTTATCTTCATCGTTTATCTTTTTCTCACCTCCTCCTGTTTTAAAACATTTCACATCAAATCAAATCTGCATATTCTTTCATTTCCTTATATTCTCCCATTTTCCTTCATTGTTAAAGTTTATTTGCCTTTTTTCTTCCCATTCTCTTCCTTCATCACATCCGTCCATCCTTCCTTCTCACATTTTCTTTACCTTTCCTTGTTTACTTTCCCTATTTTAGTTTTTATTCTACTTTTCGGACTCATTTTTCCTACATGAAACATTGAAAACTGAAAATATTGAGTCAAGTAAGTTTAATTCTTCTGTCGTATGCAGACTGAACTGAGACCTTTAAGATACAATTTGCAACATTTCTGCATTAAAATGTTTGACCTGTATGATGAAACACAACGGGAATATATGTTTTGTAGGTGCTGTTAGTAAGAAAAGTTGATTTTTGAGTTTCACTGCCAGCTCAAAAAACTCTGTAAACTCTTACAAACTGCACCTTTAAATATTCCCTCGACAGTAAACCTTCCCTGGAGGGCAGAAATGACACACTGTGCATTTTAAGGACACATTTGGTTTATAAAATAAATGGTGATGGTTACAAAAGATTCTGTTTATTTCTTGTTACCTTCCTGTCTTTTCATAGCTGATCTTGTCAGGCGTCCACAGAGACGACTTTGTCTCCTGCGCCTGAACGCAGCTCGTGTGTTTATCTGCTGTCAGCTGACAATCATCACGGCTATTTATAACCTCAGAATGCTGCTAATTTAAGTCACACACTCACCAATCTGAGGTCACTTGGCGTATTGTTTATTTGTAATAGATGACTACAAAATGAAGTCCAGCGCCATTTAAACATCCACACTTAGCAACGTTAGCCAGTGACGCCAGTATTCTCTTTTCCAATTTAAATGTCCAACCAAAATTGTTCACATTTAGCTGTGTTTATGTTAAAATAAAGTGGCTAAAACGTGGATAATAACAACAACTAAGTCAATGCTATCAATGCGAACATCCATTTTTGGGTGGACAGACTGACTTAAAGTCAGAGGGGACAGTTAGCCATCAGCTAACTAGCAAGAATACAGATTGTTGATTGGCTCTACGGTCTTGGTCTGATCTACGGACAGCTCACTTTGTTTACACTTGTGTGGATACTAAAATATCGTGGCTAAAACGTGGCTGATCACAGCAAAGACACAGAAAGACAAATTATTTTTACATTTTCATGATGTCTTGCAACTTTTCCTAACCTGAAAATATCAGTTCAACCAAAGGGGACAGTTAGCCGCAAGCTAATAAGCAACAAAACAGTTAATCAGTTATACTTTCTTGATCTACTCAATTTGTTCACACTATGTGGTGTATATGTAATAAATGATAAACACTTGACACCTTCAGCTGCCTTTTCACATTTTATTGCATATAATCCAAAGTGCTTTTTTTTCATGTTGAACTGATAACTTGCTTAGTGGTTTTGTCACAATAAAAGGTGAAAATTGAACAAACACTGAGCTGGTTTTTAGACATTTATACTCTTTACTCTTCCTCACATGAAGTTGTGTACGAGTGGCATGCCGGCTGGTCGAGCCATCCGCTGAGAACACAACAAAGTATGAATGGCAAACAATTACTGCTCTGTAAAAGAAAAAAGGCACGTACAGGCACAAAAATAGATAACAGGACGACATCTAACTGCAACATCAATGAGGAAAATACAGTGACGGCACAACAACAGCTGTCCTCCCGATTACAGAGGTGAGGGAAGGAAGTGCTGTGGGCGTACATCAGCATAAGATGACAAGTGTTTTACAGTTAGTGGTCCATTTCTTTCAGTATTGCTTTTAAAACAATCCACCTCTGAGTGATTTGATAAACAGGTCACATGGTACAGCTATACACATCATCATGACACTTTAAGAATGACAGTCATATTAAGAATACTTCAAGGGAGTGAATACATTGAAGGTACATCAATACTGTGGTTAAAATACTCCAGAATGATTGTGATGCAAACATGCTCATGTTTAAAAGAAAGCGCGCAACTGGTCAAATGCTAGTGGCTCGTCTTTGGTGCTTGGAGTTACCACCTGTTTTAAGTCTTCTTTTAGGAAGGAAGATGCACTGAACTGTCCAGGGTCCCAGTTCTAGACCAAAAGTTGTGGATTTTCCACTTCAGGTTTGAAGCAACTTGATACTTTAGGCAAAGAGGTTTTAGTTTTTGAGGGTCTTGTTTCAAACTGTGGTTACAGTTTTTCTCAGGAGTCCAAAATGATGGTGATGTCCAACTGCTAAGATTACAAAGGAAGTACCTAACTGGTCAAATGCTAGTGGCTGGTCTTTGGTGGTCTTCTTTCAGGAAGCAAGATATACTGACACTGTCAAGATTTCCAGTTTCCTGTACAAGCTGAGATACGGGGAACAAAGAAATCACCACGTTAAAAGAGTTAATTTTCAGGCCACCAGAGTGCATTGGGGCAGTTAAATCAATGTAGTGTTTGGGGTGTTTTAGCCAATATGTGAAGCTGGAAATTGCCACATTTACCCCCAGGAAGATACAGTAGAACTACCATGTTTTGCAGTATCCAGTACACGTTTGTAGTTGAATGGAAGTAGGGTTGTGGTAAGGGTCAGGATCTGCCAGTTCTAGACCAAAACTAGTAGAGGTTGGGAGCACCTTGGTACTTTAGGCAAAGAGGTTCAAGAATTTAAGGGTCTTGTTTTTCCAAAGTTATGGCCTCTAGTTGATGCCCAACTGCTCATAATAAAAATCAAGAACACAACTGGTCAAATGTTAGTGGTGTGTCTTTGGTTCTTGATGATGTCAACATCAGTGTTGTACTTTGTTTTGCCAATAGATGAAGCTAGAGGTTAATGACCAGGACTGCATCAAAATGCCAGAGTTCCAGTAACCAGTGGAAGTTGAAACATGGGGTACAACAAACAAATGACCATGTTAAAAGACTTCATTGTCAGGCCACCAGCGTGCACTGGGGCAGTAAAATGCGATTATGTTTATGGTCAAGTACCCAACTTGTATTAGTGAAATGTTACTTGTTTTTTGCCATGATTTGCAGTTTCCAGTACAAGTTTGAAATTGAGTGTCAGTAGGGTTGGGATAAGGGTCAGGATCTCAGGAAAGTCTGAGACCAAAAATAATGGATTGCGCCCTTCAGGTTGGGAGGAAGTTGGTGCCCCAGGGACAGTGGTTGAAGAATCTGTTGGTTCTGTTTCAGAGTCCCATCCCATTTTTCCTGGGAATGCCTTGGGATTGTCCAGGAGGAGCTAGACTGAGGGATGTCTGGGCTACCTTTCTCAGCCACCATGACCTGGATCCAGCAGAAAATGGATGGCACCAAAGATCAGCCATTGTCAGACGTCCAGTAAACGTGATTACATTACATGGTTCGAATTACCCTTAAAATTCTTATCCTGCCACCTCCTTTTCATTAACACCTCACAGATCCAAGTACAGGAACAGATCATCTTCTTGTAAGTTGTACAAATATTGAGTTTGTTGGCCAAATGCTAGATTTTAGGTGCTGGTTCATTCGTACAAAATACATACCTTCTATTTTCAAAATAAACACTTTCTGAGGTCATTTAGGAGCTCTAAATTATAAACAACATATGTTGCGTAATCGTGTTCAATTTGTTAAACAGGATTAAATATTGGTCCTTGTTTTGAAACTCTTCTTATTTTTTAAGTTTGGAGGGTTCAGAAAGCAACACAGTGCCTGACATAAACCTCCTGAGTATGATGGACAGAAATCCACAGATATTCTGAAATGGGATCTTAAATTCACAGCTTATATCTTCCTGAGAGTTACTTCTACTTTTGCGAGTCACTACCTCTGAAGCTCCTCAGTCAAATATCGCTCAGACTGCACTGAAGGGTGAGATTGAGATAATGAGACAGATTCAGATTCAGTGCCTCTACATGCAGATTAATATTCCACTCATGTTCAGGAAAATCAAATATTACCTTAATGAGTTGGCACAAATATATACTGTTGGATGTATAATAAAGACATAAGCCTGTATAATAAATATGAAAATCTTGTGGAAACTCGAAAACGACAAGAAAAGGAAAACTGCAGAATGTGCAAATAAGCTTTAGGTCTCAACAAGAACGAGGTAAGGCTAATATCTGGAGTATTAGTGCATGAAACACACAAACAGATCGTCTGAATGCTAAAAAAAAACAGCAGTTAATCTTTCTCTTCCAGACCCGTCGACATCAAATGGCATTGTCCTGAGAAAGACGTCCTGAATGTGAAGCTTTGCGGAGAAGCAGCATGTGGTAATGTGGTATTTATGTTGCAGTTTGTTCTTGTCTGTCGTATTTAAAGCTGCACAAAGCATCTGCGTACTTCATTACTTCCTTGCCCATAAATCGTGTGCCAGGAGTTTTGGCCCTATCCTCACATAAACATGTATTTCTGAAAACAAAGTGTTTTGGCCTTTCATTCACACGTACACAGTGTTAGAGGTCGCTGAAAACGGAGATTGCAAGTAGCAACTTCCCATCGAACATGTCAGTTTTTTGTTGCCATAATATTCATTTTAAGTCAGACAAACATGGCTGGCAGCTTGTTTGACTTCTGACTTCTGGTTTTTGTCGGCACAAAAAGAGTTCCTGTCAAATGTATCTGTTTTTGTTGACAAAGCAGCGGTAAAGCAAACACGTTTTGTAAAAATGTCCCCTGCAAACATTTCATCCTGGTGACTGGGCCGTCTTTTCTGTCATGAAGCAGCCGATCACAAAGTATACAATCTGCGCCTATGAACGGTGCAGGTGAGAGGCCTTGAGATATGCGTTTCAGGTGTGGAGATTATTTCTGAAAAGGTGCTAAAACGCTCGTCTGGACGGAGAACTGCTTCCATAAACACCGGTGTACGTGTGGACTCGGCCTTCGTTTAGTTTTATCTCTTCAGGTTAATTTCATATTTGGGTTTTCAAAATCAAATCTTGTCACCTGCAGCTTCAACAACACCCGGTTTGGTCCCCTAAACTACAGAACAGTTCCTGGACAGGTTACCAAAAAACAGAAAGAAGTCGACGTCCAGAGGAACATTTACTTACAAAAGAGGAGTTTGTCACCAAAACACAATGCTGTTTATTGCACCAGGAATCTGAATTGTTTTTTTGTTTGTCCACAAAAAAACAACATCTGTTTGTGACGTGTTTGCAGTGCGAGGTCCATACTTTTGCTTCTTTGCAAAGCTGACGTCCTGCAGGTTCAATTCCTGTTTTTAAGAGAATAAGTTTCTCGCGGCCTCCACGAGTTTTTGTGGACGAATCTTCTGCTCAGCCTTGGTTGTCGACAGCAACCGGCAGCAGAGGGTCCGCCGCTTCGTTCCTCTCAGCCTCGCCGACGTCTTTAATCCGCTTCATCGCGTTCTTCCTGGTGTGGTAGTCGGCCAGCTTCTTCTTCTTCTCCTCTGCATCTAAGTCGACCCTCGGCAGAGGTGGGAACTCCCGGCAGTACGCCGGCGGCAGGCACGGCACCAGATGCACTTCGCCACTTTCATTCATGAGCTGGACGCAGGTGTAGAAATCCTGTGGCGAGCGGTTGGTGTCAGGAGCGGGGACGCCGGTGGAGAGGCCGGGATGTCCCATCACGCTGTACTCCGTCCCCGGCAGCGTCACGATCTCTGGCCTCTGCGCCAGGCCGAAGCCCTCAGGAGTCGTCGAGCAGTAGGGCGACAGGCTCTGCATGTACGTCGTTGGGTTCTGGGTCGTGAACTGATGATGGGCGGCCACGGGTGTAAGGACACACGGAACCATCAAGGCGTCCTTGTCCCTCTCCGTCGGACCGGCCGGGACGCCACAGGCCCTCGGCGTGGTGAGATAGACGGCATCCCCGTTGACCTGATCCCAAACATCCTCAGTGTAGCTCGGAGGTCTGTAGCTGTGGAAGTTACTGAAGTGATGGTTGATCTCGTCCAAGTTCCCCTTCTGAAGGTGGAAGGAAGGAAAAAGACAGAAGGACACAGAGAAGATAAACAAAAAGATAAATCAGGACGGTGCAACAAAAAGGCAAACGAAGGACAGACAGAAGAGAAAGAAGGAAAATGTAAAAATTATGAGTAAAGAGAGAAAGAAACCAGTGCAAAGTGTAAAGAAAAGGGAAGGAGGAGGAGAAAGAGGAGGACAGAGTGGAAAGTTAATGAGCGGAAATGTAGAAAACGAGTGCAAGGAAACGAGGAGAAAGGATGAGGAAGAGAAATCAACAGAAGAGGGAAATGATAGAGAAAGGAGGAAGAAGAAAGAGGAAAGACGGAAAGAACATAGAAACAAGTCTGAGACGGAGAGAAATTAAAGGAAAAGTATGAGGAGGAAACGAGAGCGTTACCTTCAGGAGCAGCGGGTCGATGCCGATGATCCGTGGCTTTGGAATGGGCGGCAGGAAGTAGTCTTTTATTCTGAAAGTACGGACATAAATGCATTGAAAATGAGGCTGAAGAAGTCATGACAGTAAAATGTCCCCTGTGACTGCTACAGTTGTAGTTTGAGCTCATTTTTAATCACACGTTTCAACTTTTCCACCTCAGTCGAGTGTACAAACTTAATTTTTTTGGAATATTTTGAGTTATTTATCATTATGAGCTGATGGTGTTTTCTCACCTCTTGCTCTGTGGAAGAACACCGAAGGCGATAATCAGCAGCGCCACAACGCCGACTCCCGACACCAGAATCCTCACCAGCAGTTTACCTGCACGGGTTCAACCACAGACACGTCATTACACCTGCTCCTCCTCCTCCTCCTTCTCTCTACAGCTACAGCTGATAAACGTAACAATTAATCAGATGACCCAACATTCAGTCGACAGGATCTTTTGGTGAGACAGGTAACAGAACAGTACCAACACCTGGCTACGTACCTGCCGGCGGCCTGGCGGGGATGCTCATCTGCAGCGTGTTGCTCCACTCGCTCCACAGGCCGTGGTTGTGCGAGCGGCAGCGAACTCGCACCGCGTATTCGCCGACGGGGAGGCCGAGCAGCTCCACGTGAGGCTCCCGGAGAGGAAGCTTCACCTGAGGACCACCAATCATTAATATCCATAATGAGCCGGTGTTTAATCACCTCACTTCATTTCCGTGTGTTTACCTTCCAGTTGTCGGGCTCGTTGACTCGTCTGTACTGCAGCTCGTACAGCAGCGTGATCCAGCCGTACTGCAGGTCCGAGGGCACCGGGTAGGACCAGGACAGCAGCACGCTGTGACCCATCTCGTCCCCGCCGGCGTCCGTCAGCTCGTGGGTCAGGTTCACCGGGGCCTCGGTCTGAACTGTGGACCACACACACAGAACCATGATGACAAATGTTGGAGTTTC
This sequence comes from Diplodus puntazzo, assembly GCA_963678695.2. Classification (NCBI taxonomy): domain Eukaryota; kingdom Metazoa; phylum Chordata; class Actinopteri; order Spariformes; family Sparidae; genus Diplodus; species Diplodus puntazzo. The sequence goes on from OZ023178.1 coordinate 2,110,876, forward strand.
AAAGGTTCTTCGGTCACAAAGAGACGTCTTTAAATGTTTCTGCCTCGGGCTCGACGCTCTCCACGTCTCACTGGAACGGATCAGCTGCTCGCACGCTCGCAGTGAAACACGGAGAACATTTGTGAACTTGAGTCGCATGTTTTCATGATTATTAATTCATACATGATAATCAGGACGGTTCAAACACAGCAGGACTCTGGTTGTTAACGCGAGATAACTTCCTGTTTTATTCATGCCGCAGGAACTTCATTTATTATTCATCGTATGCAGGTTTTTATACACATCCACATTTTAAATTTTAATGTGTGGATATTCTGATGCACACTGTGAAGCTGATACTAATCATCCTTAACGATCTGAGCCATCAGGCTGACGTTCATGTCATTTGTTCCTCAACAAGAGTTATAGACGAAGTGACATCGACATAATGTTTAAGCACTTCAAAGGTTTGTAATGTCAGAAATGTGGATTTTGAGGCAGAAGAGCTTGAATCACTTCATCAGGAAAACAAGGAAAAGGTTAAATCAATGAGATGATATGAAAAAATTGATCTAAAGAAAAATTAGAAACCTGTAACATTAAAAGAAATTTGCATTTAAACACTTTGGTTTAATTTTGCACCAAACATCATAGAAAAAAATTGCAGGTTATTTTGGAATGAGAGCGAACAGGAGCTTGTTTTGTTCGCCAGCTGTGTGGGGAAAAAAAAGAATCTGATAAATAACTGATCATAAGAAAAGAAAAGACTTCTCTTCATTGAAAAATATGCTGTTTTTACTTATTCTTATTTCTAAAACTGTAGTTGCAGCTCTCGTCCGAGTCGTTTCACACGAACACATGAGGAATGTGTTGCAGCGACGTCACGTCAAAGTGTAAACGGTCTCTGTCAATGAGCTCATGACCGCTCCGTCACGCAGCGCTGCGTTTAATGGCCGCCGCCCTGCACGGCGCCGTATCTGCTCTCCCTGCAGGGCCGAGATAACAGCAGCCACGACATCTGAGACCAACAAAGACACGAGTCACATGGACCCACACACACGGCTGTGTGACACACATGTTAGCTCTGATACATCACACACACACTGTGCTTCTTCACATGACACACACACAACACACACACACACACACACACACACACACTGTGCTTCTTCACATGACACACACACACAACACACACACAGGAAGTAGAGTCCAGATCTGCAGCATCTGGATAATAACACACACTGTGTCTCCAATAAATGAGATAAAGAGCTGCAGGACACTCGCAGAGAATCACCGCCAAAATAAGAGCAGAGTTCAAGCGCTTGTACACAATCATCTCCACTAATCAGTTATTTACAGGTCATGACTAGTGCTGCCACAGAGGACTCAAATTAAATATGAATAAAAATGTATAAATAATAAGATTTTTTTTTTTTTAAAACAGCAACAGGACAAAAAGCAATATTTAAAAATAAAAAAAACACACAAAAACAAACAAAAATCGACCGACCACCAAAAAAACAAACAAAACAAACTCCCCACTCGTAAAAAAACAACAACAAACAATGAAACGTAGCTGTGTCCGACACTCGTCTTTAGAAAATCATCTGACCACATAAAACATTTGACTGACACAAAAACAAACAACTGGGCGAGCTTCGCAGAAAATAAAATACGGAGGACAAGCAAAAGGAAAAAAATAAACACGTAAATGAATAATGAATACACCGAAAAAGAAATATCAATTTATGTCAAATTTAAAAAAAAACATTTATTTTTTGATTTAGTCAGTTTCAGTCCTCCGTACGTTTTGAGTGTTCTGACAATGAAGAAAATCAGATTCTGGCAGCTTGAAGGCAAGAATTAGTTTTTACTGTTCATGCAGTTTTATTACCGTTTGCTGATTTAAGTACCTCGCTCACATGGACTTATATAAAACATCACAAACAAAGAACTTCTTGTCTTCGGCCTTAAGTGAAGGCAGGTGATCAGCAGGGCTGAAACCATACATTACATTACATGTTTACAGATTTTTAAAGATCTTTTTTCCAAACAGATCCGTCTTTAATTGGTTCGGTTGAAATAAAATAAATAATTTATAACAAAAAAACGCCGATTGTGGGAACAGAGCAAACGGAAGTTTATTACATTTGGCAGCTGTGTGTTAAAAGCAAAATTGGATGAATAATTGATGACAAGAAACGAAGAATCCTGTAGCAATAAAAATGATTTTGCATCCAAACAGTTTGGTTTAATTTTGCACCAAACTTCATTATAATGTTTGGCAGCTGTGTGGCACCTGAACATAATTCAGAGATTACAACCTGTTTCTGGAGTTGAATAAATGTTATAAATATATTGATCTCCTTTTAGCAGATCTGCTGATATCTTACCGATATCTGCCACATCCAGGCACTTCTCGTGCGAGGTGTAGTTCCCGCGGGAGGTGACGGCGGTCACTTTCATGCAGTAGATATTCCAGACGGTCGTGTGGCTGATGCCGAAGAAGCAGC
>OZ023178.1:2118370-2293275 GCA_963678695.2 Diplodus puntazzo
ACAAAACCAGACAAATCTCACTAAGATCCAGATTCGTCAGTATATGTGAACATATCAGCAGATTGGCTCATCAAACTTAAATGTTCCCAAAAAACATTCATCAAAAAGCCCAACAGGTCCGATACACAGCAGGTCTGAACTGGTCGTAATGAACTGATACTGAAAAAGGAAATCAAAGCGATCGATGAATCATCTCTGGAATGAAAGCAGCAGCGTTGTGAGCTCAGCATGGAGGTATCGACGATCTGCCGACACGTCCAGCTGAGTGGAAATCAAACGGCCGACACAGCTGGCTGCTGCCTGCATCGATTCTGTCGGAGCGTACAACGCTGCAACGCCACTAATCTGTTTTTAAATGGTCACAACACTCTCTGACAGTCCCTGCTCACTTTACATACATCATTCCATAGTTTAAAAACCTTTCTGAACTCATTTATAGCATTATTTTTCTTTCTTTCTGGGTGAGTTGTTATAGATTGATCCTGATGTATCGATAACACAAGAGCGCCGCAGCTCGCTGGAAATGCTTCTGATAAAAACAGGTTAAAATTATCTCAGAGGAGAAAAGAATCCAACGAGACGCAAAACAGAGATGCAAACAACTTCAAAAATCAATACTGACCAACTACAGCGAGATGCAAATAGCTTCATGACACAATTAAGAGATACAAAACAACCACAAAGAGACATAAAATGACCTGAAAATGAAAGATCGGTCTATTTGGCTCGTCAAAAATGAAACTATGTAACAATAACTGAAAGATTCACATTGGGTGAAAGACAATCACATGCATTCCTGTTATTCATTCAACAGTGAGAACTCGATTGAAGAGCTTTGGGAAGTAAAAGAGACCAAAGAGAAAACAGAACCTCGTCTGGACTCAGCCGAGCACGGACGAGGATCAGTGCCGGTTCAGCAGCAACATCTGGAGCATCATGAGAACTGAATCAGAGATGACTGACTGCAGAACACTCTCAGCTCAGAAGATCCAGTCACTCTGTGAACAGATGAATCAACAGTCACATCCTGACTCACCGTGGCCGTGCGGTCCTTTGTAAACGACGTCCTGGCTGACGAGCCGGCTGCCGCTCACCTGAGGCAGCAGACACAGCAGCAGCAGCCTCCACAGCATCCTGCCGCCGTCCGTCCACCTGCCAACACAGAACAAGCAGCGTAAAACACACGTCGAGACGCCACAGTGCTTTGCTCACTGTGGGAAAGTTTCTGTGTTGAGTCCACCAGCAGGAACATGTGACCCCAAGACAACTGGACGTTTATGTTTTAAAGGGCAGCAGGATGATCGCAGTCGCCCTGCAGCTCTCTGAGTCTCGACACCGAGCGGCAGCGATGAAGCGTCACATCCTCCGTCATGAGACGACGTCACGTCATCATTCCTCTGCGAGCGCACAACAAAATCCCTTGAAATAGCGGCTGCATTTCATAAAAATGATAACATCAATTTTCTAAGAAGCAAGTGGATAATAGAGCACGTTTACTGCTTACGGTCTCATGATTTCAAGATTTTGGTTTTTCAGTTGGAAAATTACGTTGTTTTCCAGTTTTATCGAAAAGTGGAAAACTAATCAACGTAAAACCCCAAATTTCAGCATCTCCATTTTATTTCTTCAGAAGCTTTTGGCAGTATTATGGTGAAGTTTGACCTGTGTTTGATTGATTCATGTCAGTCTGAAAACATTTAAAACAAAACCTCAGAGATTTTGTTTTGGTCTTTTAAAGGTTGCAATGACTGAAAATGATAAATGATGCTGTGTTTTCTTGTTTTAACTTCAGGGGGATGATCACACGAAAACAAAATGTTAAAATATTGTCCAGATCGAGTCGAACAGATCGAGCTCTCGAGCCATTTATAGTGTTTTCACTAAACTTTGACAGAAAACAGGCACCAAAACTGGATACAGGCACTGGATAAAGAACATTTTAAGATGAAAAACCTAAAATGAATTTAAAAGCATATCACATCAGAGGCAGTACTCAAATCTCCAGATGTGGAGAAGCTTCGTGCTGCCGATGAGGTTTTATACCAGATAAATGCTGAGGAGTAAATCTACAACCTTCTCCTTTAAAAAGAAGCAGACAAACTGTTCGATCATTTCAGCATCTCATAAATATGGTTTGTTACGCATCATTTCAAAAGCCAATCACGCAGACACACAACACACATCTTATTCAAACAGCTGTAGATCTTTGGGCTTTTCAGGTTCTGCTGAAAGCTCATTAGTCTAATGAGCTTAGAGTGGCGACCCGGTCTGACCAAGATGGTTGAGCATGTGAGTCTGGACGGTCATGAAAGGAGACGCCGTTAAAACACGCGATAAACTACGTGGTTAAACGGGTGGTTTTTAGTTTTGTGCCTTGACTTTGACAAAACAATTGGCTGCCGTCAGAACTTGAACTTGGACTCGTCCATGTCGTCTTATTGGTAGGACAAAGGTTTGTTTGTTAAATGACTGCAAGAAACATAAATTAGATGTTAACTAATGGCAAAAAGGTGAATAATCAATAAAACATTATCTACATATTGACCTGTTTCCAGCTAGGGAACCTTTCAAGGAGGAACCCAAGGAGCCCCTCAAGGAATCTCGGTCAGAATTGACTTCAGCCCGTCTCTACGTCATCTGACACAGATATAAATAGACCAGTTCCTCCACAGGATCTAGTCGAGTAGCTTATCCTGAGTCCTGAAGGGACCTGGTCTAAATGTTGTCCCTCAGCTGTAAGAAGTCACGGCTCCTGGTGTAGGACTGGATGTACACAGATATAATTATGGTCCAAAATGATGTGAAATCAGATTTTCTTGGGTTTGCACACTTAAATCACAACTTTTCTGAGAGAGACTAACGCTGTGCATCCTCAGTCTTCAAAGAGCCCCCGGCCTCCAAACTGTCCTGATCTCAACCGATCAATCATCCGTGGGTCGTGCCAGAGCAAATCTGATCCATGGAGGCCCCACTGTGGATCGGATCTGGTGCATTAATGCTTGGACACCTGACCTCTGGGGATGTTCTGATGATATCTACTAGAGTGTTGGATCCTTTCAGTCCTGTTGGTTGCAAGGTGGGCCCTCCATGGATTGGACTTGTCCTGGTACATCCCATCGCTCTTGAATTTCACGTTTCCCGGGCCTTCCTGAGCAGTTTTTGTGGTGTTGTAGGGTGCATTTTCCTTGAGGGACCACTGCCATCAGGGAGTTGGGGTTGTACAGAATGATCTTTGGATTAAAAGATTGACATCTAAACTTTAGTAATTTGGGGTAAATGTGTGTTATATCATCAACAGACCCAACAGCACACAAGCTTTGCAGACATTGGTGCGAGTTACGTTGGAAAGATGTAGTATGGGGAGCGTTTGGTAATTAGGAAGACGATGGCGAAACATCAACGATTGCCAGCATCTTCCCAATTAGCAAATCCAACAGTTTCTTCCGTCAATCACAATGGATTTTGTGGCTGATCGTCTTTGTACTGCTTCATTAAAAGAGATTTCAGAGGCCTGAAGACGTGAAAATAATATTCTTTTTACGAGAAAACAATAAAAGAGTCAGAAAACGAACAGAAATATAGTTTTCCTTTCTTTTTAATCTCTTAATCACCGTTGTTCATTCTAAAGACTATTTGGTTGAAAAGAAAGTACCGTACACTGAAGTGTGCAACATTTGATTTGGATAGTTTGTTGTGCAAGGTCAAGAAGACCAGAAATAAAACCTTGCATGCAAACAACCAATATCAAGATTGTGCAAACTGCACAGTAATAACATCACATGAAGGAGCTTAGAGGTTTTAAAGTCTGCTGTCATGAGAGGAAGGACAACAGAACTGACATACAAACAGCAGCAGGCGATCCGCGAGCGCTAAGACAACAATCACAGTGAATAATCCCCGCCTTGATCTTGCAGGAGGATTACAAAAAAAAGGTCTTGTTGGTCTTTATCCTGAAGCCTCAGTTCACCCTGACGCAGCACAGCCCACGAGCCACGATGATACAAGCTGAAAAAAGCAGGAAAAAAAGCTACTCATCCTACAAACTGAGCAAGAAATGAAAGATCACAGGCTGAAACAACAGCAGTGACCCGATCACATCACCGGACACACAACGACAATCTCCAGCTCCACCTTTTAATCCTTCAACGTCTGTCATCCTGCCCTCCTCAGCGCAGACCCGACACATCTGACCTACAGCCGAGCTTTAAGTTATGGTTAAAGGTCGAAACGAGAGCTTAGATTGAACCTTAACAGATTGTATAACCAATATGATGATCCTCCAGGATTTTATAGAGGTCTAAATCACCATTTTAATCACAACATGATATAAACCGATATCAGAAGCCTGCCATGATTTGATTTTAATCTTCCAAATATTCTCAAAAGTATTTGTTAACCTGTCGTATTTGTGGAACTTTGTAGAAACTGTCCGAAACATCGATCCTGGTCTAAAGTACATTTTAGGCTGATGTTGAACCAAATGGTCACTGGTCTATACGATCACTCGATGGTTCACGTTCTCGTTCTGGATTAATTATACTTACTGAAATGGGTCTTGTGGACATTTGTGAATAAGAGAAGACAGTTTTTGTTGATGCTCGACTGAAACACACAGTCACTTTACTGGAGAGTTGGTGAAACATCGTACATGCTCGTTTGTTAGCTTGATTGTTGAGTACTTTGCTGATGTGGTTTTATCTAAGAATCATGATAATCTAATCTGTCTAACAATGTACGCTGTGACTTTACACTCGATTAATCTTACATTTAGTCAGGAAACAAATCTTTAGTGCATAGCAGAGAGGTAACATTGTATTTTTAGTGAAAAACAAACAAATGAAGGATAAATAAATGGCGGTAACCTCATCCCGCTGTCGTTCTCTCTCCTCGTGTCAGCTCACGGAGAAACAGTCATGAGTTTTACCGAGGACACGAGGAGGCTGAGCTGTTAGATCCCCTTCAGTCTTCTTCACACTCCCCCCCCCCTCCCGGTTCTCAGCTTCATCACAACTTCCTGTCTGAAGAAAACGATCTTACCCGAGGGTGAAGCCTCGTGCATGTGACTCCTCTGACCATGAGAAAACATGTCTTTATTTTGGTCACACTGAGCCGCCTCCAGCAGCCCAGAGGGACGACAAACTGAGGAATGTCTACTGCCGTTTATTCACGCTGCAGAAATACCAAAAAAAGGCATCTGATGCAGCGGCTGGATTGAGACTTTCACTTCAGTAATGTGATGCCTCATTAAAGCTCGATGTAGCCTCACTAACATCCAGCTGGATTATGACTGTTGACACTTGTGATTACTTATTGACAGACTGCACAGCACACGTGGTAAAACTATTACCTCCGAACACCTGACGGCTTTCACAGATACGCAGGCGACCGTGTGCTCTTTATTAAGTCATGTAAGCAACTTTTTATCACAGGCACATTTCAAAGTCCTTGAGCTGTAAGTAAGAACACAATGTAATACTGAGCGTAAATGATCCAAGACTGGTGGAGGAATGTGAAACTGTACAATGATGGAGTTTGACTGAAGACAACCTGAAGATCTCTGGCTGAATGCTGAAACTATACGGCAGTAAAAAGGACTTTAAATACTGTTTTTCGGTGAACATCGATATATTTCAGTACGCAACTTTGGTTACAACAGAAATAATAAAAACAACACTGTTGTGTTCTGTTCTTACATTATCACAAATGTTTCCAACAATGTTCACGCTAGAGAAATCTGTTATTTTAATCAAGTTATTGACATACATATATTTAACATCAAGATATTCAACATCAAGGTCCACACATCATTCCCAGAGAAATAAACAACAGTGGCAAAGAAACAGCCTCTTTAAATATGTTAAAGAAAGGATTTATCTGGATCCGCACCAAACGTTAATGAGGTCTATCCATCCAAGTTTGGTGGAAACAGACCAACAAACCAATAAACCAATAAACAAACCAATAAACAAACCAATAACCAATAAACAAACCAATAAACCACCCAACCAACGGACGAACCAACTACAACGTAAACATCAACTGAAGTCACATTTTACAAGACAGTTAATACTTACATTTATTTCCTGTGTTATTTAGGTGTTTTTAATGTTACCCATGTATTTATTTATTTGTTTGATTTTGGCCATTTCAGTCCTCCACACTACCTTCTACCTAATACCTTGAATTTTAGGAGCTTTATGGCCTTTCTGTGACCGGCTGACACTCTTGACACTCTGACAACTTTCCAGAATTGATAAAAAGTGTTTTGGAAACTATTTTTGGCAGCGTTAGCTCAGGCTAAATCCAGCTTAGCACAACAAAGGCTGGCCTGTTGTCTCTCTCAGGGAGTCATGGAAAGGCCTTATATCACATCTCACAGATTATTCATCATACCAACAGTTAATCTCATTCAATCGAGCCCCGTCTGACCCTGCATGGCTTCATGATCGTGTATGTAGATAATTTTTCCAACAAAAATTAGATCAAGTAACGTCACATGATGTTTCACCAACATTCAGGAGGAAATACCTCCTGTATGTAATTAGATCCAAACAGGGAGAGTCCGGTCAAAAGTAATGTCATTTGATTTTTCTGAGGTCAACAGCGAATAGTCGATCTAATATATACACGTAAAAATAAACAGACGTATATATATTACTGTGCATTATAAGTTTAATGTATAAAATGTGATACGAAAGTTATGTTTGGTGGAAACCTGTTCATTAGTTTCACTAAAATCCTGCTGACAAACCAACCAACCACTCGTCCGACTGACCGACCGACCCAGAACCAACCCGCTGACGGACCGACACCGTCACAGAGAAAGGAAACACGCCGCAGCTGACAAATGCCAAACAGAAATGCCGTCACAAAACCAACAGCGGCTCTAATAATAATCACTCCTCAAAGGTTAATCTGATACGTGGATGCAGCATCCTTCCTGTCAGATCCTCACGGCCAATCGCAACATGTGAATCACCTGTTGCCGTGACGACCGGCTTCCCACTAACACAGCTGATCAATGAAAGTGCACCACAGGTTTGTGACGGTCCAGAGGCTGACAGGTTAATCTATACCGACGCACATCAACGAATAAACGAATAGTCATTAATTAACTAGTTTACTGACCCACAGGGGGAAGGACAGATAATTGGCATCTGATTGATGTCTTACTTCAGAATTTTCCAGATGTAGAAGATGATTAAAAAGTCATTATAAGAGCTCTCAACAGGGTGTGTCTACTCATTGATCTGCAAAATGCCAATCAGAATGGCCATTGATTACTTTCATGTGGGGATTTTCAAACTATGAGGGTGAGTTGAAGCAGAGGAGCAGAAAGGTAGGAAAACCAATGCAGAACTTGCCTTAAAAACATCACGTTTTTATGTTTTCTTCAGTATCGAAATGATCCAGTGATAGTGATCCACACATGCATGTTTACACTGCAAACAGGAAATGCCAACAGCTAATTCTGCTAACTTTTCATAAAGATTTTGCCAACATTGTCAGCCAATTAGCCGTTAGCAGGTAGTAGCGGGGTGTAAACAGTGGAGTTGTGTAACTGATGATTATTTTCCTGATTAATTCAGATCTGAAACATTATGAGAAAAAATAATCAAAACATCCCAGAATCCACTTAGAAACCAGAATAAAAAGACACTTCTTACATGTGCAGAACTTGCCTTAGAAACTTCATGTTTTTAAGTTTTCTTCAGTATCACAGTGATCCAGTGATAGTGGTCTGTACATCAGTGAGTATACAGCAAACAGGAAGTGCTAACAGCTGATTCTGCTAACTTTAAACGCTGCTAAAATGTAAATAAACATAACAGGGCTCAGGCTGTAGCCAACATGTTGACATCACGCTTCCTCTTTACATCCCTCAGAGGTCGGCAAATAGTGAGAGCTGTAGTTAACTAAAGAGAAATTAAACCTTTGCAGTGCTGGTGTTAAATCTACACCTACACAGTCAATCAGATCTCTGCTGAGCCATGCGTGAGACCTCTTAAGCAGCTTCCCTGTCAGTTGGCACTTAGAGATATTGAGTGTTTGGGTAAAAAAAGATCCTGGACAGTGAATGCAGCTCCCTGTCGGTTCCCTCTGTGCACTCACACCTGACGTATGTCGGTAAATAATTACATTTTAAATGTTGTTCCTATAAAATGCAAATCTTGGTTTAGTCTAACAACAACCAGATTTGTGTATAAGGTTCTGTCCCAGGCGACACGTCTGCCAACTCATCTATTAAGCTATTTAAAATAAGAGATAAGGCTTATTTAAAGAGCGCCGTCACAGCAGGCGAGTCTCTGACCTTTAACGACAAAGACTCTAATTAAACCCCGACACACAAACAGGAAGAGGAAGCTTAATAGGAGCGCAGTCACTTAAAACACAGGAGGAAGATGACATTCAGTTGAATTCATTACTGCATTCAGCTTGACAACCGCACAAAACGTGTTTTATAATGAATCAAAACATCGCTTTGTTGCTTTGATAATTGGCCCACAACGTGCAGCGTCAAGGTCGAAGTCCTGTGGAAAAAATCCAGAATCTCATGTACAAGTTTAAACCCAACACTGTGGTTTTAACTCCTTAAAACAATCGTTTTTCCACTGGGTTTGTGTGTTTGAGTGAACATGTTCTGGTTTAAACTTCAACAAAATCTGTATTTGTCTGCTTTTCTCTGCTTTAAATCAATATAAAGTGAATATATTTGTGTTCTGGACCGGTGATTGAACCATTTTGTGGCTTTAATAGACAAAACTTTTAATAAATTAGATACAGTTATCTTGGTTTCTTAGTCTTTTCAATCATTGCTCTTCTTCAGTTCATTTCAAGTTAAATTCAGACTTATATGTTAAGTTTATTACTATATCGACCAACTTCTACTTGTTGCTGATATAAAATGTTAAGATGACGCCCTCAGACGTCTTGTTCTGACCACAACACAAAGATATTCAGTTGACTGTCACAGAGGAGGAAAGAAACCAGAAAATATTCACATCTAAGCCGCTGGAATCAGAGAATTTAGACTTCTCAGTTGTAAAAATAGTTAACAACTAATCAATTCATCGTTGCAGCTCCAATAAGATTCGGAACAATGAGTTGATTTGTTTTGATTTCAAGGAAATACCGTAATTTGTAGACAGCACCATAATAAAGTATTACAGTTACACATGCTAACAACAAACTAACAGGCCTACAAGTGGTCCAACAAGGTGCAGACGCTAACAGGTAATAAGCAATTTATTTATTTTATTTGTATTAACCTCAATCTACAGACTCTTAATACAGTATTGTAATGTCTTTTTACATCATCATACTGTATTTTCACAGTAAAAGTGTGTCTGGCTGCTGTGGAAACACAATTTACTGCTGTTATTTTTATCTATGTTACTGTAAAATAATTACAGCACAGCTGTGAATTTACTGCCACTGTAAGACAGTAATGTCCTGTAAAATCACAGTAACACATCCTTATAGTTCAGGAACAGCTGGGACGAATCTGATTCTACCTTTAACTTTAATGGTCTCTGAATTATATGAATGTGACGTGAGCTTCAGTTAGCTTTGACCACAGACACGAGTGTCTGTAATCTAATCTAACCTCTAACGGGCTGAATACGTGATCAACAAAATGAAAAAAATCTGACTTTATTATATTTATTTTCTTTCTAAATGTTACAGTTTTCATGTGACAGCGAGAAAAACATTCCCGTCAGACAAACTGTTGGACTTTGTGGCCACGACTCCAACTGTAATGTGCAGATGAAGCAGAGATTAGTCTTATCTGAAGGATGTGCTGCTGCTGCTGCTGCTGCTGCTGCTGCTGCTGCCGCTGCCCAGTCGCTCCATTCCAGCACTGGTCAGAGCATCACAGCTCACACACACACCGCCTCAGGCAACACACACACACACACACAGATGGAAAACACAGATCTGAACAGACAGCGGCATTCGATCCACAGGGAGTCACATGTACCGCTGCATGCAAACCCGATCACACAGACTGACGCCAGCTGGGAGTTAACGCAGCGCTCTTATATAATCCTGCACCGAGATATGTCACTAATTAACAGACAGCAATCATCTCGAGAACATGTTGACACTCAGAAACATAAAGAACACGGTGAGGACGGTGATACAGGTGTTCATTTAACAACCATCCACCCAACTTTAAAAGCTTTTCATCGTAGCAGTCATTCAGTGTCTCTTTGGACGATAACATCCTCTAAATGTCCTGCAGTCGCCTCGTCAGCACACGCCTGCAGGTACCACCAGTGACCACAGGTGTCGCCACTCAACCAGCACCGATATCTGAAGACCAGGCGCTTTAAAGAACTCTGGATGTGCAGTCACACAACAACAGCCTCCATGTTCTCCGTCTCGCCCTTCAACGTGTGATTAACTAAATCATCTTTGCCTGTAAAGAGTCAACATTTGGCCCGAAGCCTTCTGCTCAGATAATGAACACATTAAAGGTCATATGACACACGATCGGCCGTACTGTACTGTACACGGTTAAATGACTGATCCACTCCAGTGTACAGCAGACAGGAAATACTTTACCATGCTGATAATGTTAAACAGCACAGAGTTTACAGAGAAACTCCCTGCGGCTCCTCCTGCCAGCTCAGAACTCTGTTTTATCACTAACTTCATAAAAACAGGATTTTTAAAAATGGGAGGTCAACGTTTGTAGTGGCTCTAAATGCTGACCTGTTTCTGACCAATGAGATCAGCCGATTGTTTTGTACATTTACTGTTAAAATGTTTGCATCATCAGTTAATTAGTCATCAATGTACTGAATCTTTTGAATCGTCCGAAGGCCTAAATATAGGACAAGATCTGCACCCTGTGTTAAATTCACCATTTTCTCTATGGAGATTTGTATTGGGAGGGTTTAACTTTGTTTGTACCCAGAAACCGAAGTGAGTCAACTTTACTCATGTCGGTTTCTGGGTACAAACAAACTTTAATCTGCCCATTCAAATCTCCATAGAGAAAATTGCTGTTTTAGTACGGTATAAACAACAAGTGTTGCCTCAAGAAAACCAGAACGACCTTCTCAGAGTCGACACTGTGAGCAGCTCCGGGATTAAACATGTTCCAACATGTAGGTGGGTCAAACTTCACGTGCCTTTTTATTTGACCCTTTGGGAGCTCTAATCCATTCGTCTCCATCATAAAAGCAGAACTTCTGTTCCCTAAACCAACTACTTTAGCCGTGACGGGACTCTTTATAACGAGGTTTAACTTTCAGGGAAACAATCTGATCCGCTGCAGTCACACTTCTTATTTTTTTCACGCTGGAGTTCTGAAACACTTTGCATGTTGTTAGTTTGCAGACGACGATGAGGGAGGAGGAGAGTGACCGACCGGCGGGATAATGATTTATCTGTTTCACCAGACTCAAACACACCAACTGTGCTTTGACCTCCAAAGTCCAGCAGCAGCAGCAGTTAGCAGTTAGCAGCAGCAGTTAGCAGTTAGCAGCAGCAGGTATCGAAGGTGTGCTCGCTTCCTTCTGAACCCGACACTCCATCCTGTCGACGGTTAATAATTTCCCATCTCTACCGATTGGAGAAACTGCCACTGAGGACACCTCGTTTGTCCTATTTTGGTTCTAGGTGTGGTTTATTTTACACGTCTCGCCGCTCTTATCTGTCTGAACACATGTGGGCTTTGTGGAGTCACCACCGACTCAGACTCATTATCACAGGCGGTGACGGCAGACATGTTGATGGACAGACAACAGTAACAACAGAGGACACGGTGTCCTGTTGCTGTGTCCTCGGCACAGCAGCACAGGGTTCAAATCCATTTTCTCTTTTCCCCTGTTTTCTGTCACTGTCCTATCAATAAAGTCAAGAAAAGGCAAATAAACATACAATAATTCAAACAAATAAAAAACGATATAAGCAAAGATTGGGTAGAGTTTACAGAGGCTGTGTCGTCAGCACAGCAGCACGGGGTTACACTTCTTTCTCACTCAGAAAATAAAAAATTATGACTAAAAACAAAAGAAAAAAGATTTAAAAAGATTATAGAAGAAGTGTTTTTCTGCTGAATCACAGATCATTATCACATTTCACTGTTCGCGAATACAATCTTTATTAGATTACATCTTAATTACTAGATTTTCAGTGTGTCACAGATTATAAAAAGATCTCTCGGACGAATTTCTTGTCAAATGATGATGAACCTCTGTGAACGTGGAGTGAAGGAAAGTAACTCACTCACAAACATATTTGTACTTTACGCCAGTACTTCCATTTATTTCCAAATTTAAGCAATTCTCCTAATTGATTACTTTAATTATTGACATGATTAATATTTGATGCTAAATCAGAGGAGGCTGCAGCAGACAAAGTAAACATCAAGTTACAGGATGATAAATAAACAAATCAATAAATACAATAATGTTTCTGTTAAAACTCAACAACTGACCAACAGAATCCACCTCACTGAGGCTTAAATATGATACCTGTTTGTATTTTTGAGCTATGAATTAAATTAAAGTTAAATTACATTTTTTTTGTTGTTGCTGTTTTTTTAGCATGTATTTGTAATTTAAAACAAGACACTTTTTAATGTATTTGCTCATCTGATGGTTGGTTTAAACATTTTTAATCAGTTTAATTCCATATTTCAGTTGTTAACAGCATGTTTACTCCACCACACACACTTAATACATACACATCTACTATATGAGTACACATGAACAACTGTCTCTCTAACTGTGATGTTTAAATGTTCTGTTAGTGATGAAAACAGAATAATACAGCTCGATATCCTCCAACACTGACAGGAGAACAGGGACTTTAGAATGGAGGGTTTCAGTGTAATAGAGTATTTTAAACAATAGTAATGAGTACTTGTGTCCTCTGGTGTGAATCCTCACAGTGAAGTTAATAATCTTCATATGTGGAGTCAGAACCAGAACCAGAACCACTCACATTTGAAGATTATTAACTTCACTGTCAGAGGAGGACACACAGTCTGAACCGTCTGCAGGTGACAGACTCAGGTGAGCCAAACAATTAGATAAAGCCACTTATACTCTGAAGACTCTGCAGACCTGCTGTCACTGATCTCAGATCAGACACCAGCGCAGGTTAAAGATCCAGTTCAGGTTAATTTCACTCCAAATCATAAATCTGAAGTCAAAGCATACAACAGCGGAATGAACACAATCATTATTATTATTATTATTATTATTATTATTATTATTATTATTATTATTAGAGTCGCTGAATTGTTCTTAGCCGCTTCGTTAATTGAGGCGCAGCTGCGCGCGAGCGCTCCTTCAGGTGAGGTTATGAAACATGAATCTTACCTGTGAAGTCGATAAACCGCTCTGAGATCCGCCTGCAGCCGAGCTAACCCCTCCTGGAGACAGATCCGCCGACAGTGGACCCGCACCGGGACCGGGACCAGGACCGGGACCAGGACCGGCCGGGAGCCGGTGGATGCAGCCGGTAGTCCGGGTGAACTCCCCGAGAGAGAGACGGAGCTGCTGGGAGAGCGGCTGCCAGCGCAGTGTTGCGTTCACGGCCCACTGAAGCCTATTTGTACACACCCCGCCTCCTCCTCCTCCTCCTCCTCCTCCTCCTCCTCTGTAAGGAGATTTCCCTCCACCTGGTCCCGCGTCATCACCTGCTGCAGCCCCGGGCCAACATGTATGGAAGATCAACACTGAGGAGAAACAAAATGTCAAACATAAAAAAAGTAAAAAAATAAATAAATAAAATAAACATTCTCATCCTGCAGTTAAACTATTACTATACAGATTTTTTGATTATAACCTTTAAAGGTCCAGTGTGTGGGATCTATTTTCAGGGAATGTAATGGCAGAAAATAAATATATTAATATTAATATTAATTATTAATATTAACAGCCTTTTGTCTTTTTCACGTTTTTAGCGACACTATCTCAAAATATGTTATGAAGAAAGATGTTGAGGAAAAAAGTCAAAACTTAGATTTTCTAGGACAGTCTTATTAAATCTAAATAGCTTCTAATATTTAATTTAATATTTCAGAGTTCTGACCAAGAAGAGAGTCACATGGAGGTGAGACGACACAATTCAACACAAAATATGACATTTTAAGTTAGAAGTAGGAAATGTTGCATCAAAATAAAAATAAAATGTGATATAAATTAATACAACATTTTTAAATAATTTGAATGATGATATTATTGTGAATTATTGAATCGATATTAATATAATATCTATATAATATTTGTGACACGGTACAGTAAGTTTTAAATCAAAACTTTTTTCTGGCCAAGTTGAGCTTCCAGACTGCTTGTAGTTTGACAAAAGAAACAAAAGTTGTACAAATTTATGTCATAATTTATTTTAAAATATATATTTTTGTTGTACCTTTGTTTGTTAGTCATTTTGGTCATTTTGTCTCCACTTAATTTCCAGTTAACGAACTGGAGGAAATCATGTCCTTCCGCTTTTCTTAGAAAGATTCAACAGCTACTGTGCTTCATTATTCAGCTGCTGCAGTTCCTAGAAAGCTGAACGTTTTCCTTTTCTTAAAATCTTGTTTTCACATGATGTTGTCTAAAACCGTCGCAGTCATTCAAACTAGAGTCATCGAAGTGGCCAATATTACAAATAAATACATTAAAACATGATTTTAAAAAACTTTAAAGGTTGTACAACATGAAGCAAAATGAGTAAAATAAGCAAAATAAAATAACATATAAGGTAATATAAAATACCAGAATGGCACATTAACCAACAACCAACGAACGAAACGACGATACATCGTACACCGCCGGTAACTAATGATCGACCAGTTGTGGTGAGATTTCTTCCTCAGGTGTTTTCAAGGTCAAAATAAACTCAGAAAATGACAATTGTTGCTTTAAAATGGCCGTTTTAAAAACATATTTTGAATCAATACTGGCATTTCTGACTAAAGAACCTTTCGGCCAATCACACGACCCCATAAAACTGGCAAATCAATGTCATATATTCAGATATTTATAGAGCTTAATGGGGTTATAAACTTCCAATGACGTATAATGGGCCGAGTCAGACACATTAAAAGTTGATCCAGGATGAATCACTACGTGTTGTTGTTGGTTTTTAGGAAAACCTGGATCCTGCAGCAGCACCGTCGGCCTTACACAACGTGTGAAAGAGCAGTCGGCTCACATCAGCATTAGCTTTGCCCCACAGAGACCAAATTAATCAGATTATTCTCCAGAGCAGCTTGTTTGGTTCATGCTGGGAGGCGTCGACTCTGTGTCGCTCTGTGTGTTCACCGTCTCCTCGCTGATGTTTAACCAATGAGAACAGCATGACTGCCTGCTGCCCCGGAGCCAAGAGGCATGACTCAAATTAGCTGGAGTGCATCCTCCCTCTGAATGATTCACCGAACAGATCCAGATCCCAGATCCCGCCTCGGAGGCGACAGGGCAGCTCAGTGTTGACGTGAAGGAGGGAGGAGCGCTGGTTTTTCTTTAAAAGCACTTTTATACCAGCTGACACATGAAGCAGCTTAAAGAGCCGGTGGTTGATCTTCAAACCTGTCCTACATCGACCGAGACCGCACAGGGATGACAGACTTTGGTCAACACGGGTGAACAACATGGAAACTGACATATTAACAGACAGAGGCAGCGTGGACTCAACAACAGGAAGTCCACAGCTAACAGACTGCTAGCTGCTCCGGGACACTCATAGAAAATAGTGCTTTATTTAAAAAAACAAGCCCACCAAGCAACAAACCAACCAACACGTTATTCCATTTTGCTATCTTTGTTACATTAAAGATAATTAATTGGATCGTCAGTTTTTCAAGGATTGTAGGTGAGAGGCCGTGTTTGGATTCTGGGGTCTTGAACCAAAACTTGAATCATGTTTGAATAATTTTTTGTCAAGAATGTTTGTTTCTGGTTTGCACCTGCAGAGAAACGTCACTCTCTCCATCAGTATACAGCAGCGTATGTTAATGCTGATTTGGCAGAATGGTTGAATGTGAGAACACAGTATCATCACAACACTACCTCCAGCTGCAGTGAGCAGAAAATGGCTCTGAATGACAACTTGATTCTGTTTCAGTGACAGTAACAGCTACAGGATCCTCTCCGTTTCCATGCCTACTGATGAAGACTCACTTCTTACCATTGTCCCACAGACAGCCTGCTGTTGCGCAGGAAGGAGCTCGTGCATCATTGATGGATTTAGCAGCACATCAGGCAAAGACAAACGAAACTCTAAGAAAACTTAAAAACATGATGTGTCTCAGGCAAGTTCTGCACATGAGTGTAAAGCGCAACTCCACCTGAAGCGGATGCACGAGGTTGATCACGCATCGAGGGTGTAAATAACGATTTTTCAAATCAATTTGGGGTCGTTGGGCTTCTGTGTAATTAGTTCTAATGTCCATTACAAATACTGGTCCATAAATCTGCTTAGAAATCCCCCCCAAAAAACAAACCTAACATATGCAGAACCTGCCTTAGAAATCTCACGTTTTTGAGTTTCCTTCAGTATCACAGTAACCCAGTGATAGCTGCCTGTGCATTAATGAGCACACTGCTAACAGGAAGTGCTAACAGCTAATTCGGCAACTTTATTTCATGAGTTTTTCACCGCTGTGTCCATGGTGTTTAATATCTATGGAGGGCTGTTTGAGGCTGTCCTCATGGTAGGTCAGGTCATGTAATCTCATGCTGTAGCTCATTAACTCTGCTGCTTCACTGTTATTTTCTTTATCTTTAACACAGCCGTGACGTCCGGCCTGCTAAATGTCAACACTTCACACAGGGTGAAGCCTGCAGCATACGTTGACGGTGAAGGTTAAAGCAACGCTCCCAGGGTTTGTAATTTAGACGAAAGCCTTCCAGTGATTTTCCCTCCTAATCTGGGGGAAGGGGATTAGATTAAATCCGTTGCATAGTGACTGTGACATCACCACCGACCCATTTCACAATGCATAATCACAGAGTGCCCCACCGGGCGGCGGTTCCTCCTTTACACGTCTGAGCTGCAGCCCAGAGACCTCCTGCAGACCTCTGATCGGCGCTGACAGCTCCTCGCTAACAGTCGCATCCTTTGACTTATTTACAAAGCTGTTAGCAACGTTAACCGAGGAATGTCAGACACACCGAGCTAAATGCTTTGTGGCACGACAAGAGTTTGTAGCATGAGCCAGAGGTGGGAAGTAACGCAGACAGATTAGGCATTAGGGAGATTTTTCATGTGTCTGTTGTTAGTTTCTTAGTCTTTCTGTCGTTGTTCTTCTTCAGTCCATTTCTAATAAAAACACCTGTGAGGCTCGTGGTGGTTCTGAGGGAACACTGATGATCTGTACCAAGTTCTGGGTTGATCCGTCTAAAAAGTCTGGAGATCACTGAGGTCCGTCTGTTTCCTCTGGGGACCATGAATGTCTGTAAAAGACTGAACAGACCTTCAGCGTGGCTCTGTTCATACACACTGACAGAACACGACAACCTTCGCTATTATCATCTGAGTTCCCGTCATCATGTATCATCCGCCTTTTGTTCATCTTTGCATCACGACTCAAGGATGCAGAAACCTTCACCGCATGTTCCCTGCGAGGTGGAGGCCACGATTCTCGTTTCTTATGACGACCAGATGGAGAGATCGACAAGACACAAAGCTGGAAAGAAACATTAGAGAGCCGAGGGAGGAAATTACAGCAGAGAGCCCAACAAGAGGGGAGATAAAGACGGAGAGGACTGAAAATGTCTTTTTCTGGTGAAATGCTACTTTAATCGTCCTCTGTGTGTGTGTGTGTGTGTGTGTGTGTGTGTGTGTGTGTGCGTGTGCGTGTGTGTGTGTGTGTGTGCGTGTGTGTGTGTGCGGTTGCAGCATCGTATGTGTGTGATACATAATTCAGAGCGAACAATGTTGGAGTTTAATTGCAGAGTGACAAACAGGAGAAGTGACAGAATGAGTCCAATACCACACACACACACACACACACACACACACACACACACACACACACACACACACACACACACACACACACACACACACACACACACACACACACACACACACACACACGTTTTGAGGTACTTCCACTTTACTTTTTTCTTCCTCTCCACCACATTTATCATTTCAGAATAACACAGATTATATTACTGGATAATAACGTAATAACTGTGATGTATTTATAGATTTTCACGTGTGTGAATTCCGAAGTTAAGTCTCATTGATATCATTGATGACATCATTATATATTTGTTGATTCTATTCCGTGTTATTGATCTGAATGTGGAGGGTAAAAGGACGACGATCATCAGTTGAGTGTTCAGTGGCCTGTCACGCTCCGCCTCCTCCTGCTAGGTGGCAGCAGCACGCCAACATTTAATCTTTATTCTTTCAGAGTGTTCAAAGTTCAAAGTGTTCAACCTTTATCAGTAACACGTCTGCAGACACTGACACACTTCAGGTCTGCATCCTCCAGAGGAGCATTTGAAGGCCAGTTACATCACAACGCCACATGAAGGCTGTCCCAGTCTGAAGGCTCCTCCAGATGCTCCTTCTTCTCCCTGTTTCTGGAGGACGCACCTCTACGATCCTTCGTAGCCTCACATATCCCAAGATTCTTTGCACGCCCCGAAAAAGAAGACAGAAAGAGAGAAAATGGCGACATCCCCTGGCAGAAATTGTGACGTAAGGGTAAAACATCTGGTGACGCAACCAGGAAATGTTCCAAAGGCGAGACCGTCACATATAACAACGGCTGACGAGGTTAACAAGGTCTCTCTGAGGGACTCGGCCTTCAAAGACCACAAAGGCCGGGTCCTTCAGAGGATGCAGACCCTGAACTGAGACACAGCACCACTGTCCACGAGGCAGCCATTTGCATCTCCACCCATCATGGTGTTCAGCTCCATGGCGCCTAATGCTCGCCATTTCAGTTCAATTGGTGTGATGTAACCTGCTGATTTTTAATCCCTGTGGACATCCAGCGGTGATCTGATGGACAATAATCCAGAGTGAGCGCCGCAAATCTCGCTGAGAGCGTCATCGTGTGACTCGTCCTCCATCGCAGCGTTACAAAGAGATTACAGAGAGAACAGAGTGACGAGTCGCTCGGCGTTCATGTGAAGTGAAGCTGCAGCTGGGATGGACACAAACAAACAAACAAACAAACAAACAAACAAACAAACAAGAGTTACCTCAAGTACAGTAGGAGTACACAAACAGTACAGTATTCGAGTAAATGTACTTCGCTTCCATCACTGTTTGCTGCATTTATTAAACTTCCTGCTGACGAGAATCTAAGTGTCAGTACTCAGTAATCAGCTGATATCACCACTGATGGAATGTAACTAAGTATATTTACTCGACTACTGTACTAAAGTGCAATTTCAGGGTATTTTTCTGCTAGTTCGTACTTCCACTCCACAACATTTATTCGATAACTAATTACTTTTCCTACTTTTAAATCATTTTTATTGATTTCATTTTATTTTGGTCGACCTGAAGTATTCAGTACGTATAAACTGTGAGTATAAATACTTTTAGTTGTATTCTTTTGGCTCTGACGCAACATGTAATCTGTAAAGTAACTCGTAACTTTCAGCCGCCGCACACGATGATGAAACTCGTCTCTCTGCTCTGATTTAAACCAAACTCAGGTGCTTCAGCCTGAAACAGGAAGCGTGTGGAAACTTCTGTTTTACTTCATGTTTACAAATCAGCCACTTCCTCGGTCTCAGATTCACAACGTTCCCATCGAGAATCAGCTTCCTCCTCAACGGTCCCCTGGTTCAGACTCTTCATGTCTTCAAGAATCAAACAAACGAGCTCCTCTGAATCGACCCGCTGCAGGAGGTCCAGTTCAAACACTGCAGAGGTTCTGGTTCCACTGGGATGATGTGCTGGACTGAAACTGCCACAATCTAACATAAATCAATGAAATAATACGACAATAAAAGCACCAAATGCATTAATTAATTTATAAAATGTGACATTGCTTCTCTATTAATCCATCAACTTATTAAATTTTACCACCTTGTTTTGCCACGGTTGACTTTTATTTGTGTAAAAATGAATAAGTCAGTAAATAAAAGATAAAATTAAGTGGCACATTAAAACAGAAAGATCACATTGTAGATTATTTACTGACGACATTAATTTTGGGTTCATTTAAGAGCATATTTGTTGATTTATTGTTGATTCTGGCAGTTTAAATTCTCCGTACGATCATTTCAAACCGAACATCTCGTGTATTTGGACGGCTGGTCGACGGTCGAGTCAGTGAGCGGCTGCAGGTCAAAGATTGATTGTGATATAAAGTCTGAATCTCTTTCATAATATCATCTCCTTGCTGATCTCTCTCTGACCTCTGACCTTTTCTGTTTGCCCTGACTTTGATCTAACGCCTCAGGAGGGAGATTAGACGCTCGGACTCGATAAGGATCCTTTCCAACCCGACAGCTTTACGACTGAAGGAGTCGCTGAGGAGAAATTCATCTTCCTTCTGAAAAGTGACGTGGAGCATCACTTCCTTATTTGCTCCTGATTAAAGTTATAAAGTGAGTCAGCGCTCCACTGCCCTCGTTACTCTCCTCCTTCACTGCTTCCTGCTTCCTCGTCTGTTATCACGCTCACACACACTCTGTCACACACACTCTGTCACACACACCTTCTCAGAGCGCCTCACGCTTCACACCATGGGGAACTTTGCTGCCAACGAGGGACTCTCCATCTTCGTTATTGTGAGTATATTTGCTGTGAACTGCAGGTTTTTCTCTCAGGATCTGTTTCTATAAACCGTTAAATCGACTCTCTTTTCTCTGTGAACAGACGGGAGACTAAACCAGAACAGAACAGTTCTTTAAATCAAAACTTTGCTCAGGTTTTAGACCCTGATTTCCGCTTTACAGTTAGAAAAAATGATGTAAAGATGAGACTTTATTTCTTAACTCGCAGCTACGTGATGCTTCATTACATTAAAAACGTCCGGTGCATCATTTTAAACATTTTCCCACAGTTCAGCCAACAGTGTGGAGATCTTGTTTAGAATTCAGGCTCTTCTAAAGTCCAACGAGATCACCAGAACAAATGTACGATTCTGAAGAACCACAGATTCTTTAAGCTGAAACTTGTATTTCTCTCTTGTCACGACGCTGTGATTAAGCTCATTTTAGGGTGAGAAGACATCGTGAAACACCCACGTTTGGTACCAAAGTCAACTTCAGACGTTTCTGTGGTTTTACAGAACTATTAACTGTGAACTTTATATCCTGGAAACTGGCTGAAACATCTGCAGGTCTCAGCTGCCGTCATTACAAACACTGATGAGTAAATGTTTCTGAACATCAGCGGTTCACAGGTCTAATGGCTGATACACAGAGGAAGAGGAGAAGTTCCAGTCACAGTCTTTTCTTCCAGTCTTTGCTTTTTTGTGGATTATAGAATACATTTGGGATTTTTAAAGATAATTCTAAGAAAACAGAAACACTTTTAAACATGATGCTCTGAAAAAATACATGTATTTTCATGTTTATTTCATGTTTTTTCTACCCGTTCTGAAACTCTTGTATTGTATCTGTACATTGTGAATCTGCGGAGCCTGATCTCTGAACAGTAAAGCTCTTCTTGTTTCGATGTATTTTTCACCACTGGACTGAAACCTTTTGACTGAACGTGAAACGTGTCTGCTTGTGTCACAGCTGGTGTGGCTCGGGATCAACGCCTTCCTGTTCGTCTTCTACTACATGAGATTCCTGGAGGATAAATGGTTTTACACCAGAGAACTGCTCGGGGTGAGTCCGACCCGACCGCACAGGCTTTTATTCATCATTTACATTTCACGAAAAACTCTAAATAAATCCAAAAGTCATCTGTTCTGAGGTGATGCTGCACATTTTCTCAGTGCGGTTCAGTTTCTTAAATCTAAAATCATCACACACGTTTCATGGAGAGAAGTTTGATTTGTTATTTACATCTTAATAAATAAATATATTATATATACATATATATATATACATATATATATATATATATATATATATATATATATATATATATATAATATATTTATTTATTAAGATGTAAATAAATCAAACCATTCATGAAAGTTGTGGGAAAGTATGAAATGAGTCACTTCAGAAACAGTTGTCAGCAGGTTGTCTCGGTTCCTCTAAATAGACGAGGAAGTTCCCGACTTTACCATCAACCTTTACTAATGATGCCCACTCTCTTCTTCTTCTTCTTCTTCTTCTTTTTTAAACCTGATGGTGCACCAGCAGAATACAGTATGCACAGCTGCAACGATTCAGGTCACTTTATAGGCAAAAACATTAAAAGTTCTCCTGTTACAGCCTCTGAAACGTAAACATTTCTTTATTTTATTCTTCTTCTACAACATCAAACGGAATATTTTTATGTTTTTTTACTATTTCATTTTACTTGAGATGCAAAAGGAAGAAGAAATCATTTGTTACCATTCTGAGTCCAGTTTGCTGACAAAGTGTTACAGCATTCTCCTAAATGACTGAAGCAGGCTTGTTTTTTTACATACTCCAAAACTCCATTGAAAGTTTGCTGAATTATCTGTTAGCACTTCCTGTTAGCAGTATGCTCATGGATGCACAAACAACTTTCACTGGATCACTGTGATACTGAAGAAAACTTAAAAACATGATGGTTCTAAGGCAGGTTCTGCACATGTGAGAAGCGTCTTTGTTTCTCGGATTTTAACCAAATCTACGGACCGTTCATTCGATGGACATCAGAATTAGTTAAACTTTTGGAAAGTTGAGGTCACACTGAATATGAAAATATGTTTATCATGTGTGTTATAACTCTGAATAAGACAGTGATTTAGAAAAATCAGCACTCCTTACATGTGCAGAACTTGCCTTAGAAACATCACATTTTTAAGTTTCCTTCAGCATCACAGTGATCCAGTGACAGCTGTCTGTACATCCATTAGCACCCTGCTAACAGGAAGTGCTAACAGCTAATTCAGCTCCCTCTTAATGGGGTTTTGGAGCATTTAAGTCCTTTAGCACTCGATAGATAACAAAAACAATATCAGTATCACAGCTGACACATATCGTCGGGTGCAAATAAACACGCATTTCCAGAGAAACACTTCATAATGTTTTCCCGCAAACACCTCCACACCCACAGTAATCACACCTGCTTTATCTGCACCGCCTTCTGTTTATAATTAAACTGCATTGTAGTGAAGGGAAGTAGGTCTGATGTGAGGGTGAAAGATTGATCTGTGGTCACAGCTGGCTTTATGAAACAGCACCGGCTGCAGAGAGAAGTGAAACACTGACGCTCCATCAGCCTGTGTGAAGACTTTCTTATGTGTTTATTCTCTATTCAGATATCAGATGAGCAACACGATCTGAAGCTGCTGCTTTGAACTCTTTATAGATAAAAAAACCTCGAGTATTAAGAGTATAACTTCATACTAATGATATAAATAACAGTATATAACACACATCTCTAATTCTTAATATCTGCAGATGTTAATCAGAGAACCTCAGATGCAAACAACAAACCTCACCGCCTGTTTTGACTCAAACTCATTTCCATGTGTAGTTTTAGTTCTTCTTTGTGTTCATGTCAGTTTGTGGTTAACTGGACAAACTGTCAGTATTTAATATCTGAAGTAACAAAGCTCGTCTTCCTCCCATCAGCAAGCTCTGTCGTGGGCCCGAGCTCCCGCCGCCTGCCTCAACTTCAACTGTATGCTCATTCTGCTGCCCGTCTGTCGGAACCTCCTCTCCTTCCTCCGTGGCTCCATCCAGGTATCCATGCAGTCCACGTTTACTCCAAAGCAACTAGAATTAGTGGCCATTTAATCAACCGCTGATATAGAATCATAATATCTGTTTGTTTTCAGTACTGCAGCCGCACAGCAGCTCGTCAGCTAGATCGAAACATCACTTTCCACAAGCTGGTGGCTTACATGATCGCCTTCCATACAGGTGTTGTTTCCATTCTTCTTCCTGTTTATGTTGTTTTAGTCTTTATTTATTAGTTATAAGCAGCATTTTGCAGCTTCTACGATCTCATGTCCCCTGTATGTTTATTTGGAAAAGTTTTGATGAATTAAAGTCACTGTTTGTGGGACGTAACTTCTTTTTCATCGTCTCACAGCCGTGCACATCATTGCACACTTGTTTAACTTCGAGTATTTCATGGACGCCCAGCTGAACCGCAACAGCAGCCTTCTTCCCTTCGTCCTGTCTGAAATCGGCAACGGAGACAACGCCTCCTTCCTGAACCCCATCAGGAGCAACGAGACGGTGGGTGCAGTGTCGTAGAATAAACCTGCAGCTTAGTTTTCAGTCCTACGTGTCGTTCGATGCTTCTTGTCTTGCTGAAAATGTGAAATCCCCTCGGCTTAATTGCAAAATTTGGTTTCCAAGAGAAAAAAATAGAAAACAGTATTACTTCATCCAACAAACTTCCTCATTAGAGGTATTTGTCCCTCTATGTTTGGTAATTCCCCTCCTCCTTCCTCTTTGCTTGTACAGATTTGAGCATTTCTTCAAAAGCAGTAACAGAAACATTTAATTAAATGATTAATTGTCTTACTCTTGACCTGGCGTGTGTAAACTGACTGATTTCAGTTGCGTTCGCCTGATTCTCGTCAACATGACACCTCCTCTCAGTAATGTCTAACCCTGATGTCCCAACAGGGGGAGGAACTATGACAAAATACATATTTGGGGAAGGGAAGTTAGCCAACAAACATGACCTGCAGAAGTGATTCAAGTGGAAACAAGTGAGGAAATGTTTGAGGTGAATCCCCTGTGACACGACCCACGCCATGACGGGTCAGCTGTGTGGTGTTTAGGAGTTTTAAATGTGACGATCAGTGAATATCTGACTGTGTGTCGGTGCAGAATCCTACCATCGTCATGTTCACCACCATCGCCGGGCTGACGGGCGTCGCCATCACGCTGGCCCTCATCCTCATCATCACGTCCTCCATGGAGGTGATCCGCAGGTCGTACTTCGAGGTGTTCTGGTACACCCACCATCTGTTCGTCATCTTCTTCATCGGACTCGTGTTCCACGGCTTCGGGTAGGAAAACACAAGTAGATTAAATCCTTTCTGAGGAAAACCTGCCTGCCTTAGAGACACTTTTTAATGACCATGAGCCTGTTCTGACTCAGTCCTGATTCAAACTTTACAAGAAAATGACTCAATTTTTACTCTATTTTGACTTAAACCTAAACATGACTCCACTTTGACTCAGTCTTAACTTCAACAGGACCATGTCGTGACCCCTGGTTCACTCACAGTAAGAGTAATAATGCTGATAACTGTTTTGTTCATTGGCTGCAGGCGGATCGTGCGAGGACAGACGAAAGATAGCATGAATGTAAGCGACCCATTGATTTGTGCTGATCATTTTGAAGACTGGGGAAAAAACGGCTCCTTCTGTCCCGTACCAGAGTTCGCTGGAAACCCACCGATGGTGAGCTGTTAGACAAGTGATTCACGTTGATCGGCCTACTTCAATCACCGGTTTGAGCATGTGACATCTTCTTATTAGGCGTTAATATTAATCTAAACGTTCCTTTATTTTCCTGCTCTGCAGACATGGAAGTGGGTGGTGGGCCCGATGATCCTCTATGTGTGCGAGAGGATCGTCCGCCTCTATCGATCCCACCAGAAAGTCGTCATCACCAAGGTGTGTATCTTCTAAAATAAAAGATTTTGTATACGGTGGTGGCTTCAGGGCTTCCAGAGACTTGGAGTGCACCAGGCAGGTCTCACTCAACCAGAGTAGGAAGACATGTCAGCATTGATTTTGAGTCGGTGGGTCACGTGACATGCTATTCGCACCTGTTCCTCAGGTGGTGATGCATCCCTCCAAGACTCTGGAGCTGCAGATGAAGAAGAAAGGCTTCCACATGGAGGTGGGGCAGTACGTCTTCATCCAGTGTCCGTCCGTCTCCAGGCTGGAGTGGCACCCCTTCACCCTGACCTCCGCCCCCGAGGAGGACTACTTCAGCGCCCACATCCGTATCGTAGGAGACTGGACTCAGGAGCTGTATGAGGCCTGTGGAGGAGACAAAACGGAGCCTCAGGAGGCCTGGCAACTACCCAAGTATGACACGGGAAACTGTGGCTGAAATTGCCTGTGATTACATTTGATTGCATCCTCCGCCTCCTCCATGCTGCTCTCCTGTCAAACTCCAGCAGTCGGGGTCAAATTTACAGCCCAGAGGCTTTTTATTGTCAGTCTTTGTATTCTTTTTCCTGTCAGGGTTGAGAGGAGAAGCAGAGAAAATTGTTGAAATTACACAATATTACTCTGCTCCCAACGGCAAAGTAGTTGTCCTGGTGAGCGAGCTGGAACATTGTTCTGCTTCCTGCAGACCAAACCATTAAAAACAGACGCAGTTAATCAGAGTCGGACCTCCAGGGACACAATTTGACTCAGACACAGAAGACACACTGCTGGATGATGTATTTGTTCTGTGGATCCTGTTGTTATCTGTCTAATCAGTCTCTCTCTGTGTTCTCAGGCTGGCCATCGACGGCCCGTTTGGTACGGCCAGCGAGGACGTGTTCCGGTACGAGGTCGTGATGCTGGTCGGCGCTGGAATCGGCGTGACTCCGTTCGCCTCCATCCTCAAGTCGGTGTGGTACAAACGCATCCAGAACAACCAGGATGTCTTCACCAAGAAGGTGAGGCAGCAAACTAACTGTTACTGCCACTCAAGGTCCACTTACTACCTTTTTCCTCAGGACATGGTCTTGGTCTTAACTTTACTGAGGAAGAACAACAGATGCAAAGCACATTTCCTGCAAGTATCAAAACAACCCTGACTCATATCCAAGTTTTCTTTTAGCTTTTTAACTGTATCACATGTTCGCCATCGGCAGACATGACAATCTCCTGATGAAGACCATGTGATACAGCTGAAAGCTCCAGCTGGAAGTTACAGTCGTCATAAGTTGTTTCCTGTCATTCGTGTTTGTTAAACTTTTGTTTAACATTGAAAATCTTAAATCAAGCTCCACTTATTAGCATTCTTTGGAGCTCTGATATTCTCGGTTGTCATTTAAAGACTTGTTGTGTTAAAAACACAGTAAATAAAAAGGCGTTTGTGTGTTGCAGATCTATTTCTACTGGCTGTGCCCGGAGACGCAGGCCTTTGAGTGGTTTGCCGACCTGCTGCAGTCTCTGGAGGGTCAGATGACGGAGAAAGGAATGACCGACTTCCTCAGCTACAACATCTACCTCACCCGCTGGAAGGAGACCGAGGTACGACCGGCTCATGTGACGACCTTCTCATCGCATTTTTATGATTCATCTAACGAACCGCTGTGTGAAAACAAACGTGGTCTTTTTCTTTGTCAGGCGGCTCACTTCCGCGTTCACCACGAGGCGGAGAACGACCCGATCACAGGACTCAAACAGAAGACTTTATATGGGAAACCCAACTGGGACAACGAGTTCACCAACATAGCGACGAAGCACCCGGGGTGAGACTCTAACACAGAACAGTCCCTTAGTACACTCATTTACCACTAATTACTTAATCATTAGTTACTTTTTATTGTATCTTCCAGTAAAGCAAGACATCATACTGAGTAGTTACCCAACAAAGGCTCATTAACTACTAATTACTTACTCATTAGTTACTCTTTTCTGTGACTTGAAACGTTTGTCACTGTTGTCCCTGCTGCTGCTCACATCTTCACTGCCA
This sequence comes from Diplodus puntazzo, assembly GCA_963678695.2. NCBI lineage: Eukaryota > Metazoa > Chordata > Actinopteri > Spariformes > Sparidae > Diplodus > Diplodus puntazzo. The sequence goes on from OZ023178.1 coordinate 2,146,085, forward strand.
TCACTACCAGTAATAATGAAATGTTGGCGTCCTGCAGGTCTAAAGTGGGCGTCTTCCTGTGTGGTCCGCCTCAGCTGGGCAAATCTCTGGAGACACAGTGTCTGTCCCACTCCGAGGCCGACGTCAAGTTCATCTTCAACAAGGAGAACTTCTAAAACAGCTTCTGAAGGACGACCAGGAAACACAGAGAGAGGAAACGTCCCAAGTATCAGCGAGACTGACGGTTACATTTTGAATGAGCCGCGTTGACATCAGTATCTTCACTTCTCACCGCGGACGTTTTGTAAAGACGCCGTTGTTGCTCAAAGACGTGCTTTTCCACATTACCCTGTTCTCCTTTTCTGCCACATCTATCGGTTCAACGACTGGTTTCTAAACTTTTCTTCCTATTTTCTTTATTCATGTTTAGCTTTGTCTATTTGCTGGACACAGTCAGGATTTCTGGGAGGCGACAAAAAGGGAAATAAACTTTCTGTCCACTTTCATTTGTTGTGCATCAGGAGAGAAAGCCTTTGTTAGAATTTATAAATACTGTTCATGTGGATTTTATAGATAAAAAAGGATCTTTTGTTATTTTTTTACCTTTATTGTTCAGCTTTATTGTTCGTTGTTTGAGCTTCGCTGCTACTCCTGTGTAAATAGATTTGGGAGGTGAATTCTTTGTGTGTGTGCCAATAAAGCTGATTCTGACTCTACTGATTGTTTTTGGTTTAATTTGGCTGGAAAAATTACAAACCAGCAGACTTCTGGTCATCGAAGTCACTCATATGAATAGTACTTGAGTAAAAATCTTGAAGTGTCACATTTTACATGTTCTCTGGTGTCTAAAAAACAAGGTTCTAATAATAAATGTAGTTAATAAGTACAAGTAAAAGTAAATTAAACATATATTTACCCGTGTGTATAAACTATTTACTTAGCGTTTACCTGACATCGATGTTTGGAGTTTGAAAACTTGATTGTAAAAAGCACAATGTCATTAAAATGTATTATTTTATTTTAAGCACAGAACACAGAAGTGGATCTAAACAACAGAGACAATTCAAACTGAGGGGCAAACAAAACTTTTCTCGGCTTCTGGTATAAAATAAACAGAATAAACACAAATAAATCTCTTCATGTTTATTTTCCTGCAGCTCTGAGTACAAAACTCTCCTCTTCCTCTCGTTGACACGATAACAAACATCAGAAAACACAGAAGAATCAAACTGGATGTGTTGATTTCAGCTGCTGCATGCTGTCAGGCTTCAGTGATAAATATCAGCTAAATGAAACTATTAAAGCACTGCAGTGACATGAGAAGATAAATACAATACGACGATGATGTTTTCATGCATCTGAAGGCAGAAACACGAGAAAATAATACAGCTGGTTTCTTTTCTGCAGCTTTAACCGAGCGGCACCGACACACAGCGGTGTGGATGTGACTCAGTGGCACTCTGAGGCCCCCTGCTGGTCACATGAACACGCTGCACTCCTCTGGTGTAGTGATGGTCATCTGTAAGAGTGTGTGTGTGTGTGTGTGTGTGTGTGTGTGTGTGTGTGTGTGTGTGTGTGTGTGTGTGTGTGTGTGTGTGTGTGTGTGTCCTATGCGATAGCCACAGCGAACACACTGACCACACAGTACATGGTGCGGTTCTCCCATCTGACGGTGCAACTTCCTGCAGAGACAAAACAACAAACATTTGAGAAAACGGAGGAACGATGAACAGAGAAAAAACAAGAGGATGTACAGAAAGCAGAACTTAACTGAACAAAACACCAGAAAATGTTTAAAAATATAACGTTCAGCTCTGTACGAAATAATAACAAGCGGCTTTAAAGAGGCTGCAGGTCGACATAACTTTTGTAACGTAACGTTTGTTTTGTTTCCATGAAAACTCCACCTTATATCTTCGGCTGCATCTAAAACACGTCTTATTTCTGCGATAGTGAAAACATTTATTGTTTACTATCTTATTTCAATGTCTGATTACTGAGTGTGACGTTTAAGCTCTTCGGTGCCCTGCTCACAATCCAAACACACAACAAGTTTCAAAACTATTAAGATTCATCCGGAGAAGTCGAATAAAGATGCTCGTAGCACTGGTTTAGACTTTTTACGTTATTTAAAAACATGTCATCTGCTGATTGTCTCCACAAACAGTCCAGAGCTTCAGATAGAAGCCGTCTTTGGACTCCAAGGCTTTTAACCAAAGCTGTCAGTCTAGAAAAAGACGCGTGAAACGATGATTTAGTACAACACTTGATTAAAAATGGAACTAAAGTGAAAGAAAATCTCTCAAATATCTTCAGAAAACTGAATTTCAACAGAGCACCATCGTCTCTCTGTGCCTTCACACTCTGCTTACCGTCCATGGCGGTGTCCCAGTAGCAGGAGTTAGCTGTGTGGAGGCCCGCTCCTGTTTTCTGCATCACAGCACACGTCACTGCACAGACAAACAGTCACAATAAACACTTCTGGATGCATCACACCGACATGTCACATATTTAGGAAAATGGAGACGTGCAGCAGGACTGATGAATCTGAACACACCGATGTATTTGTACGGTTTCCCCACTTTGACCATCTGAGTGAGGCAGCGCTCCACGATGCTCGCCGTCCATTTGTTCACCAGACTCTGGCTGTAGTCGTCACTCCCGACGACGCTCTCAATACACTGACACACACACACACACACACACACAGATAGCGTGTCAGTGTTTACAGTCATGTGGGAATCACTGGGTGCTGTTTCGCCCCGAGGAGACAGAATCACAGAGCAGACACTGTTTCCTGTTTCAGCACAAACACAAAATTCCTGAGCTTTAACGTGTTTTCTCTCTAGTAAGTTCGTCACTAAACGTAAGAGCTGAAATGTAGCCTTTGTTTGAGAACAGGACAAAGAATATAATTTTAATAAAACCTGTCAGGAGTTTTCTGCCTCATGAGACAAAAACAGCCTTTAAAAACAGCCGAAAGCAAAAGTTTTTGTCTCTAACCTTAAAAAACATTCTGTAATAATAAACACTGAGTCTCTGCAGGATCACAGGAGGTTTGTTTCTCTACTGGAACTAAATGTGGCCGCATAACATTTAAATAACAAATATCTCGAGACATTTAAAGACATACATTACACATAAAACTTCTGCAATACAGCCCATAATTTACAGAATCAATAGCAGTGCTATTGTTATTTTACTTCTTTGTATTCATTTCATACATCTGCAAAACAGGCTTCTGATTGTTTCATAGTCCTGGTGAAATAATAACAACCTTTACAGAGAGAAACAAGGTGGATTTGATGTTAAATGGTTGTGATTACCTCTTTGACAATGCTATCAGCCTCCTCAGAGTTGAAGGAGCCCTGAAAGTGTTAAACAACAAACATATGTTACATATAACAACATTAATAAATTGTGAAAACCAGCTACAGATACAGTCAGACATTGAAATCTGATTATTAAGCACACAAATCACAGTTTAACGTTAACTTCCTGTAGGATTAATACAAGAAGGACAAAATTACTCATATATAGAGAGACAATAAGCTAGTACTAATTCATAAAGCTATAAAACGCAGTGTTACTTCATGATTTTACACTGAAAACTACAGAATTAGCATCAAAAATCAGCTTGGACGTAACGTTAGGAGTGGCTAGCTTGGGCAGCTAGCCAGCTGTTAGCTAGCTGGTTTCTAGCTTCACATAATCAGAAAGACGCTGATTCACACACAGACCTCGTTGCCGTTATGATATTCCTCCATTCCTCTCATCGGTCGCGGCGGTGAGGAGGTGAAAGTCTTTATTTTATGGGGCTAAAACCAGAAGAAAAATACGGAGATGTTGTGGACTTCCTGTGAGCTGTCAACAGAGCCAACGAAGAAGACGGGCGACAGAAAAACCCCGAAGAAGAAAAGGCGCGCTAGCTAGCTAACCGCTGACATCTGCTGGAGCTTTGTCGCTAATTCACTCGCGTTTACTGCGAAGAAGAAACAAATAGTCAATAACAGCGCATCCTACGTGACATTACGTCAGAAATAACATGCTTACACTCACTTAGAGATATGAAATGTGAACGTTTCGTCCCTTCTGCTCCCGTCTTCTTCTTCTCCTGCTCCTGTCGTCTTCTTCTTCTCCTGCTCCTGTCGTCTTCTTCTTCTCCTGCTCCTCTGTCGGCCTCTTCTTCTTCTCCTCCTCCTCCTTCTGTAGTCTTCTCCTTCCTTTCCTGTTATCCTCTTCTTCTTCTGTCTTCTTCTGCTCCTCTGTCGTCTTCTTCTTCTTCTTCTTCTCTCTTCTCCTCCAGATCAGAGCAGAATCGTGTGTCTCTCTGGGTGTTTATTCCTCCAGAAGGTCTGACTGTCCTTTGAAAATCTTTTAAATAGATAATATCCTGACAGAGGTCTAATACTCAGTGACAGCTCGTACACACAGATAATTATCGGAGTCTGCAGGTTCACCTTTCAGCTTACAGTCAGCTCCAACATAAGGTAGAGCAGCCTCACCTGACAGGTGACACCCAGGGCAAAAACACTCTGTCAGGTACCTGCTGCTGCTCATAAAGCTAATAATCATGAACTCCCCTCTTGTCCTTTGAGTGAGAACATCAACCCGAAACAGAAAACTTTACATTCAATGTGAAAACTGGAGGAAATCAAACGACTCACATTCGGTTTCGTATAAAAATTCTTTACTGATATCACAAAAATCCAAACGATAAAAAACTGTTAAATGAGAATATCATGTCAGAATATAAAACGGATGCGTACAGATCACATCCAAAGTGCAAAATGTGCTCAAAGGCCAGGTCACAATAAATAAGAGTATTTACATCCTCACAGTTTAACACACACACACACACACACACACACACACACACACACACACACACACACCTCGAGGCTCAGCTGCTTGGTAGAAAATGTGCCGCGCAGAGTTAAAAAAAACACCCAGCAACAAGGTGCTGCTGGTCATACTGGTGGAGGAGGAGGCTCAGCTGTAGGTCACTTGTGATTGGACAGTGGTTTAAACTTTAGTGGTTGATTAAAGATGGAGGCAAACGTGTTAAATTCACAGAAACCATCACCTGGCTCGTCTCTGATGACATCATTACAAGGAAACCAATCAGAATGCTCCACTATAAAGTTGCAATATGTGTGTATCAGCCACATGACAGATTCAGACTGTAGCTGCAGTTAGCTCAGTTAGCCGTGCAGCTAGCTGTCTGGACTGGGAGCTATCTGCAGTTAGCTCAGTTAGCCGTGCAGCTAGCTGTCTGGACTGGGATGTAGCTGCAGTTAGCTCAGCTAGCAGTGCAGCTAGCTGTCTGGACTGGGAGCTGGCTGCAGTTAGCTCAGCTAGCCGTGCAGCTAGCTGTCTGGACTGGGATGTAGCTGCAGTTAGCTCAGTTAGCTGTGCAGCTAGCTGTCTGGTCATGTTTATACCGCTGGCTCAGGAGCGGAGGAGCTAGCTGCAGTTAGCTCAGTTAGCAGTGCAGCTAGCTGTCTGGACTGGGAGTTAGCTGCAGTTAGCTCAGTTAGCCGTGCAGCTAGCTGTCTGGACTGGGATGTAGCTGCAGTTAGCTCAGTTAGCAGTGCAGCTAGCTGTCTGGACTGGGAGCTAGCTGCAGTTAGCTCAGTTAGCTGTGCAGCTAGCTGTCTGGTCATGTTTATACCGCTGGCTCAGGAGCGGAGGAGCTAGCTGCAGTTAGCTCAGTTAGCAGTGCAGCTAGCTGTCTGGACTGGGATGTAGCTGCAGTTAGCTCAGTTAGCAGTGCAGCTAGCTGTCTGGACTGGGATGTAGCTGCAGTTAGCTCAGTTAGCAGTGTAGCTAGCTGTCTGGACTGGGATGTAGCTGCAGTTAGCTCAGTTAGCAGTGTAGCTAGCTGTCTGGACTGGGAGCTAGCTGCAGTTAGCTCAGTTAGCTGTGCAGCTAGCTGTCTGGTCATGTTTATACCGCTGGCTCAGGAGCGGAGGAGCTAGCTGCAGCTCTGTCGGAGGAACAAGCGAAGACGTGAATCTGTCACAGCTCATCTCTGCTGTGGCTTCACTCTGTGCTTCAGGCTGACACCATGAGTGATTCTGGTCCGGTGCAGTCCGGTCCAGAGGAGCCTGAGGATCCTGCTCACCACAGATCTATAAGGAAACACCTTCATCCCCGAGGGGAACTGTTGAGACACAGTTAAAGGTTCCCTGTGGAGCTTTAGACCTGCAGGCTTGTTAACATGGATGAAAACAACTTTGTATTTAAAATACTTAAAAACCAACTATATACATGTTTTATGAGGGATGAAATGCACTCGACACATTCGTTAGACTTCATGATACCAACAGGACGGTGTGAGATTTTAGCGCTGATCCTGATAAAACGTGCTTGAGATCAGCTGATCGTGGTGAATTTCCATGATTGGATAATTGTTCGTTAAGCTGTCGAGCTCACTAACAAACAGTCCAGTAACGATCTCCTAACGTGAAGTAAAGTGATTCCAGCATGTTTTAGTGCCATTATAAGAGTTTTATATTCATTTGTTTCTGGATGTTTCTAGAACAAAACTCCACAGGGCTGCTGTAAGTCTGCCTCCGCCTCGCTGCTAATGAACCTTCTCACGCTTTGGTCGTTTTCACGATGACTGAAGCCACCTGAGGGTTGACTTGAGGGATCACAGCAGCGTGCAGGCTCCAGAGCGAGGCCCTCGGGCTCCGGAGGGTAAAGACCTCTGCAGTGCTGCTGCTCTGTTGGCCTCTGGGTCGGAGGGAGGAGGCTCTCCCTGGACGGCGGCCTCCGCTGGGGTCTGGTCCCTGTCGCTGGTCGTCTTGGATCTGGTGAAGGACAGCCGCCTGAAGAGAGAGAGCTGAGAGGAGGACGAGGAGATATTCAGTTAACTTCCCAACATGTCAGTTTGCAAACAAGAAGCTTTCTAGAAAAAAAAAATGATGATCGAACTTAAAGGTGTGATGTAAAAATCGACCTTCTGTTGGATTCATACTTGTGGAAACGTGCACCACAACAAAAACTACAAACTTTAAAGTACAAAAATTAACATCCCGTGTTTTTTAATTCACTTGGGATTGTTTGAAAGGTGCTGTACAGAAAAGCTTAATGGATGAATTGATTGATTGATGCACAAAGTTCAGGTATTGTAATAAGAATCGGTGCATCTTGTGTTTCCAGTTTCTTCAGTTTCCAGTTTGTGTACCTTCTTGTTGGAGCCTGATTGGCTCTTAGAGCCCCCGTCCGTCGTCCCATTGGCTGGTTTGGTTCCGTCATCCGTCTTCTCTTCACCCGTGCTGTCGGGCTGCTCGCTGATTTCAGCTGCTGTTGATAAAACACTAACTTGATTAATGATTCCTTTTAATTACCCTGTTAGTCCAGATACGTCTTTGCTTTCTTTAACAACTTTAACATCTGTTGAAATGTAATTTGTTCTCTCAGTTTTCTGTATACAGACGGATGAATCAAACCTTTCTGCTCTCCGTCAGGGACGGATTCTTCTTTCAGCTCTTCAGGCTTCTGGAAACATCAGATGTCTCATGTTAGTGACACAGGAAACATCAATAAATAAATGAGCATTAAATGAATAAACCTACAGGACTCTGAGTCTCTGATGGTTTCTCTGTTGACTCGTCCAAACTGGAGGGCGGCCCCTCCGTCTCAGCTGACGTATCCTCCTCCTCCTCTTCCTCCTCCTCCAACTCTTCCTCCTCCAACTCTTCCTCTACCTCTTCTTCATCACTTTCCTCTTCTCTGTCCTCTTCACTTTTTCTCCACGTCTGACCAAATCCTTCTGTCAAATCCTGACATAAAAAGTGATTAAATGACCTGGTTGACTGGTCGACACAAGGTCAGCTAGCAGTTGGAGACTCAGATTCAAAGTAGAAGCTCAGTTTGAAATCACACAACACAAATTAGGAGGCAGATTTTTTTGAATATGTGTATTTCAAAAGGGATTTAAGATAACGAGGAAAGATGGAAATTGAGAGAGGAGAGGAAACACAAAGTAGGATGGGAAACTTAAAGATCAAACTGAGATTGAGAAACAAAGAAAACAAAGCCAACCTGATCCCGAAACCAGCCAATCAAACGCTCAACGAACAAGGTGAACGAGAGACAAAAGCATCAGAAAACACAAGTTGGTGGGAGAATTTTTTCTGCTTGTTAATGAAGCAACAAGAACGACTAACAAATGGAGTCTGATCCTGTACGATGCTTCAAGATATTCATGTTTAAATGTTCAGAGAAAAAGTTATGATGTCATGTTTAATTATAGCAAGAATAAAGTCGTCTGTGAAGCAGCTGATCAGCTTTCACATCTCAAATGAGGGAAGTTTTAGTTTCTACGGTGGCCCTGAAGTGCAAAACACAACAATTCAAAAAGCACAACTGCTCTGGTGGCACATCAGGGCCACCGTAGTTATCATCAATAAATTATTCATTAATTAATTCAATCAATCAATTCCTGAAGCTACTTTAAAAACAAGACACAAAAACAACGTAAATCAAATAAAAACAACTATTTATTACAACCTCAGAAATGTACAGAAACAGAAAAGAAAGTAGAAAGAGTGAAAAAGCAGGTAGAAGAATAATTCCATATAAAACAAATACTGATCATTAACGATGAAAGCAGCTTGTCAGAAGAATATTAACGTATAATATAATATTAAGAAATGTGCAGCAGGGAAAAACAAACTATTCTTCTAAATATAGACATTTTTAAGCTGCGACAAGGTAAACAAAGATTTTAACAGCAAGACGTGAGACGAATTCAGTACAGAAATCACTGGATGGAAAAACAGAAGCAGTTCTGAGCAAAACAAGAGAAGAAAGCAACTCATCGGTGCATTCAAGACAACAAACTGATGGAATGATAAAACATAAGCAGAAAGGCACCGTGTGTGGTAAGTTCTGTTAAAAGCAGAAGGTCCAGAGATGAAATGTCATTATTTCACAAGCAGATTTTTACCAACATATACCCGTACAACAGATCTTCAAGCTGAGAAACAGTTTAAAACGGCTGTTGATGCACAGAAAACTTTTGGATTATGAACAAACAGACCAGAACACTGATTCCAGACCGGTTCTTAAATGTTTTTCACGTTACATTTTCTGGCAATTTAAAGAGAAAACTACTGAACTAATTAAACTTGTAAATCGTCACTGGTTGCAGCCAAGTTCAAGTTTGATTCCTTTGTAATTTTCCGAATGTTTTTATTTCACACTGGACTTTAAATAAAAACAGAACTGCAGCTCTGATTGGTCTCCGGCCCTCCACACGTGATGAATGTGTTCTTGGAGATTTTCTATGCAGATGATGTTTCTCAGTTTATCCCAGAGAACTGAATAGAATTACTTTTCCTACAACACTTTTTCATTGAGGGTTGCAGCTTAATTGATCTGATCAATGGATGTAAACAGTAATTAACAACACTTTTATCAAAGCACTTAATTGTTACAAAAACTCGGAAGTCAATGTGAACATTTGTTACTTTATCCGTTTTTTTATCACTCATTGTGATGAAATTGTGATGTTCAATTTATTGATTGGAATAAATGTTGACAGATTGATCGATACTGAAAACAATCATTTTCAGGACATCATCGTGTCGCCCGACCTTTGACCCCTGACCCGAGCTTTCTACTAGATCTACTGAAATCAGCAGACTTTTTCTTTTTAACAACTTCTTCCTCTTCTTCCTCCTCTTCCTCTTCCTCTTCTTCCTCCACTTCTTCCTCCTCTTCTTCCTCTTCCTCTTCTTCCTCCTCTTCTTCTTCTTCTTCCTCCATTTCTTCCTCCTCCTCTTCTTCTTTACTGTCTTGATCCTCGTCCTCTTCTTCTACCGCTTCTCCATCACTCTCTTCCTCTTCTTCTTCTTCTTCTTCTTCCTCAGCACTCTCTACCTCTTCCCCTTCTTCTTCTTCCTCCTCCTCTTCCACCTCATCTCCTTTTTCATCCTCTTCATCACTTCCCTCTTCATTTTCACTCTCTTCCTCCTCACTGCCTTCCTCCTCTTCCTCGTCAGCACTACTTTGTTCTTCCTCCTCCTCTTCTCCTTCCTCTGTCTCATTCTCCTCTGAAGACTTTAAAGACTCACTTTCACCCTCCTCTTCCTCTTCCTCACCCTCGCTTTCCACATCCTCCTCTTCTTCCTCACCTTCCTCATCTTCATTTTCAGACTCTCCCCCTTTGCTCCCTGACTCCTGACTCGACCCTGCCTCACTTTCCTCCTCTTCCTCCTCTTCTTCATCACCTCCTTTGCTCCCTGACTCTTGACTCGACCCTGCCTCACTTTCCTCCTCTTCCTCCTCTTCTACATCACCTCCTTTGCTCTCTTTCTCATCAGTCTCAGCTTCACTTTCACTTCCTGCGGTCTCACTTGCATCCTCCTCCTCTTCATCCTCTTCCTCCTCTTCCTCAGCAGCGCTGCCACCTTCCTCCTCATCTTCATCAGTTTCTGACTCATCTTCTGGTTGAAGGGTGTCGCTATCTTTGCCGTCTTCTTCTTCTTCCTCTTCCTCTTCTTCCTCTTCCGTTACTTTCTCGATACTGTGACTGACATCCTCCTCTTCTTCTTCACTTACTTCCGCACTGGTTCCCAGCCCTCCCTCCACCTCCTGTTTGACTGTCTCAGAGTCTGACTGTTCCTTACTGTCCTCCTCACTTACATCCTGACTCGTATCCTCCTCGTCTTGACTCATTTCCCTCTCGGCCTGACTCGTCTCCTTCTCTTCCTGACTTGTTTCCTCCTCGTCTTGACTCATTTCCTTCTCTTCCTGACTTGTTTCCTCCTCGTCTTGACTCATTTCCTTCTCATTCTGACTTGTTTCATTCTCTTCCTGACTCATTTCCTTCTCTTCCTGACTTGTTTCCTCCTCGTCTTGACTCATTTCCTTCTCTTCCTGACTTGTTTCCTCCTCGTCCTGACTCATTTCCTTCTCGTTCTGACTTGTTTCCGTCTCGTCCTGACTCGTCCTGGCTTCAGGACTCTCGGGTGCAGGGATGATGTTGATGCTGACTGCAGATTTCTTGCTAGAATCTGCGGCGTAGGATTCTGATTCCTCACTCTGGAATTTCCTCACGCCGTCCTTCAGGACACGGCGGCTGCTCTCGGAGGGTGATGGTGACGCTGATCTGGAACGGCTTCTGGTCACCACCTCATGCATTAATACTGATCCTGCTGCTAAAGACGCAGCTCCAGCAAGCAAGCCGCGATGTGACGTCTCTTTCTGTGTTTCTTTTTTCTGAGCCTCTTTTTTGTTCTTCTCATTCTTAGATTTTTTAGAAAATTCTGTCTTGTCTTTGGATTTCTTCACCTCAGAGAGCGGCTGAGAGCTGCTGGAGCTCTCCTCACCAGTCGGATGAAACCCAGGTGAGTCTGTGTGACTGCGTTTACCTGGCGAGGAAACCCTTTGCACGACTATCGGTTTGCTTTTAACTTTGACAGATTTAGGCTGCACTTGCTTCACTTTTGCAACTGCAGATTCAGATCCTGAAACCGCCTTTCTGGTTTCAAGACTTTGTTTAGAGTCTGGGAGTTTCCTGCCGACCTCTATCAGCTGGCCTTTCCCCTGAGCCGGCCTGAGCCGCTGCTTGGACGCTGCCTTCCTAATGTCCGCGACAGCCGGAGCTTTGTTTTTCCCCCGGCTTCCTCTGCAGCTCCTCCACGGCCAGTATCAGGTTCTCTTTGTTCTTGTTGGTGGTTTTCTGTCTCTGCGAGCTCTGAGAGGCCAGAGAGTGAGAGCTGTGGCCTCTCAGGAGCTCGGTGGGTAACGGCCGGCGAGGAGAGGCTGTCTCGCTCTTACGAGACGGCGAAGTTGAAGAGAAACTGCTCTGATTTAAGAGCTTTTCCTCTTTTTTTGGGTTCAATTTCTGCCCTTTAGTGGTCTTACCATGCTTACCCTTCCTCTATCCCCAGCATGAGAAAGCAAGAAGAGGATGAAAAAGAGGCATGCATTAGAGAGGAAAAGAGACGTGCAAAGAAATCAAAAGAGAGAAAATCAGAAATGTGTGACAGGATGATGGAAACTCCGACAAACGACAGAAGAAGAAGAGTGTGAGTTACCTTCTGAACTGGAGACAGAGTGAGCGATTTATCACTGGGGTCCATCTTCATCATATGTGTCTATCAGGACGAATAAACAAGCAAAATTAACATGAAATCTACCGATCGGACATCAATCTGGATCTGATCTCTCACCATGTTGAGGAAGTCTGTGGTTTCTCCGAGCCCTCGAACACTGTCGGTGTCGGTCAGGCTCTCCACAGCGCTGTCGGCCTCACCTGCCAGGAAACAGGAGAGCCAGTCAGTCCAGAGTCCTGCTTAACCTTCAGGAATGAAGGAAACTTACCCAAATATCAGCTGCTTTGGTTATATTCACAAAAATCGGTACAGTTTTAGGAGATCTGAAAGCCTTAAATCTTTCATTCTCAAAACAAAGATTAGATAGTAAATATTTAAGTGGATATTTGCTCGACATTAAACTGTTTAAGGGTCCAGGAGGAAACATGAGAGGGAGGATGAGGAGGAGGAGCAGGAGTCTGAGGAGGTGGCGGTGAGGTGAGGTAGGTACCCTGCTGGTTTGACCCTGCGCTCCCGTGTCGGTGAGTGCCGTTCAGCACCTTTCTGTGGGTCAGCTCAGGCGGAGGCAGTCTGGGCGGGACCGTGTGGCTGGAGACGGGCAGCTGCGGGTGGAGGTAGCCGGGCATCATGGCGGGCAGCGTGCGGAACATGTCGCCGAACTGGTCCGGAGATCTCTCCTGTCGGGGGAGGTGAGGAGAATGAACGAGCGTACAGGGAGAACTGTTCTTTTTATTCTAGGCTGCCTTTAAAGGTGCACTTTACCTCAACACAGACATAATTGTATAAAACGCTGCATGAGACTTTCATATTCTGTCATTTTGTAAATCAAACACGTGTAAAAGTTCCTTGTTGACGTTCATCGCAGCAGTCTGACTAAGTCATGTGCAGGATCTTGTGAATCACATGCTGATATCGTCCCTCCGAGCTCTCCACCCACCCGCTCCCTCCTGCGAACCCGAGCTGAGAGGCTCCTCTGCAGGCTGGAGGAGTCGGCCGTGTCCCCCAGCAGCTCCACGTACGGCTTCTCCAGGAAGTCCTCCGTCACGTCGCCTTCCTCCAGAGTCACGCTGGCGCTGTTCGGATCCCTCGGCCGGGCCAACACCACCATGTGACAGCCGCCGCACGGAGCCTGAACAAACACACAGTCACTGTTTAACTATTCAGCATCTAAAGTGATTAAAAAATGATTAAAAATGACTGTATTACTCATCATATTAGGTCTGAATCAAAGTATCTCAATCATAATAACATTTTAAATCAATCAATAAAATAATTTCATGTAAAATTGAAAAATAAATTATTATTCTGAATAATTATTACTTAATTTCATGACTTAAAAAAATGTTAAAATATATTTGTTTTCAGCAAAAAATAATGATGTAATAATATAATATAAAAAACAATTAGGAATAAAACTTTAATAATAAAACAATATCATGTATCAAAAACATTTAAACACTAATGTAAGAATTGAAGAATTGATAAATAAAAGCAGAATATGATTAAAAATACATAAATATATAATATATAACAAATTAAAAATAGTAAAAGAAATATATTACTAAATAATAAATAAACTAACATTAATTCACATATTTTTTTTCCAATACAACAAAACAAAATGTTATTGAATTAAATAAAAATGAGAAAGCTCTCCTGTGAGACACTCACTGCCTGAACAAAGTACTTGATGAAGCGCGGACACACAGTTGGTTTGAACTGGTTGGTGAAGTTTTCTTCTCCCAGTCCCAGTTTACCGTGACGACCGTCTCCAAACGTGTACAGCAGGCCGCCGTCTGCAGAGAAACACCGCAGCAACGTTTAATGATGGAGGACTTGAGGAGGAAGTTAATTAAACCTGTGAAATGAAGCATCTGTTGACCTGTGATGACCGCCGTGTGGTTCTCTCCACACGTCACCTGACGCACTCGGCCCTTCTTGAAGTGCTCGACGGGTCGCGGCAGCCGCGACTCGAAGATGAACGTCCCGTGACCGAGCTGACCGAACTGACCGAGGCCGAACGTGAAGACGTCGTCCTCTGAAAGACACAAAGGATCGATTAATAACAGTTTAACTAATCATGTGGTTTATTCAACGGCAGCTTTAATTCAAACATTAGTGAATGTTGCAGTTTTATGTTTTTACTTCATGAGACATTTATTTTGGTTATTTTTTGGTTTGTTTTATAATTCTGTTTAAATCTACTTTGACTTTTTTCCAGATGTTATTGTCAGTTTTGAAATTTAGAAAAAAATTAAATATAAAAATTACCCAGAACACATTTAAATGTATATTGTAAAATACAAAGAAGTGAAAGAAAAACAAAAAGAGCCTTGTGCAAAAAAATATTGATTAGATTAGATATAGATGAAAGAAAGTGTAAATATGGAAACATATTTAAAAAAGGATCAATTTTCTAATTAATTCTCCCCTTTTTAACTGCGTTTGGTGACTTCATATAAAAATACACACATTCAATAAATTAAAATATATATTGTAACTGTAGAAACATTAAAGACTGACGACTTAAAATAATATCAACTCATCAAACAGATTCAACTTTAACATGTAAAGAAATGGGCGTCAGATGTAGTTCTCAGCCATATTTGTAGTTTCATGTCTCCACCTGTGAGTGCCACCGTGTGTCCCCCGCCGCAGGCCACCTGCACCACGGGCTCCTTGATGGTCTTCACCCGCTGAGGGACTCGGTGTCGGGGCAGCTGGTCGGTTCCGAGGCCCAGTTTACCGCTGTCACGCTCCCCGAACGTGTACAGAGCTCCGTCGACTGGCAGCAGACAGGAAACACACCATGAAACATCTCCTCTCTTTGTGCAGAACTACATCTCCCACTGACTGAGCTCACCGGTCACTAAGGCAGAGTGGTAGTATCCACACGACACCCAGCTGATCGGTCGACCCACGCTGACTTCCTGTGGCGAGGAGGCGTGGCTCTCCTTCCCCAGGCCGATCTGACCCTCCGTGTTGTCGCCCCACATGAACAGTTTACCGCTTTCTACGGAACAAACGCATCATTTCCACTGACGATCGTTGTTCTGTTTAAATGAGGATTTAACAGATATAAATAGAATATAAGTTTCGTCTCTGCTGTTACCTGTGAGAGCAGCGGAGGTGTTGGACCCAGCAGCGAGCATTCTGATTGGTCCTTGAGAATCAAACAGCTGGATCCTCTGGAAGGACGTCCTCTCGTCACAGTCTCCGAGGCCCAGCTGACCCTCACTGTTCCCGCCGGACGCAAACACTTTTCCCTGAGCTACAAACACAACAGATCAATCAACAACTGAAGAACTTCAGAATCTTAAATGTAGTCGAGTCCCGACTCAGCGCTGACTCACCTGTGCAGAGGAGAGTGTGGTTCCTCCCACAGGCCACCAGGTGAACCTTCTCTGATTTAAGAGCTGAAATCAAACACAGGAAATGTTAAGAAACAAACAAAACAAACAAAAGCAGCTCAACAAGTTCCAGGACTTCTTATTCTCGTCAGTTTGAATGGCATAAAATAACTCTGCATACACCATTTTATTTATTTGCCAAACTGTTCCTTTAAGTATATTAAACAAAGAAGTCACACAGAAAAAAAACAACCTGTAAACAAACTGATTCATAACCAAACATGCAAAACATGCTCGTTCATTAAGTGGCTGCCAGGAGCAGCACCAATTGTCTCTCAGTCTGTCTGTAGATTAGACCAGATTATGGACCCTCCAGATTGGGATTATAAAGGGAACAAATCTCTGTTCAGCGGGGCTCTTCCCCCTCTAGTGTCATACAAAAGGAGAGGCAATATTTTCATCTTGGTTTCTTATAAACTTAGCGACTGAGACTATAATAGTTCCCTGTGGAGGCCGAACGAGGCGTCTCCTCTCCACTCCTGCAGGCAGCTGTCAGTGGCAGCACTCACACACAAAACTCTCTCTTTCTGGACTAAAACAAGGAGCAGGGAGCGATTTAAAGACCGACCTTTGACACAGGTCGGCTTGTTCACGGTCATTTTGGAGCCCAGACCGAGCTGGCCCCAGTTGTTGCTGCCGAACATGAAGAGTTTCCCGTTTTCTGTGGAGACAAAGACAGAAGCTGCACCTTAGTGAAGAAAAGGCGACCGCTCTCAACCTGAATCAGTAAAAATCAAATACTGTAAAGGTTTCACACTTTTCAGACCAGTTAGACACCTTAGAAATGTCTCCTCTCACCTGTTATTAAGGCGGTGTGCTCGTCTCCACAGGCGATCTTTGAGGGGACGTCGTTTTTGAGCCAGAATTTACTGGGAACATTGTCGGCAAATTTACTCTTCCCAAACGTGAAAACTGCTCCTGACTCTGACAGAAAACATCAAAAACAAAATGATTAGTGATCGACTGATTATCAGCAGATCAATTCAAGGTATATATGAAGTGAACATGTCAAATATGTTGATGATTGATGCTTTACTTTCTGTCATTTTTATGTAAAAGTCAAATTTAGAGATAAATTCAACAGCTGCTGAGAAAGACGGAGCCCTGAGTTGTCTGAGAGTCCACCACAATAATCTGTGGTGTCATGGAGTGATTTTATTATGATTATTTAGTATTTTATTATATTGGTTTGTTGGCTGTGTGTCACTCCAGCATATCAACTCTCGAGGAACACTGAAAATAAGTCTTATCATTGTCGTCCATCTCATCATGTCAAATAGAATGAAAACAAATAATCAATAAAGTAAATAATTAAATAGTTCCCTGTATCAATATCAGCTTTTACATATTTTCATGATATCTGGATAGCAGAACAAGTGTTTGAGTGAAAGTAGCAACACCTCATTGTAAAAACACTCAATTAAAAAATAACAGGAAGTTAATGAGACGTACTGGACTTGAAGTTGATTCATAAAGGTACGTATAGGAAGCACAATGTTTCGGCATATTAATGAATTATAATAACTCATGCATTAACGTGTGAGCAGTATATCTGTGCAGCAGCTGGAGCTCATTTTAACTCGTCGACTGGAGCTAAATTACAACATTTTCTTAAGGAATTTGGTGAAATTTAAGTGGGCGATAAAGTGTCACTAAATGGAAATACTCACAAGCAGAAGTGCGTCAACGTTAGTGTTGTAATTGTGTTATGACGGGATGATACCGAACATGAGCTCAGATGATTAGCTCAGACGTGTTAATATTTAATGACAGAGCACGTTTCAAAAACAACTTTTAAACTTCTTCACAGCCAACGAAAAGGCAAGAGAACAACATTAACAGCAAATAATGTGAAATATATCACCATGCATAAGATATGTATTGTTAAAATACAAAAGAACTGGCAGGTTAAGTCGGAGAAAGTTAATAAGAAGGATTTACTTTCCGTTAGCCAGCGAGCTAAAGCAGAAGCTAACCCGAGCTGCTGATTAGCTGGATAAAGATGCTAACTAGCTAAAAATTCTCATTAATAATCGATAAACTGTCGTTGAACGATGAGATAGTTATCGATGCTCACCTGGTATCTCGTCCTCAGCCTCCCCGGCCATCTCTGCGGGACTTTAATCCGCTTTGCTCGGTGTCGTGGGCGTGTTTGCGCCCCTCTTGTTTTCGAGTCTGACAACCCGGAAGTAAACAAAACTTCTCCTAGGCTACGACGCTGAGCACGTGACTCTTAAAGGGACAGGACGCCTGTTTTCATGCTGGTGAACTCACATTAATGACTGCTGTTATTTAAAAACAGGATAACAGAACTAATGTTTGCTGCATTTTATGTTTTTATTAACATGAACAACTGTTGCTGCTCAGTGAAAAGGCTGAATATTATGTTGTGAGAATTTAAATGAATGTGTGCCCACTGACTGACTCAAACGCACAACACCTGGATGTTTACGATGCAATATATGATGCATATATGTGCCAAAAAATACACTTTCACTGCACTGAGAAGAGGTTAAAAGACACTAAACTTTAAAAAATGTCTAGATCTTTTCTCTGTCTTAAAGGAGCATGCTGTTGTTTTGGGGAAGACATTTTAATCAGAAGAGAAAGACTTTCATTGACTCATTTGTTGTATGCCTCCATGCTCACCTACCTTATTGATGGAGGTTGTTGGAGCTCGATTGAGTCTGCAATGAATTCCTGCAGACACTCCTCAAGAACAGCACATTCAAAAAACAAGCATGTTTTATATGGCTACAAACATTTATAACTGCAACTACAGAATTTGAGTAAAGGGAAATTAAAAATAGGAAAAGTAAGAAACTTAGTCTGATGTGGATCGAAGCACATCCTTTCCACACATCTGCTGCAGAGGCACAAGCATATTGTACATACATAAACAGGAAATTAGCATTATGTTTGGGTTGTTTTGTGTGTTTCTACTCAGTGGAGAAAGTACAGTAGATGCCCCAGTGATCGCTGGTATAGCGGCCACACGGCAGCTTCTCCAGCCCGATCAGCGCCATGCTGTCAGGCTCCAGCTGTGGGACTCCTTCTTTGGCAGCCCGGCGCAGGTAGAGACGGTCGAAGCGGAGGCGACACTTGTAGTCGACATCTTTGTTGGTGTTTGTGTGAGTGTCCCATGTGTAACGGCAATGCTCCGGCTCTCCCAGCTGCTCCCACACATCACAGACGCAGCTGGGAAGGCCCACTTTGGCCACCTGGGATGGAATGACAGGTACGAGGAAGGAGGTGATGTATAATTCATCATGTGAACAATGTTTCTACATGTTAGGATGCATGGAGGTGTCCTGTTCATGGTTTTACAGAGAGCAGACTGTGTTGTTGTGTTTTCTGAAATTTGTATTTATCTAAAATGTCCTAGTGTTGGTTCCTGATATTTTGTGTTTTCTGAGATAGTTTTTATTTTGAAAAGCTTGTTCTCCCCTAAACGTTGTTGTCGTCTGACGTGTTTCCGGGATGGAGAGGACATACGGTACCTCTGCGTCTCTCAGGTTGGTGTCTCCTCCAAACAAGACGGTGACATCATCCGGCGCACGTGTCATGTTCCTCATCACCAGTGTCAGCTGTCTCATCCGCTCTGCTGCGTGGGCCTTACAGCTCTCAAAGTGTGACGTCATCAGATAAAGCGTCTGGCCTCTGAACAGCACCTGAGTTTGAGGTCGGTTAAGGTGAAACCAGGTTTTTCAGACAGCGTGTTCACATGCGTGACTCTCATCACTGAGCACCAACCTTAGCGGCGAGCAGGTTCCTCATCATCCGACTGAGTGTAAAGTCCATTATCTTGCTGTCCAGCAGGGTGACTCGTGACTTCTTCAGCATCATCGCGACGAAGTAACCCTCTTTACCAGCTGATGGTCAGGAGGGAACAGAGGGAAGGTTCAAACTGTACACTGAGTTAAAACTCTACTTTGTATTGCTGGCTGTTCTGTTCTGTCACCTCCTTCACTTTCTCACATGTACCTTCAATGAACGTGTAGCTGGACAACAGACGGTTCTTCATGAAGCGGACGTACGGTTGGATGAGCTCCTGAAGAAGCACCACGTCAGGAGAGTGCCTGAACAGAAGGAGGACACAGAACTGATGGGACTGTCTCAGAGATCAAGAGTGAACCAACAGATCAGGACTTCAGGAACAGTGGGACTGAGTCTGAAGTCTGAAGTTCACCTCGATCACAGGATGAACACATTTCCACACTGCGTGATGCCCGACATATATCTGAACAAAGAGCCTGTATTCCTGTATTTGTTGCACAGTGGATCAGTGGGGAAATGTAAGTGAAACTATGTGTGAGGCTGGATGGAATAAGAGAGCTATAAAACATGTTCACAGACAGCAGCAGCTGTTCTCACGTCATCAGATAAGAGCAGAGGCCTCGCGCTCTCTCCGGCTGCTGCTCTGAATCGAGCCCGTCCACGTTCCAGCTGATCAGTGACAGCTTGCTGCTTCCTTCCTCTTCTGACGGATTCTCTGTGCCATCTCTGCAGAGAGCAGGACTGCTGTCGACGTGACACAACACTGATTACTCTGCTGAGAACTGCAGCATCAGTGGATTATATAACAAAACAACATCATATAGTGGAACATGGTTCAGACTGGAGTTACCTGCTTCCTGGAGTGTTTTCCTCACCCTGCTGTGTGCCGGTTGTGGAGCTGGTGGTCTCGTTCTCCAATGCACTGACTTTCTCCATGTTGAGGAAGAGTTAGTTTAACTCTTTCTGAAAGACAAGCAGTCGTAGAGTTACCACACATTCAACGATTAAAGTAATGAGTTGCATGTGAGTCATACCTCAGGCGAGTCATGTGAGAGGTGGAGTTCCTGTTTTGATTGTCCATCTGGTTTAATTAATCTCACAGCAGTCCTGCACACAAACACAGTGAATATTCATAACACTGTTTTCATTATATTTTTTGACTGTTTTGTGATATGTATTATTATTGTAAGCGGAACCTTTGAAAGACGTTGTTTGACGTCGGTGTCGGAATCCTCAACTGTCAACAGGAACCGGCGGAGGAGCGTCTCTGTTGCACACGTCAGTAGCTTTAAAGTCATATTTCTCTTGTTTTTCTGAATTAAAAGTTGTTGTTGTTGTTGTAGTAAAACAACAACTGAGCCACATGTAATGACACATTTATTAGACAGACAGCAGAAAAACAAACAATTAGCTACGTTAGCACGTCGGCTATAACGCTGTAATTTAGCTAGCACACCTGGCAATTTATGACTCAGACAGTTGGAATATTTTTCGCATATTGTGTTGCAAAATGTCCGCCGAATTGAAGGGTAAGGTCGCTTCTACAAGTGAAGCCATGGCTGAAAGTCATAAACTATCTCACATTTGCTTAAAAGCAAGTTTAGTTTAAAATTCAGAGACTTGTTAATGGAGGTTCGCGTGACGTTCTACGTCTGTACTAGCTTATTTTGTCTTTAATTAGCCAGCACAACTCAATTTAAATACCTGTCAGTTTTTGAATACAGAAGACTTGTCAGCCAACACCTGTAGGTCAGTACTGTGGCTTATTTCCTGCTGTTTTTCGCTGTTTGCCTCGGCCACACTGTAGCTAAGTTACGTTTATCTTATTTGTTTCTAGACTACGTCCCTGGAAATGCCAAGGTATATAATTACATTTACACTTGTAAGATAGTCGCTGAATTAAAGACCATCTTCTCGTGGCCTTGAGAGACTCTAAAATAGTCCAGCAGCTTGGAAAAATGTCAGCCTAAAAGCAAGGGAACTTTAAATTCATGGATTTTTAAGTGGAGTTTGGTGAGACACTCATGGCTTACAGGCGACAGAGGAGCGTGTCAGGACTGATAGCCTCTAACCGCCGGCATCCGTGCTCAGCTTCGCATGGCTCTATATTCTGGTCATAAAGTTACAGATTTGGTATTTTTGCGATTTCCAAATTGGCATGAGTCAACCTCTGAACGGTGCTCTGCCATTCAAATGGCGACTGACGAGAAATACCTCGTTTTATTCCCCAGAAAGAGGCTCATTACAGATCCGCCGAGAGGAGCAGGAGCTGCCTGCGGTCTCCCTCCTGCAAGCTGGTGATTATGCGGCCGGGACGGCGTCTGTAGCGGCCTTAACAGATCTCAGGCCGGCTGTGGGGCGCATTCCTCCGAGGTGAGCGATTAAAGAAAACAGGTTCGATAAAGAGAAAATTGGAGCGTGTTTGCGGCTGGTGGCTGTTCGTTGGTTTCACTTCCAGGAACCATCTCAAAACATGCTGCTACCTGTTTCCACCAGGTCTTACTGTTGGATTTCTGAAGTTTAGTTTAAAACACAGGCAGTCCTGGATCATGAAGTCTTCTTACTGGTTGAAAACTGGTCCCCTGAAGTGACTCCCACAATAATAAACGGTATTATAACCAGGATTTAACAGGAAATTAGTCATTTAAATGAAATAAAGCAGAATGAGAATAGATTGAGAAGATTTCCAGGGGTCTGATGACTTCATGGTGAGTTGTCAGTGATAATAACAAACAACATAAGTGAAATTTCTTTAAAATTGCAACAATAATTACCTGAAAATGTATTTAAAATATCCCCACAATGATTTAATAATAATATCCTCGGATTTCTAGGAAGCAGCTAATAAATATCAGGTAATTTGTTTTATACATTTTCAGGAAACTTCACCTTGTTTCTGCTGAAAACACTGTTGTTATTTCCAGCTAGTTTCTGTGATTTTCACTGTAATTTGGGAGGTAATTTTTAATTTATTTTACTTGGTAATTAATGTCACGTGTTGTTTAAACGCTCTGAGTGATACAATGAAAAGCATCTTCTTTTGGCGTCCGTGTTGCTCCACATTCAGTGGAACCAACCGTGGAGCACCTGAACGCAGCATTAGTGTAATTTGAAGCTCTGTGATTGGGCTTTTCATGCTGAAAAGCACCCTGGGAGTTGTAGTTGACTTCTCTCCTTCAGTTTGTCATCTTCAGTCAGGAGCCAGACATTGAACCTGTTCCTTGATCTGAACATCGTCCAAACTCTCCTTCCTGTTTAGCGAGCGGTGGAAGCTTGTTGGTTCTGATCCATGATGGAGGCCCGTGGATCCTCTGCTGAGGTTCTCCTGCAGCGGCCCTGGCTCCCCGTGAGCATCAGCGGCTGCCAGCTCCTCACCAAGAGCTGGTTTGGGGAGACGGCGTACCACGTCCTGCTGACAGACCTGCAGTGTGTGTGGGAGGAGAGGATGGACGCAGCAGCCATCCAGCAGAGATCTCAGGTACACCGAGGAGAACACAACACCAACGATCAACTCATGTGTTCTTATCGTTAATAAATCCTCTTCTCCTCCTCGCAGGAGCTGAACAGACGTCTGCGAGCTCCAGTCAAAGCCTTCTTCTCCCACCTGTGTGAGGTGGTCCAGCCCTGTCTGACAGGAAGTGACGGGCGGGTCGACGGCGAGGCCCAGATCTCTCTGACGCGACAGGACGACGGCGACATCCGCATGAAGCTGAAGAGCGAGCTGGCGGGGCTGCCCTTCTACTGGGAGTTCCACTGCACCCCCGCCCCCGTCACAGTGGTACGGCCCTTAGACCACCTCCACACCAAAGCTGAACATTTCTAAACATTCAGGTTTACATTTAATGCATTCAGCAGACGCTTTGGTCCAAGTAAATCAATAGTCTTCAGGTTTTGGACTGTTGGTCGGACAAAAGAAGCATTTTGAAGACGTCACTTTGGGTTTTTTCACAGTTTTTTTTAATTTACTCAACTAAACAATTCGTTAATCATGCAAATAATCAGCAGGTGAACAATAAAATCATCACTAGATGCAGAGAATCAGCCATTTTTATGACAAAGATTAAAATATTAAAAGAAAATATTGATTTTCAGCTGAAGATGATGCAGCCTCAGTACAGAAATATTGTGTTTTATCAGCTTTGAAGATTTTTGGAGACATCTGAGGAAAATGAAGTCATGTAAATTTTAATGTCATGAGGTGAAATGAAGTTTGAAGAATTCCTGGCTTCAGGTGAGGCTGTGACAGCATCCTGTGTGCTCTCAGGTGTGCGCTCAGCTGGTGCGCCCCCTGCTGGCCATGAGCCACCTGCTGCAGCGGCAGGTGGAGCAGCTGGGAGGGCTGCTGGTGAGGAAGGACGCAGAGATCCAGGACTTCAGAGAGAACGGAGCCACGCTCAGCAGAGGTACTCGCACAGAACCAGAACTCACTGGGGTCCATTCTGGGCCGAGGGTCACCCTCCATCCAAGTCTGGTGGAAATCTGCTCAGTAGGTTCTATGTAATCCTGCTGACAATCCAACAAATCAACCAACCGACAAACAACCAGACACCAGTGAAAACAAGTATTTATTATTTAATCTATAAAATGTGACATAAATGTTTTGTTTTTTTTTGTTTGACTTATTTACTTTCCCAGCGTACTGTGCTGTGATTGGCTTTGAATATCAGCTCCTTTATTTGAGATAAGAGGAAGAAAAATATAAAGAAATATTTAAAGAAAACACACATTAATTATTTTATGGAAATATAAAGAGGGGAACACAAAGAAAACAAATACATACAAACAAAGACACACATCTGTTTCCTTGGATGTATGTTTAAATGAAGCACATTTGTAAAGAGGTGGAAGTCATTTAATTTAGTCTTTAGTCTCTTTAATTTAACTTTAACTAATGAATGAATGAACGTGTGACCCTCTGATGTGTCGCCTCATGTCTGATAACACGTCGATGGATTGAATGTGTGTGTTTGACCTCAGAGCGGCTGCAGACCGACGTTTTTGAGGAGCAAACCTACAGAGAGGACTTCATGTCAAAGGTGAGAGGTCTCACACACACACACACACACACACACACACACACACACACACACACACACACACACACACACTCAGCAGCTTGTTTCTGCCGTCCTCTCCGGCCCCGTTCACGATCGTTAAGCGTCTGTGGCGAGCGCGGCAGGGACCACATGATAAAACTCGCCGCTGCTGTCCACTCCTGAAACACGAGCAGCCGTGACACGCTGTCAAGTCGCAGTGCCGTCAGCCAATCAGAGCGAGGCGAGGGGTCGGCTTTTTACATTTTCTGTGTGTTCACTGTAGTCAGGTGTGGAATTTGTCATCTCTGACTCTGCTGACCCCTGACTCCTACTGTGTGTGTGTGTGTGTGTGTGTGTGTGTGTGTGTGTGTGCGTGTGTGTGTGTGTGTGTTTTTCAGATCTACTTGTGGAATTTTTAACTGTCTGTCTGTCGTCTGTCTTTACATTCTTCTCTTATTCCCGGCTCAGTTTTTATTTTTTAACGTCGGTGTGATTTTTAATGCTTCACTTTCTGTCAAGTTCACAGTCAGACATGCAGAATAATGATTTGCTCTCTTGGTTTATAATTTACGTGGACTAAAACGTGACTGAAACATCACATTTGTTGGACTTAATGTGTAAGACGGTCGAGCGTGTCTGTTTTAATGTATGAGACTGATTATTCGTGCGGCTTTCCTAATTTTATTGGACTGAATGTCTCATGTTATGACTGTGACACCAGTCATTTCTCAGGGGTTTGATGCTTACAGACGCTTTTTTCACTATGTAAGCTTATGAAAAGTCTCTTGACATGGACGTCATGCTGCGTTCAAGTGCACCTTAAAAGGATTTTAGATGACAATGGCCAGTAGAGTCGGCCAGCAGGCGGCACGGTGAAATGTTCTGTTGTCGGTTTCTTGAACACTAGACGCTCTTTGTTCTTCACGTTTCTCCTCAGAAGAGACACATTGTTTGAAAAATGTCATCTGTGACTTCACGTGAAGGTCGAGGATGTCCGAGAACTTGATCGGAGGGAAATTTCCCTCCATCGTTCAGTTTTTGGGAAAACACCTCAGTATAATTCACAGTTTGTTTGACTCCTCAGTTGCATCATTTGGTGGTTTTCAGAGAGGAAACCAGTCTGTTTGTTGATGTCGTTTCTCAGAGGACGAACCAGGAAAGAGTCTTTCTTTAGGTTCAGGTACGGAGAGTCATGGAAAGTTACATCAGGGTCACACTGCCGCCTCTGTTTTCTGCCTTCTGGTGATCACATCGTTGGAGCAGGAAGGCAAAGGGACAGTCAGAAAACCACAGAAGAAGAAGAAGAAATGCTGCAGCGGATCAAAGTCTTCTTCCTCGTGGCAAATTCCACCGGGCTGCGTCGAGGCCGCCTCCAGACCAAAGTCCGAACTGAAATAAAACTTGTCTGGGAAAAATGTCGCATTGAAGAGCGAATCACACACTGCTGGACCGCTGTGTGAGTGTGTGTGTGAGTGTGAGTGTGTGTGAAGGCGTTTGGCGTGTGTGTGTAGTATTTATCTATCAGGGTAGGGCCTTTGCATGCTTGTGTGTGTGTGTGTGTGTGTGTGTGTGTGTGTGTGTGTGTGTGTGTGTGTGCTGTCTGTCCACGCAGCCACTTGTGTCTCCGTCTGTGTCCATCTCCATGGTAACATCCACCATAAATGTACCTGGTTCCCCGTTCAATATGCAAATAAACACGTTCATCACTGGAACAAATGGAACATGTTTCTACTCAAAGACAGAAACAATTTCATGTAGAATTTCTGCTGAATTTACAACAAGGTCCAACTAATGCAGAATGAGTCAGAGACAGAGTTTCACAGAGTTTATAAAGTGTCTCCAACTCAGCAACTCACTAAATCGAGTGTTTTTTAAAGGGAGTCTGGTGACTTTCTGCACAGGCGTCATAAGAAGTAGCCTACAATGGTTACTGTTAGGTGTATTTGTAAAATCTCTTATCTTCTTTCATAAATGGAGTGTAAATGGTGAAATCAGTGTAAACAGTGTGTTCAAACAGCTGATCAATGTTGGCAGGTAAGACTTTAGCACTTTAGACACAGAAGCAGACAGGCTGGTACAGACATGCTGCCACAAACTGACACTTTTTACAAGGAGACAAACAACTGCAGCTGAAAGATTTAATGCTGAATTTACAACAAGGACACAATGAGTTACAATCTGTCAGAGACACAGTTTCACTACGTTAGAAAGTTTGTTTTAACTCAACAACTCTTAAAATCAGACGATTTGTTAAGGGAGTCTGGTGATGTTGTGGTGGCGAGTTTTCTCCTCCTCCTAACCTGCCGGTGTCAGCAGCAGCTGTTTGTGAACACACTGTCTGTTACATCTGATCAAACTGTTGAACTACTAACCACAACGTCACCAGAATCCCTTAAAAAACCGTGTAATTTTAAGAGTTGTTGACATTGATGAATTTTATAAACTCTGTGAAACTCCGTCTCTGAGTAATTCTTCATTATTTGGACCTTCTTGTAAATTCCACAAATGTTCTACATGAACTTCTTTCTGTCTTTGTGTAAAAATATCCTGTCCGTTTGTTCCAGTTGATGTTTACTTGCGTATTGAGTGCTGGAACTGAGATTTGATGTGATCTGAGAAGGCCTCAGATTTACTGTAACGACTTCAAAGTGTTTTGGTGTTTTCATCTAATTCTTCACCTGGAGGCGAGTAAGCCTTCTTCCCAAAATGTGACTTAAAAATGAAGTATATAAATCCTCAGTTACACAGATTAGAGCCACAGCTACAACACGCTCTGTGTGTGTCACCAGCTTCGGTTTCAACTTCAGTTTTTCTTCCTTTAACTTGAACTTCGTTGACATTTACACAGTTATTTACGTTCCTGCTGCCAACAGAGACAAATATCTTCAAAAAACTCTTCCGCCTCATCGCCCACTCTTTCACCATTTCCACAAATGTGTGTGTGTGTGTGTGTGTGTGTGTGTGTGTGTGTGTGTGTGTGTGTGTGTTTGCGCCATTTGTGGCCTCAGTTTCCCACACCAAGGGGAGTGAAGGGCAGAGGGACAGTGAAGGAGAGACGATGATGACAGGAGCTGCAGCTTTTATTTTCTACTTCCATGAACGCCCCTCCCCAGCCCGTCACCACACAAACACCCCACCCAGCTCAGGTCAACATTTACATGGGTGGAATTAGCATGCGCTCCCCACTGATACACACACACACACACACACACACACACACACACACACACTTGGGTTTAAGTTGGGCACAGGCTAAAGCTGGTCATGGAGCTGAAGGATGAAAAAAATGTTCAAATCCTTTTAGGATCACATCGGCTTCCCTTAGGGCCTAAATTTGGAGTGTGTGTGTGTGTGTGTGTGTGTGTTGACCTGACAGAGGGGAGTGTCTGCTCGTCCACACACAGCCGGCTGTGACGCATGCTTTTGGTTTTTCGGAGCCGAGTGTTGGTGTGTGTGTCACTGAGGTTGTGTGTTTTTGTTTTTTTTATCTTTACATCTACACGTGTGTGTGTGTGTGTGTGTGTGTGTGTGTGTGTGTGTGTGTGTGTGTGTGTGTGTGTGTGTGTGTGTGTGTGTGTGTGTGTGTGTGTGTGTGTGTGTGTGTGTGTGTGACGCATGCCTGACTGTACCGAGTCGTGAAGCAGCAGCGTCACGCTTGACAGCTCAGAATTGAATTGTCACCGTTCGGGAACGCCGCCCGCTTCCTGCTTCATGAGACGGCGGCTTCACAGCTCCACGGCAACCGTGCAGCAGTTTAACGACATCTGACAATTAGTGGCCACTTCTGACCAAAACACCTCACTGGAGCTGCACAGAAGCACATAATTGAGCCAAGATGTTTCCTTCCAAATTTGGCATTCCTTACTCCACATTTCCTGCTTTTCTTCCTTAAATTGAATGTTTTTCAAGTCAGGTTTTGTATAGAGGGATCTTGCTTAAAAACAATGAGAATCAAGAAGAATTGATTTTGTTCTGCACAGTGAAGAGATGTGCATGTCTCACATAATTCAGTCAAAGTGTTGCCTGCCAAATTTGGCATTCCTTACTCGAGATTTCCTGCTTTTCCTCCTTAAATGTAATATTTTTTAGGTCAGGTTTTGTATTGAGTGAGCTTGCCTAAAAAGAATCAATAAGAAGCCATTTCTTCCTCATAGTGAAGAGATCTGCAACTTCCTGCTTTTCTCTGTTAAACTGAAGGTTTTTCAGGTCAGGTTTTGTATTGAGGAAACTTGCTAAAAAAAGGTGGGAATCAATAAGAAACTATTTTTCTTCACAGTGAACAGTTGTGCAGTTTTCACATAACTGAGCCAAAATGTTGCCATCCCTTACTCCAAATTCCCTGCGTTTATCCCTTAAATTGAACGTTTTTCAGGTTAGGTTTTGTATTGAATGCGCTTGCTTGAAACCGGCGAGAATCAATAAGAGGCCATTTCTTCTTCACAGTGAAGAGATGTGCAGTTTTCTGTCTGCAGTAAAAGTAATGATTATGTGCTCAAACGGGTGAAGAAATTATCCCTAAATGCTACGTAGCTCTCCATGTGAAGCGCCGCAGTGGCACAACAGGAGGAGTCAAATCCTAATATCTGTTTGCTTCAACCAGAGGCTCTAAGTTAAGAGCAGGGCAGGAAACTTGAGTTTTTTCATCCGCCGACCACAGCGGCTGATGGATTCCAAAATACACACTTCGACTGTGAGCAGCCAAACGTGACTGAAAGAATGAAGACGAGCTGCAGAGATTTGATTTGTTTAACACCTGAAAATCACAAAACACTGCTTCTGTTGAAATTCTGATACAAATACATTTAAAAAATCATTGCCAAATTATCTGTTAGCAGTTCCTGTTTGCAGTGAACTCATGGATGTACAGACAACAATCACTGGATCACTGTGAGACTGAATAAAACTTTAAAACATGATGTTTCTAAGGCAAGTTCTGCACATGTGAGGATGACTTTATATCACCAGGAGGAGAGGAGGACTCCACAAATCTAATCTACTTAGAAATCCTCAAAAAAGACGCTCTCACATGCAGAACTTGCCTTAGAAACATCACGTTTTAAGTTTTCTTCAGTCTCACAGTGATCCAGTGATCGTTGTCTGTACATCCACGGAGTCACTGCTAACAGGAAGTGCTAACAGCTAATTCGGCAAAGATTAAATGGCGTTTTTGAGTTTCCCCTCAGGTGTGAATGGATCATAAGATCCCATATATGAAGCTATAATCAGTGTTGAAGATTATCGAGGGAAAGAGAAGGAAGAAAGTGGAGGAAGGTTGGAGCGGCGGCCTCCCTCCTCTTCGTCTCCTCGGTCAATGATTGACTGCTGCTCTCATAAACAGCAGCGAGCAGCTCTTTATCTCACGTACCTGAGGAATTCAGGGCCCGGGTGGGAAGAAGGCGAGGCCCGGAGAGGAGAGGAGGGGTCGATACGAGCCAGGGGTGCTCGCATGGAAGTGATGTCGAACTGGCTGCAGAATTCTGCCTCATACTCCTGGTTATATACGTCCACTGATTCTGATTTGATGGGACCCGGTTGGACCTGGTCGTTCTCATAAAGACTGTCGTAAACAAGTCTAAGTGTGACGTGTACAAAACTTTAAAACGTTCCTCGAGTCACATCAGATGGATTCTTTAGAAAAGTTGTTTCGAGGTCCGTTCAAAGCACACAGTCTTTGTCACCTCTAACACGGCTAAATATCGTCTGGAGGTCTCGGTTAGAACGCTCCAATGTTTTGGCTGAAAAGTGTCAGAAAACGTGTTAAAAACAACCGGTTTTGTCACCAAACACAGCTGGAAATCGTCCCAACTTCCTGTCAACAGTATTATTTTTTGTCACCACAAACACGGCTGAAAATTGTCTCGAGGTCTCGTTAACATTCAGTTCTGTCGCCACAAACACAGCTGGAGATTTGACAACTTCCTGTCAAGAATTTGCGGTTTCGTGGTCCCTCCTCAAAAACATCACGTGGTTATTTTTGGAGCGATGAGTTTGTCAGCCTCCAAAACTCCACATTCCCTCGTATATAAAAAGCCAATAATATTCAGTACTAGTGTGGGATTTTCTGTGTTTGACATCATCATAAACTGGATGTCTTTTGGTTCTGGACTTGAAAAGAAGACGTGTGCAGACAGCGCGCTGCACTCTGATGGACGTTTGGACTGTTTTCCATGTCCAGACTAAACACAGGACCGATCATCAGCTCCGGCGCTCGTTCGTAAACAGTTTGAGTGGAGAAACAAAACAAAACCGTCCACACGCGGCCGTCCTCCTCGTCCTGTGCCCTCTGTCAGTTGCACACAGTTTCCACAGGGTTGTCCCCGGTCTGGGTCTGTAATTAGGCCCTCTGTGGCCTGGCTGCTCCCCGTCTTCAGCTGCTGGCCGCTGGGCCGAGCCCCAGCCTGGACCGGCCGAGTGCGGCGTCCCGCAAAGACATCACGAGCCTGCGAGCGACATGAGAGCAGAGACACAAAACACGGCTGCAGCACTTGTCAGCACGTGAACACGCCAGACGCAATTCTGTGTTTTATTTGTGACACTCGGACAGCCGGACGTGAGCGAGCGGCGTGACGACATCTTTGACATCAGAATCAGTTTAAGATGGAGGTCAGAGAAAATACCAAACCAGCTCAATAACAAGTCAGTCAAACTGTATTTTTAGCCGCTGACATCACTGAGCGAAGTGATTTAACCCGACAGGACGACACTGGAGTGACGTCAGCAGAAACACAGCCGGTGTGAAGCAAAGGTGAAGTCTTCCCTCCCATGATCCTCTCTGCTTTTTGACATCACCCACGCCTCCTCCACCTCTCAGCTGTCCTCGTCTGCTGTCGTCACGTCTCCCTCCGGGGTCGCTGCTAATCTGAGCCCAGAGTTTACCTGACGCGCCTGAAACGGTCACAACAGGACGTCAGACACGAGCTCTGCAGGCGGGCCGGAGGGTTCTGGTTCAGCCGTCAGGACGAGAACTGCTGTCAGCTCCGGGTGTGATGTTCAGCTGACACACTGAACTGAAGCACTAAAACAGGAGCAGCACCACAATGTTGGTTGTTTCTGCAAATGAACGTAAACTTCTCTCGCTCATCGAACAGATTCAGGACTCCAGATTGTTCTGTATTTTTACAGCGTGCATCCACAGACACAAACCCAGACTGTTGGTATTAATGCTGCTCGTGAAGCTCTGAGAATCACTCAACAGAACTGAAACCGGATCTGGCTAGATGAAACCTGGAGCGGTAACTTGGTTGAGCTCTCGTCATCTTCCTCCTCATCGTCTTCTTCTTCTTCTTCACTCGTCCTCCAGCAGTTGAGTCCGCCGGTTGTTTTGCGAGGACCTCGTGACCTCGACTGCTCAGGGGTTCAAACGGAAAGCGTCACTCGTGGGATCGGGGACGGGAAGCTGAGGTCACGGCGAGAGAAGAAGGAGGTGGAGAGTAAACACGAGGTCAGCGGCAGAGAGGAGGATGAGGAGAGCGAGTGTGAGACTCTCCGGCACCTGAACAGCAGCAGCAGCAGCAGCGCGGCTAAAAGCAGAACTGTTTACCTGCTAATAATAGAGAAACACCAGCAGGCTGCCAGCTCGGCCTTCCTCTCATCACCTTCACCACATCGTGCTTTGCTGTGGGGCAGGAGATGTTTGGAGGCGTGGCCACCAGGTGAGCCCTCCTCCTCCTCCTCCTCCCTCCTCCTCCTCCTCCTCCTCCTCCTCCTCCTCCTCCTCCTCCCTCGTTGTTGGAGGACTTTGTTCGGTTACAAGAGCAGGGAGGAACTTTCCACAGCGATACTCGGCCCGACAAAACAGGCGAGAGGTTATTGACCTGCTGTAATCACCTTTTTATTCCTCGTCTGGCGTTTCTTTTCTGGTCGGCAGCAGCTCATAACAATCCCCTCGCCGCCGTGTTCGCACCCTGTGGCCATTTCTGTACCGTTCCTAAAATACAGAGCGGTATGGAAGCCCCACTGTGCCAATACAAGTCCTCACGTTAATCAAATGAGGTGTCGGGATTCTCCAAGTCAGCGGTTCGTCTTGAAGATTGCAAAGAAACTACATTTTAGAAGTCTTCTTTAAAAGGAAAAAAGATATTTACAACAACAGCTGAACTTTATCTGGGATGTTTTGTGCAAGTCAGAGTTGAGAGACAAGTTCAAATAATCAAAAATCAGGGAAGATAAATTCAGTTCGGCTTCTCAAATCCGTCCAGAGTGAAACCTCTTTCCAAACAAATCAATAGAGGATCTCTGAAGGAGAAAAATAAAGCGAACATCTCAGTTTATTTCCGTTTCAGTCGCATTATCGATTCAAATATTGAGCACCACAACCGTGCACTGTTTTTATCAGCTTTAGATTCATTATCCGATCAGTGAATAACAACATAACATTCCCGTTAACCTCAGAACTGTACGTGAGTTAACGTTAACGTCCGTCTGTTCAGCTGCTGTCGTCGTGCCTCTCTGTGATTGGCTCGGCTCTCTCAGAGTGATGACATCAGTGATTTTGTTTTGTTTCTTCGGCTGAACAAAGACGAACGGCTTCAAACTCAGAAATAAGACGCTCGATTTTTGCTCTTCAGTCGGATCTGACAAATTGAGCTGAACGTTCAGATCAAATAACGTGAAGTGAGCTGGTCGGCAGCCAGAGAGAGGAGGGGGAGGAGGGGGAGGAAGGGGAGGAAGGTGAGGAGGGTGAGGAGGGTGAGGAGGGTGAGGAAGGGGAGGAAGGTGAGGAGGGTGAGGAGGGGGAGGAGGGGGAGGAGGGTGAGGAGGGTGAGGAGGGTGAGGAGGGGGAGGAGGGTGAGGAGGGGGAGGAGGGTGAGGAAGGTGAGGAGGGTGAGGAGGGGGACCGACGGGGGAGGAAGGTGAATAAGAGGAGAGAATAAGGTGGGCTTTCTGCTGCCTCTGTCCCCCTCGGCACATTGGTTTCTCTGTGCCCAAAGCAGAACTAAGCCTCACCAGAGCATTTACATTTATTTTTACGATATTTAAACAAACAAATAACAAAAATAAATCAATGCGAAACCTCGAAACCTGACCAAAGTGTGTTTAGGAGCCCCTCTGCCCTGACAGCGAGCGGGAGACCACCAATTTCTCCCGGTCAATATTTGAGGAGCTAATTTGGAGAGTTTGTCTCCGCCGGGAGGAAAAAAAGAAGGATTTAGTGAACGGCCGGTGTTTTTCTACGCGTCGGCCGTGCGCTTGCATAATGTCGCAGGAGTTTACACGCAGCCTTATCTGTCAGGCCTGCAGTGGACGGAGTGTGTGTGTGTGTGTGTGTGTGTGTGTGTTTCAGTTGTTCCTGCCTCACCTGCGGTCAGCTGTGACAATAACACAGCTTTGATTAGAGGCTTATCGCAGCGCCGACGCGCCCTGATCACACCTCAGACATGTGACTCCCGCAGCACACAGTGAGGCTGCAGCTGCGTCACAACGGCACAGGATGGTTTTAAGTTCATGCACCTGATTACTGCTAATTAAAAATGTATTCATCGGGTTTAAAGCTGTGGAACTGAGGGACTTAAAGGGACAGTTCACCTCTCTGTCCCTGATTGTTTTGGTGTGAGCTGCTGTAGATATCAGCTGTTCCTCCAGTATGATCGAACATGACGGGACTAAACTAAACTCGTGGAGCTCAAAGTGCCAAACAAACTGCGTATGAAGAACTTAACAGCATTCCAGAACTCATGACCCGTTTATTCAAGGTGATCTACGGACCTTGTTCTGAGCAGTTGCATGCTGGAAGTACTGTATTTCTCGTTAGCGTACCACGCTAACAAGGGAAAAACACACATACAACCACAGTGACACAATTATTAAAAGATTTTGACTCCGTCTGCCGTTTCCAGGCTCTTCCTCAGCTGTGCTCTGAACATCAGGACGCTCTGAGCTTCAACGACGACCTGCAACACCTGTACGGCGCCATCGTCGCCCACGGCAACGCACGGAAACGCAAACGGTCAGAGGAGGACTGCCCACCCTCCGAGGAACCAGACCTCACCTCGTCTCTAGGTTGGTTTGAAATGTCACTCACTCTCATTTACAGCTGGTGTGATTTTAAACCATCTGATCTTACATTTGCGTTCACACCTTGTCGTGTCCTCGCTGAGCTCAGATCTGTGTCCTCCATCAACTGTGTAATAAAAGTTTCAGGGAGAAAAAGGTGAAGTGAACGAGTAGAAATGTTCCCTGATTCTTCCACATTTAAAGAATCTAACACATACTAACGTGTGACTGCAGGTGGATCGATCAGCGGTGACACAGGTGAGGTCGGAGAGCAGAGCCCCGACAGGCAGCTGAACGCAGCTGGAGCCAAGATGGCCGACCGGCCCGCAGTCAAACAGGTAGGACAGGGAGGCGACTGCAGGAGCTTCTGAAACAACATGGGATAACTTATCTTAATGTTTCGTACATGTGTAAAAACAAATATCCGTCTTCTTCTTTTCAGTCTCGTCCCGTCACCTCCGAGCCTGCAGAGCGACCGTCCTCCAAACCAAAGAAGAAGAAAGTGGGACTGTTCAGATGAGCCCGAGCAGCAGGACGCAGAGACGACCATTCAGAACTCCATAAGAAAAACTGCAGTTTTTACATTTGATGAAGAATCATCTTTTTATATTTTTAAACTTTTATTCTGAATGACTTATGAAATGATTGTTTGGTTTGATTCTGTGTTTAGTTTTTCCTTATAAATGTGTCATTAAATAGTTTTTTAATCAATTTTGTAAAATAAAGTGTGGATTTTGGGGTTTTTAAAGAAGTGAAACAAGCTGTCGATTAAAGAATGATATGAAATATGAATGTTTTTGTCTGTTATTAACAAACTCAACTCTTCCAGGACATTCAGGTCTTAGTAATGATGTTTCTTGTGTGTTAAAACCTCATATTCTTCTGTGTTTGTGTCTAAAAACCCACTTTGAAGTCGTTTGTCAGACGGCGGATGGATGGATGGAGGGAACATAATGAGCCGGTGGCGGTCGATAGAGCAGCCGCTGTCCTTTTCTCAGACCACAGTGAGATGTTGACTCAAGGTGTTGCAGCATCTCGGGAATGCTATTGAAGTTTGAGTTGAAAAGTCACTGTTTGCCTGCTGGATTTCAAGAGTTTCTGTGTGACAAACGTTACCAAAGAGTGGCGTCACGGTAACTGGAAATGCAGAAGACGTATGAATATTATTTAGTAATCATTTGAAACCCTCATTCCTGATAATTTCCTGGGAAGAAGCTGGAATATTACATTTGTGTTTCCGAGGAAGAAGAAACGGAAACAAGAATCTGCTGCTTTTGTTGGACTTATATTTCAGTGAACTCAATATTTTGGGCTGTTTGTCACAGAGAAGACATTTCTATGATGTTTCATCAACTAAACTATCGAGGAATTAATTAACAGACTTAAGGGCCTCAGTAAAGGAGCAGTTCACCCAAAAATGAAATGTTAGTCATCATCTCCAACTGAAAACAAAGTCAGGTAAAGTGTCGTCGACCACAAAACATTTCTGGAGCTTCACAGTAAAACCTCAAATAACAAAATGTGCAGAACTTGCCTTAGAAACATCATATTTTTAAGCTTCCTTCAGCCTCACAGTGATCCAGTGATAGTTGTCTGAACATCCATGAGTTCACTGCTAACAGGAAGTGCTAACAGCTGATTCTGCAACGTTTTGGAGAATTTATTTAGTTGTTGTTACTGTTTTATACATTTAAAATCCAGAAACCTAAACCAGCTGAGGAGAGGAGGCAGTGACTGGATTTTCATTTTTTGGGGGTGAACTGAACCAAACAGTCGCTCAAGTGTTCTGATCTTCTTTAGAGCCTCAGTTTGGGTCGTTAACGTTAGTGTGACGTCACTATGAGGCGCTCAGAAGTGTGTTGCCTCCTCACCTGCAGCCCAGACTGTTACGTCACGCTCAGATCCTCCAGGTGAGGCTGAGGACGTTTCGGAGCGCACGGTCTTTACGCGCGCACCTGCGGGTCCAAAGGTGAGAGCGAGGAGAGCGCGCGCCGGTCAGGCCGGTCAGTCTGTCGGTCTCGTGGCTCGGTGTCGGTCCGTGTCCTCTTGGCTGACAATAAACAGATGAAAACAGGCGGCCTGTGCCACCCCGATGGGAGGAGAGGACGCAGCAGAGGGCAGGTCCAGCAGGGCGCGGTCTCCTTCTTCTCCCGCGGCACCTCATCTGTTCTCTCGTAGGATCTCTTCCACTTCCACTGCTGCCAACAGCGCCGCGCCACAGGGACGCATTGAGACCAAACCCGAGAGCACAAACCGCTGCGGGGACACCCTTTGACCGCCGTGCCCAGCAGGCGCAGCCAGACTGCGCACCGCGCGCCGCCGTGTCTGTCTGTAGGCCTTTTCTCACAGCTCCGACAGCTTTGAAGCCGCCTGCCAAGACAAACTCACCTCGCCTATTTATGCCCCTGCCTCCGCGCGCACTCAGAGGACAGGTTCAGCGCGTCTCCAGCGGCGCACGGGACACTTTTACGCGCCAGGAATGGACACTTTCGGGGACTCGCGGATGAGTCCTGCCGCGGTGCCTCCTCTCTAAACTAAAAAGAGGAGCTCCACACATCAAAAGACATCCAGCGGGGACTTTCTGGCCGCCCGCCGGGGGAGTTCACACCGGCCCCGGGGCGGAATGCTGCTCTCGACGCTGGTGACGTGCCTCGCCGGGTGCGCCTTCCTCCTCTCGCCGGTCAGCGAGGGCTGCGGGCCGGGTCGAGGTTATGGCAAGAGGCGCTCACCGAGAAAACTCGCGCCGCTCGCCTACAAGCAGTTCAGCCCCAACGTGGCGGAGAAGACGCTGGGGGCCAGCGGGAGATACGAAGGGAAAATAACCCGGAACTCTGAGCGCTTCAAGGAGCTCACCCCCAACTACAACCCCGACATCATCTTCAAGGAT
Source organism: Diplodus puntazzo (assembly GCA_963678695.2). Taxonomy (NCBI): domain Eukaryota; kingdom Metazoa; phylum Chordata; class Actinopteri; order Spariformes; family Sparidae; genus Diplodus; species Diplodus puntazzo. The sequence goes on from OZ023178.1 coordinate 2,183,244, forward strand.
GAGGAGAACACAGGTGCAGACCGCATGATGACTCAGGTAACCTACCCGGCTGCCGTAGTGCCTTTCAGCCTGGGGTTGAACCAGGTATCTGTAGGTGCACTTTGGCCAGTCTTTAAACGCGTGGACGCTGTTATCTGTTGACTCAACACTCAAATCAGCCCCGACAAACACAGCTCACATTTCTTCTTCTCAATTCGAGTAAAACGCAACAAAACACGAAGTTTTAGAGCCACTGAAGTGATTTAATGAAACCTGCGACATGAGATCCGTCTGAAGGTGACTTCTCTGATCACAGGTCGGTGTTTGCTCTCCAGTCGGGACTCTCAGAGGCTCTCTGTGCGTAAAACGCGAGCTGAGCGCGTCTGGAACAGCGCTGGCTCTTAATTAAAACACTCTGTGCTCTGTTTCTCTGTTTCACGGCGTGTTTTTTGGTGGAAAAACAGCCAAACGTCGTATTTGGTTAGAGCCCGGGTCGAGCGTGTCCTGATGTTTACCGTGGTCGCTTTTAGCCCGACTGGCCAGACTTAACAGTCGCCTTTTGGACTGTCAGAAATTTTTACGACACCGTCATTGATGTGGCCCCGGGCTGGAATTTATTTGACTCCCAATTTCCCCAGGAATAAAGTATTTATATCTGGCTCTTGTGACCGCGGGCTTCCTCTCGCTTATGTCCACAGACCCACGTGGGGAGCGAAGGCGCGCGCTGCAGTGTGGAGCTGTCACCTCTCCGCGCGCACTGCAAGAAATAACCGCTCTGGATGGAGCCTGAAAAAAAACGCGTCAGGTCGCTTTAACCTCCAACAGCAAACTGCGCTTATCTGATTTTAATTCTGCTCCTTGTTTCGGTGTTTTAGAGAAAGTTAAAGTCAAAAAACGAAGCTGGAAATTAAAAATCTGCCCAGTTAATCTTCTCCAGACTGAACTCACTCCTGCTGAGGTTCATGTAGAAGTTAAAGCCTTTAAATCCAACATACTGGTGCGTTTAAAGGCTTGTTTCACCTGTTTTAACCTCCAGCATCACCTGCAGTTATTTGTTTTTACTTCTGCTTTTTCTCGAGATGTTTCAGTATAAAAAATGAAGCTGGAAGATAAAATCAGGCCAGTTTAAGCCTTTAAACGCACCACATGGATGCGTGATGTCTCTTTGTTTCAGGAGTTTTAACCTCCAACATCACCTGCAGTTATTTGATTTTAGCTTCTGGAGCTCGCAGATAAAAACCAGCTCGGTCAAACTTCACTTCTCGGCTCCAGACTGGACTTTTCTTGCAGCGCGTCACCGGCGCAGACCTGCACACAATTTATGGGCTCCGGGCCGCAGCGGACAGCCTCCTGTTTGTCTTTTACTGTCCCGTGTTACTTTTGTGTTTGTTTTCGCAGCGCACATGTGCAAAAATAGCGTCGAAGCCTTAATTATACAGATTTTTTTATTCGCTCCTTCCTGGGCGCTGCTGCATACAGACGCGACTGTTCAGGGGGCGACGCCACGCTGCAAGAAGAGTCGCTCCTCACGCTCAGCTGCGAGCATAAAGTCATTAGTGTTGCTGAGCTGCGACGTTTTTTCTGTCATCTGGGGGATTTTCTTGCGGACGCGATGCGTAAAAGTTGCTCCAGAGACGCAGATCGGCTCTGTGACTGTGGTTTCTGCAGGTTTCCTCCGCAGAACGCGACCTCACGACGACACTTCTTGCAGCGCGAAGGTGCGCACAGGCGCATGTTGTCCAATGTTTGTGCAGCCAGCGGTTTTAGTGCTTAAACCGCCGTCGATCCGTACACCTTGAAAGGAAAACCAACAAAATCCATCGTCTGATTTATGAAGTCCGGCTCGTTGCTGCTCGAAACCGCGGAGGGAAAACATAAGAGGTTAAAACCCACAGTGGACACTGTGAGAAGGCATCTGTGGCCGAGCTATTCTCATCACAGCCCACATGGAAAGAGACATTTATAGCGTTTAATCCCACTTCTCACTCCGGACAGGCTGCATCACTGAGGGGACGCATTCAGGGGCTGCAGGGGAATAAAAAACCTCTCAGGTGAAAGAAAACCAATAAATAAAACCTCACTTTAATCTTTATTATGGGGTTAAAAAGGTTCATTTTTCACCTTTTAGAGATATTAAATGTTTGATTTTCCCTTAAAACTTCACCTCGTCTGTGAACGTTAGTGTTCAGGTCACGTCAGATAGATTTTAATCAGTTCGATTGAGGGATTATTTGTGTTAATCCGCTCTGAAGCAGTTCGATCACACCGCTGACTGAACTCAGCACTCAGCAGAGACTCTGGTTCTCCGTCGTCTGTCTCTCCGCAACGTTACCTTCATTAAAACTGACCAAATAACCATATAAACATGCTGAAATACGTATTATTTAATCTATGACCGTGTGTGCCAACGTATAAGATACAACCAAGAAAAACTACGTGTCCACATACTTTTGGCCACATGGTTGACATCTAAATATGCGGATGTAATTGTTTATTTATGGACACAAACTGAGAGGAAAAAACCTTGAAATCAACTTAAATGTTTGAATTTTGTAGCACACGGTAAAAAAAATCCTCATCTGTAGGATAAAGTTAGGTTGCCATGGAGACGGTAAACTTCCTGAAACCACCAGGAACCAATCAGAAAATTTCCTTCGTCTCCAAACGTTTGAAAGAACCATCGAACTCGTCGCTCTTCTTCTTCTTCTTCGCAGTGTTCGGTTCCATCAGGTCCGAAGACGGTGGGTGGAGTTTAGTCTAAACTCCACCCACCGTCTGAGTGGGCGTGTCCGCGGCGTCACCTGAGATCTGGCCTTTATTAATAAACGCGCAGCAGAGCGAGGATTAAATCAGCGGCGCCCGCCGGAGGATTTATTTAGGAGGGCCGCGGGGAGCTGAGCGGGTCCCTGAATGGGCCCTCTCACCTCCTGTTTGCTCACGCTGACCAGACTCCAGCTTTAGAGAGGACGCATCACCTCACAGCCCCTCCGTCACCCCTCCGCCCTTAACTTAGCTCCCGTCGCTCACCGCACAGAGCAAACACCTCTGACAGCAGGGGTGCATTGTGGGAAGGCTGCAAGCCACAGACACCAGCAGAGTGCGTCAGGCTCGGGGTGGGCGGGGCTTAAGGAAAAGTTCAACGGTCAGCTGAGCAACGCTTCAACCCATAAACTATAAAACAGACATAAAACGAACATAAAGTCTCTGAAAACATCGTAAAGTGTTTATTTTTACACTTCCTGAGAACGTTAACGTGTCGATGACGCTGCACGACGAGCTGGAAATCATAAATCTGACAGTTTCTTCAAAATCAGGACATAACTTCAGAAAATCAGAAAATCTGAGTGCAATTAAAGAGTTTTCAGAATAAAAGTCGTCTCTGGTGCGACACACTTTGGTTTAAAGTCAAACATTAACGTTGATTTAAAGGTTTTTCTCCCAGTTTATGAACAAATATTCATTAAATGTACATGTTTACATTTTTAGATGTGCGCTATGTGGCCAAAAGTAGGTGTCCACCTACTTTTGGCCACATAGTGCACATCTAAAACTGTAAACATGTACATTAGTTTCATCCTTTATTGCAGTAACCAGACAAACTGACAGCCGTGTCTGTTCTCCTGCAGCGCTGCAAAGACAAGCTGAACTCTCTGGCCATCGCGGTGATGAACCTGTGGCCCGGGGTCCGGCTGAGGGTCACCGAGGGCTGGGACGAGGACGGCCACCACTCGGAGGAGTCGCTGCACTACGAGGGCCGGGCGGTGGACATCACCACGTCGGACCGGGACCGGAACAAGTACGCCATGCTGGCGCGCCTGGCCGTGGAGTCCGGGTTCGACTGGGTCTACTACGAGTCCAAGGCCCACATCCACTGCAGCGTCAAGTCCGGTGAGGGAGGACGGGGGCGGAGATCTGAGCTGGTGTAAATGTAGACGAGCAGTTTCACCTCAAACGACACTGAAAATAACTTTCACACGCTGCAAATGCGCCATTAAAAATAAATGTGACGCTAAACTAAAATCTCTTAACGTGTTCGTACAAACATATTATTATTTCTGTTCAATGCAGCTGCAGTTCATCTTAAATTAACCACTAACTGTCCTGCTAATCGATTAATCGCTTTGAGGAATCGTTGAAGAAACAAACAGTCGTAATTCTCTGACTCCAGCTTGTTAAATGTGAATATGTTCTGAATATTTATGAGCTGCGGATGAAACGAGGCGTTTGAGGACGTCATCGTGACGACAGCCGTTAGCTGCAGCGCTCCACCTTCTCCTTCCTCTTCAGCTTTGACTTGTCACTAATCTCGACGAAAGCTTTGCAGCTTCAAACAACGACTTTAAACGACTCATCCATCGCTGGTCAGGCCCGGCAGAACCATCATGGACCCACAAACCCTGAAATAAACAGTCAGACAGACGCTGAACTCAGTTTATAGAAGTTCTTGAGGATTGGAGGTTCAGAGTCCGACACGCTCGTGCTGCCTTCTCCCGTCTTTCTAACACTGTTGGTTCCACTCCTCTCCTGATGGCTAACTTTCCTCTTCTCGCTCTCACACCCCTCTTCTTCTTCTTCACCTGTCTCACCTGCCACTCACCTGCCACCTCCCTCAGGTTCAACCAGCACCTACGTCACGTCTAAAGTGTTGCTTCTGTTAGCTTTGTTGCTTTCCTCACATGAAAAACAGGCTCATCGGTACGTAAATGACGTCTTCTCAGATCAGTTTGTGATTTCGGGGCTTCTGCAGATGAGCTGTGTGATGTTTTTACCCTCCAGCTGCTTCAGTTGTTCAGCAGAACGCTGCAACTCTGTTTTACTGTGAAGCTCCAGAACTGTTCTGTGGACTACAACACTTCACCTGACTTTATATCATCATGTCTACAGTAATTAATTCTAATGGCCATTATGAAGACAGCTCCAGAAATCCACTTAAAAATCCACAAAAAAAGACGCTCCTCACATGTGCAGAACTTGCCTTAGAAAAGTCACGTTTTTAAGTTTCCTTCAGTCTCACAGTGATCCAGTGATAGTTGTCTGAACATCCATGAGTTCAATGCTAACAGGAAGTGCTAACATCTGATTCTGCAAAGTTTTAATGGAGTTTTGCAGCATTTTTTGTTTGTTTGTTTTGTTTGTTTTTTACGTTTTAAAACAAGTCCCCACTTACTTCAGTTGTTTAGGAGAATGCTGCAGAACTTGCCTTAAAAAATCCACGTTTTTAAGTTTTCCTCAGTCTCACAGTAATCCAGTGATAGTTGTCTGAACATCCATTAGTACACTGCTAACAGGAAGTGCTAACAGCTAATTCGTTAGAGTTTTAACAACAGTTTTGTGGACTAAACTAACTAAACCTCCACCCGACTTCACAGACTTCAGGTTAACATTAATCTGAAATCGGCTCTTCTTCTTCCTGATGCTTTAAACCGGCTGCTCAGCTCTGCAGACTCTGCGTAGGTCGACACACACTCACGTTACGGTGCAACATATTCAACACGGCGTCTGTTCATGACCGCAAATGTGCAGCCAGCATGACAGTCAACACACCTGTGGCGTCTGCAGACCTGCTGAAACTCACACAGTCTTGTAAAAATGCATCAGAGTTGAAACCTCCCCGACACATTTTACACTGAGTGGTAACTTCTCTTCTTTCTCCCTTGTTTCCTACTTCTTCCGACCTCTCCTCCCTTCCTTCCCCCTCCTCTCCTCCTCTCTCCTTCCCTCCCAGATCGGGTTGCGAGGGCCCAGTCCTTGACTTGATCAGAAGGGCAACCAATCAAGTTGGTATTTTTGATTTCTCCTTTTTTTTAAATTATTTTTTTTTTTTGCTCCTGTTTTTCCTCAAATTTCCTCAAAGAAATGAATTCGTTGTTGAGAAGGAAAATCACGCCAGTGGAGGAGAAGTTGTAACTGATGAACAAATCCTCCCCAAAAAACAATTCTGCTTAAAGGAACCGACTGGACCTTAATGAGCCAGAGGGGAAGAACCACTAGGGGGCAGCAGAGCGCCGGGAGCCTGTTGGTGAAGACTAGGAAAGAAAAACTGATTTCTGCTGCTTTACGTCAACGACGTGACAAATATGTCTGCGGTCAAACCAAGAAGGGAGTTAGGAAGGTAATACTCACGTTTCCTCACCACCTCCATGAGAGAAAAAACAGCTTTTACTTCAAAATAAAGTTATTTCTGGTCAGAATCAGCTTCGAAATCCACAGATTCTGCAAAGGAATTGAATTTTGTCACCTGTCAGCCTCCGTACACATAATGTATAAATCAACACTTAATAAAATCCTCACACTCTGCTTGTTGTTGGTACTTTTAAAAGCATTTTAAATATTTGAAACACAACATCTCCTCCTCACATCCAGTCACAGAGGTTTAAACCAGTCACAGAGGTTTAAACCAGTCACAGCGGGTTTTTAACGGTGCTGGACTTGAAGTCCAATCGGGTCGTCGGATGATTAACCTGCCGGCTGATTTTCCTGCTCTGCTTCCTCCTTCAGCTCACTTATCTAATCGTCGCCTCGACTCGCCGTCCTTCCCCAAATATTTATCCCAGATCTGAAGCGTCACACATACACACACACACACACACACACACACACACACACACACCACACACACACACACACACACACACACACACACGGTCATTGTTCAGTTTTATCTCGGTATTATTCTTTTATTCTCCGGTGAAGAAAAGAAACGGTCAGTGTTTATCTACAGGGAGTTAATGTGAGCAGTTCTGTACGGAAGCCCGTCGAGGACACAATAAAGAAACGTTGACTCAATGTTTGGAAGCACAAAAGATAGAAATACTTTGATAAATGTTATAAATATGTCAAAATGATAAAAATAATCAGTCAAGATGTCAAGATTATGATATCTTAAAGTCAAAACTGTATCTTATGATCTGTCAGACATTGTGATAACATTATTATTTAAGTTAGAATAAGACGATTTTTAAAATTCTGATAGAACGATAGAGGTAGTTTCTTATTTCTATGTTATTTTATTGTCTCGGGGTTTGTAAGTCACTTCCTGTGTTTGTTTGATTCCTCTCTTCCTGTCTGATCGCCCGCCTCTCTCTCTCTCCTGCAGACCACTCAGTGGCGGCTAAATCTGGCGGTTGTTTCCCCGGCGAGGCCTCGGTCACGTTGGAGAGCGGCGCTCAGAAGTCCGTCAGCGAGCTGCGACCCGGTGAGCGAGTTCTGGCCTCGGCGGGTGGCGACGGCAGCGGGGAGCTGGTCTACAGTGAAGTCCTGGCCTTCCTGGACCGTGACCCGGTGACCTGGAAGCTCTTCTACACCCTGCAGACAGAAGCTGGCGCCCGCCTCTCGCTCACCGCCGCCCACCTTCTGTTTGTGACTGAGGGGAACTGCTCAGAGGGGGCGGCGCCGGCCCCGGGCGCCCTCAGGACTGTGTACGCCAGTGACGCCCGCCCGGGACAGTGTGTGCTGGTGGCGGGACAGAGGCCCGGCGAGGGGCGTCTGTCTCGGGTCACCCGGGTCAGCCTGAGGGCGAGCAGGGGGGCGTTTGCACCGCTGACCCGGCAGGGGACGCTGGTGGTGGACGGGGTGGTGGCGTCCTGCTACGCCGTGGTGGAGCAGCACTCCCTCGCTCACTGGGCCTTCTCCCCGCTGCGGCTGATCCACAGCTGGACTGGATCCACCGGGAGCCACGGGGACGGGATCCACTGGTACTCGCAGCTTTTACACTGGCTGGGCAGGATGCTGCTGGACTCAGGGCGCCTCCACCCTCTGGGCGTGGCTCAGGAGGCCAGGTGAGGACGGAGGACAGGTGAACTGGGTGGACGCTTTGATCAGAAACAAACCTGAACCTTCACTTTATAACTGGAGACACGAGCCTGCAGAGCCGGACGGAACCGCGTCCAACGACCGGGCGAGACGGCCGACGTTTGGGTTCCTGCGGGGAGAGAAGAAGAAGAAGAAGAAGAAGAAGAAGAAGAAGAAGAAGATGAACTGACGCAGAACAACTCTCCCAAAAACACGAACAGACAGAAAATAAAAGAGTCCGACGGCTCAGAGAAGTTCTGATGTTTAAAGACTTCTGTGACACTTTTATCCTTTAAAACTCTGTGAAACTGAAATCCCTTAAAATCCCCTTAAACCTTCAGAGTCCAGTGTTTGGTGCCGGAGACAGAGATCCTTCAAATCCTCTCAAATCCACCTTAAAAAAGCTCTTAATCAACAAATGAGGTCGATTTAAGGGACATTCAACCTTCCCTGTAACCTGCACATCAGTCATCATCTTCAGGTGATTAAAGGTTCCAGTTCAGGTGATTTTTGGGGTTTTCTTGTGGACACACATGCTTAAAAACACCCTCACACACAGCATGAAAGTCTTGACTTTTCTACTTAAATTAAAAATGACGGCACTCTAAGTTTCACTTTAAAACAAGAGATGGATTTAATGTTGTGTTGGTCAATTTTAAGGTGTTTTTCAACCCAAAAACCCTCAAATTGTGCAGAAATTCCTGTCTGGCAAATAAAACCTATTAAAAAAAACCTTAATATACATTAAATTATCAGTAAATTTCCCCCAAATCTGGATTAAACTGATTTCTAAGTGTCAAATAATCCGTCAAACAAGTTATTTGTGCATTTAAGGTGTTTGTTTGACCCCTAGAAGCCCTTAAACTAATTAAAAATACCATATCATATGAATTATCAACAATATTAATGGTTAAAGAAGAAATATCATTAAAGCTGTTCTCATATTTTCATCTGAATTGAAAGATTAAGGCACTTTTGAGGTGAACAGTAAATAAAGTGATGATTTGACATTGTTTTGATCCATAAAAAGACTCAATTCCTGCATAAAAGCCACTTAGAAATCCCTTAATGTAAAACAATCCATCCATTTACATGTTAAATACCTGAATACTGAGTAAAAATCTCCTTAAAAACACCTTGAATTGAGGATTCACTGATATGAAATGTGATGTGAAGATTAAGAAGAAGAAGCTCTTAAATCAGTGAATAAAATCTGATGGTTTGTTGGTGGAACTTTAAGGTGGATTTTAAGGGATTCTGTTTCATGTGTTGTTTGTAACTTTGATGCTTTAAAAGAGATTCTAGGTAAATAATAGAGTGTATTTAAGTGCTGTTTGTTTACAGAAATCCAATAATGTTTATGAAGTCATTCTGGGTGAAGAGATATTAAAAAAAGATTTATTTTTGAAATTAAATTAAGTGGAAATGAGCTGTGTGACGTCTCATTGACGCCTGAACGCACCTTTGCTGACACCTGTCAGCTTCCGCTTTGAGCGGCAGGTGAGCCGTGCGTCGTGTGTGTGCGTGTGTGTGTGTGTGTGTGTGGATCAGGACTGTTTTAGCTTCATATCTGACTGGAAACGCTTAAATAAGGCCGCGCGTAAAGACAGCAGCGCGTGTGCGCAACAGATGTCGGCTAATAATAACACCCTGCTGCGCCTTTAAGAGGATGAGTGAGGAGGAAACCTAATATGTCTCCATATCGAGCTCCAGTCTTCATCAATTAACAGTGAGAGGAGAACAGGACGCGTTCGGACTCGGTCCCTCTGCGCTCCGTTCAGAACTCCATTTGTTTTTTGCTGTTTTTTCGGTTTTTACGCACACAGACGGATTAAATTACGCATTGCGCCTTTAAGAAGCTGTCAACGGGATTAGAGTTACGCGCAGCCGTCGGCCGGGTCTCCTTCTTCTTCCTCCTCCTCTCCCTCAGTCCGTCCTCCTCTTCCTCGCTGGTCCTGACACCCGCACACACCGCCGACATGGCCGAGCCAGGGAAAGGGGTCACCGCCGGGAAACTGGCCATCAACGTCCAGAAGAGGCTCACCAGAGCGCAGGAGAAGGTACGAGCCTCCCTCAGCTGGCATGGCAGCGGGACACCGTGTCCTCCTGTCACTGTGAAACCTAAAACCTCAACTTCTTACCTGCAGACTCTGCTCATTAAAGAAAGAAAACGCACTTAACTGAGGGGTTTTAATGCCCTCACCAGTGGATTGTTAGAGATCAGGGCGCCATGATAGATGTAAGGGTTTTTTAAGGGGTTGCGTTAAGTTCCAATGTGGGGGGTCGACCCTGTGACATTTAACAATCCACCACTGTATCTGCAGCTCTCTGCTGCTCTGCACTGTTAGGGGTCTTTAAGGGGTTTTTAAGCCCTTAAAAATGTTGATTAACTCACACATTTGGATATATTTGCCGCCATAGCAAAGGAAATGACCTTAATGAAGGTTTTTGTGTGTTTTAAGGGGAAAAGAAACAAGAAACTCAACTTTCGACAAGTTTCAAGCTGCCTGAATAGACAGGCTTCATGTTTGGTACATTTTAAGAGGCTTTAAACTCTTTAAAAACCCTTAAACCCTGCAGGAAACCTCTCTAAAGGGTAAATGGATGAGGTTTGGTGACAGTTGGAGGCACACGACCTTCCCCTTATGTTACAGATTATTTAAAAGTATTATTAAGTTCTAGACTTAAAACTTTGCAAAATACAGTAAAATTGATACAAAGTTTTAAGAGGTAAAATCACTCTCATGTGTCACTGTGACACCGAATCCCTTAAAACCTCATCAGTTCAAAAGAGTTTTCTGAAGGGTTTAAGGGTTTTTTTGGAGTTTAAATCCCCTTAAAATGTACCAAATAACCTGAAACTGTCCATTCTTGTCGCTTGTAGCATGTTGAAGGTTCAGTTTCTTGTTCTCTACACACCAAAAACCTTCATTCAGGTCTATTTCTTCAGCATGGCAGCAAAATATGTCCACAGTTGTAATTCAATCACCACATTAAGGGCTTCAATCCTCAAAATGTCCAAATATTATGAAAAGCACTGCCTAAATGTTTGAATTTATGCCCAAATCCAGAGGTGTCCTTGTTGTTAGTTAAGATTAACATCAGACTTTGGGTTGTTTAAGGGATTTGACATATTAAAAGGGGATTTTCTGTGTGGATTAAGGCAGATTTAAGAGGTCGAAACCCCTTAAATCTGCAGAATAGTGTCGGAGTCACACTGCTCGACTCCTTTAACTGAACGGATGAGTTTCATATCTTCTTCTTTATCTAAAACCCCTTAAAAGTACCTTATCATCAGACAAAGGTAAACTTCAGGTTATTTAAAGGAGCAGTTCATCTAAGAAATGAAAAGTATCCAGGTGAAGCGTCGTAGTCCACAGAACAGTTCTGGAGCTTCACAGTGAAACAGAGTTACAGCGTTCTGCTAAACAACTGAAGCAGCTGGAGACTTGATTTAAAACAGAGAAACAACCAAAGAAACCTGCAAAATATTCCAAAACTTGATTTAAACTTTGCCGAATTAGCTTTTAGCACTTCCTGTTTTCAGTGTTCTCGTGGATGTTCAGACAACTATCACCGGATTACTTTGATACTGGAGAAAAGTTAAAAACGTGATGTTTCTAAGGCAAGTTCTTCACATGGGAGGAGAGTCTTTATTCTCTGATGATTATTGGACCAGTATTTGTAACAAGCATCAGCTACAAGATCTCAAACTGATCTGAAAAGACGTCATTACACCTTCGACGTGCAGGCAACAGACTGAACATTCAGACAGGAAGCAGTTTGTATTTTCACATATTTGGAGGATCAACATGTGAAAATATTAAAATCAGTTGTGATGATGCATTCAGGGTCCTGCTTCATGACTTTTTCTATGACTTACAATGATAATACAGGAAGAAGTCCTTCAATCCCTCTGAGTGGTCGGCTTCAAATCAAAGTCCTGCTTTCAAGGAATAAGTAGGAGACTTAGACTTTCAAAATAAAAGCTCAGCAGCAAAGGAACGATACATCATTAGTTGTACAAGAAGAAGAAGTTTTGCGTCAAAATACACAATTTCAAAAGCAAATTTCACATCATAAGATTGAAAAAAAAACAATTGTTTGGTGGAGAATTTGCTGTTTGTGGATGTTTTTCATGTTTTTATATCATTTAAAGGTTTATTTCCAAACTAGCCGTTAACTCTGGAGTAAAACTGAAACATGTATTGAACAGTGAAGCGACGGAGGAGCTGTGAAAGTGTCAGAATGAAATCTGATCAACAGCGTTCAGTTCTCTGTCTCTGAGTTATTATTGTCTGTCCTAATCACTCTTGTTGCTTAAGCCTGCTGAGGTCTTACCCTGTAATCACCCCAGGACCGGGCCAGGAGTGCTGTCAGTCAGTCAGACAGTCGGACAGACAGACGGCACGTTTCATATTTAATCCACTTATTCTGCTCACTTTGTTTGTGCTTCCGCTTCCAGATCTTTCTAGTAGTTTCCAGTTTGAACCCTGAAAAAGACTCATGGCGGCTGCCTGTAACTCTAACCTCTCATTCCTCGTGGCAGCTGCACATATTTCAACAGTTCAGTCTGACAGTTTCCTCCTTTAAAAGTCATTTTTATCTGTAGTTTAGATCTAAAAGTTGTGTTTTCTAAAATCGGCAGAAATCAGAGTGAGGTTTGGCTGAAGGAGTTGTGAAACATTATGAGGAAAAAATGAGGATTTGCTTTCTTTCTGAAAGTTGAATGAGATGTTTGATATGATTCTTATGTCTGAGTATTGAGTTGAGATGTTATTAGCTTAGCTTAGCACGGAGACTCTAAGCAGGGCGAAACAGCCAGCCATCTGTAGTTTATATCTAAAAGCTGTGTTTTCTAAAATCGGCAGAAATCAGAGTGAGGTTTGGTTGAAGGAATTGTACAACATTATGAGGAAATGTGATGATTTGCTTTCTTTCTGAAAGTTGGATTAGATGTTGGATGTCAATCTCAGGTCTCTCTGTTGAGTCAGGAGGTCATTAGCCTAGCTTAGCATCAAGACTGGAAGCAGCAGGAAACAGCTAGCCATGTACAGAACTTAAAGTTGTGTTTTCTAAAATCGGCAGAAATCAGAGTGGAGTTTGGTTGAAGGAATTGTGCAACATTATGGGGAAATGTGATTATTTGCTTTCTTTCTAAAAGTTGGATGAGACGTTCGATATCACTCCCATGGCTGCATGTTGAGCCAGGAGGTGATTAGCCTAGCTTAGCATAAAGACTGGAAGCATTTATTGACGAACAACAGAGTATCCATCCATATATAACTTCAGGTAGAAACCTTCATGACCCTCGTGTTTAATTATATATCTTTAAAGGAGCACTGTGTAGTTTTGTGGAAGAAATTTGAACTGAGAATCTTAATATTTACAATATAAATGAGGTAATAACACAAACTGAACATAAACAATCTGTTCTCAGAGGAAAATAATGTTCCAGATCTCTGTTTGAAGCGAGACGGGTGGCAGGGTCCGCCACATATAAGCAAAGTAAAGTCTTTCAGTCATGAAAACAAAGAGAGTTCGTTCATTGAAGTTTGTTTAGTCAGTGAAGATCTTGAATGAGAAATATCCCCAACCAGGAAGTGATCGGCCATTTTGGCATAAAGACAGGAAGCAGCTCGGCTCTGCTGATCAGAGCTGAGCCTTTATTATAATATGTTATATGTTAGAGGAGTGAGACTGCAGCTCCTCAGTCGTACGTGGACGCTGCTGCAGACTTGTTCTGAGCCCTGCGGTGCTGCTGGGAGTAAAGAGGAAGGTCAGAGTATCATCTTCCCTGTGAAGGCCGGCTGAGGTGGAGGAGGGGAGCGCCGGCTTCAGCTGTCTGTCTGCTGGCACGCCGCCTCACACACGCCCGGTAGCTTCTAACGTAGAGACTTCCAGCAACCCAACGCTGAAGCTGAATGCCTCACCTGGTCTTCAGCTCAGTGGGAGCGTGCAGGAAGAATTAATGTCAGAAGTTACAACCCGGCTGTAATTCACTTCCGCTCATGAATCCAGAGAACGACTCGTTGGTGAACTGAGTCTCCACTACGTCTATCTGACAGATACGAGTTGCTTTGCAGATTCAGATGTTTAATGCAGAATATAAAACCACTAATAAATGTACTTGTTTCAAGTAAAAGTAATAGATTACAGGCTCTGACATGTACTCAGAGTCTCAGAGTAAAAAGTCTCCCTCTGAAGGACATTTGTGGTCAAAGCTAACTGAAGCTCACGTCATATTAATAGAATTCAAAGACTATTAAAGTTAAAGGTAGAATCAGTAGGATTTGTCCCAGCTGTTCCTGAACGCACCACAAAGACAGCTGATTGTTGAGTCTCATTCCCAGGACGTCAAACAGACACATGTTGGGTTGGTAAAGCGTCCCGAGCAGCAACAAAGAGAGAAAATCAGAAACTCTCTGCAGATACGAGACACTAACACGCCTTTTCTCCACATTCCAGTCTCCCTCTCTGTCTGTTTACGGCTTCTTACGGCTTTTACGTCTTTGTCTCGTCTCGCTGCGTCTGATTGGTCCACATCAGTCTGCTGATGCTGGGAAATAACAAGAATCCATAATTCACCTCAGAGGCATCAAACTAAAGTAACGAGGCTGTTCTGAAGCTGTGAGGAGAATAAATACCTGAAACAAACTCCAGTGTGCCAACATTTGATCACATCACCGATCATTTGCCGGCTCAATGATCCCCGGCCTCCTGGTGCCGCCGAGGTTGTCATAGTGATGTAATGTCACCCACTCATGAGCCAGTCAGCTGTGCCGCAGAGCATGCTGGGAAAATTCCCCTCAGAGGAATCCGGATGAGTGTGGTGACAGAGGGGTGAGGAGGGGGAGGTGGTGCCCTTTAAAGAGCAGCTCGGGTGGTGCTGAGAGTCACGGAGACCCGACCCCCCAGACCCTGACCTCCACCTGCCTGCACCCAGAGGCTCCGCCTCCAGAAGGAGAGCACCTGAGCAAATGTACTCAGTTACTTTCGACTCTCTATGATCAGTAATTTGAATCCAAACTTAGCAAACCTCGAAGTCGCCCTGCTTGGCTGTCACACCTGTCTCCCCCTCCCTCCCAGCATGCTTCACTGCTGTGGGCGGGGCTCGTATGTATGTGTGTGTGTGTGTGTGTGAGACTATGTATAACCCTCCTGCCCCCCCATCACTCTTAATACCCCACAACCGCCTGTGTGTGTGTGTGTCAGGGTATTTTTGGGGTTTGAAATTGAACACCGACACACACACACACACACACACACACACGCACACACACACACCACACACACACACACACACCACACACACACACCACACACACACAGTTATGTTTTCAGTATAAAGCGATCTTTACAGACTTTACAGGAGTCGCCTGAACGCACCGTGATACGTTTGAGTGACACACAGTGAGCCGACAGACACCAGGAGAATATTATAGATCCAGATTTGAATATGTATTGATCAAAGTGATTCAATGATCTGATCTGCAGCAGAGCAGCTGAACTCACTGGATACTGACTGAGTTCATCACAGGTCTTATATCAGTATGTCACATATATGGCTGTAGATTTACTACATATATGTTAAACTATTATTAGTTTATGACTGTATTATAAAATCATTATAGATTAAAGCAGCAGCTCCTGAACGTTCAGCTCTGAACTCATCATGTGGTTTTATTTAAATATTTGTGTAAACAAACAAACGATCAGAGAAAAGTCCTGACGCAGCAGAATTAACATGTGATGATGTCACACATTCTACTGCTGAGGTACTTTTAATCTGAATATCTGAAGTACATTATCTCATTCAGTAGTTTTACCTCCATTAGATCTGAACTGTGTGTGTGTGTGTGTGTGTGTGTTTCCTCTGAGAGCTATAAACAGACTGAGCAGGTGTGTGTGTGTGTGTGTGTGTGTGTGTGTGTGTGTGTGTGTGTGTGTGCGGTGGGGAAGTCCCCGTGGTGGTGTTGATGGAGGTTAGTGTCTCCGTCACAGGATTAAAGCAGCAGCAGGTGGTGGAGGAGGTGGAGGCTCGTCGCTGCTCTCAGATCAGATTAGCTGCGACCTTGTCGGACTAACAACAAAACAAACGTGTTGATTTCTCTCCTTTCTCTGATTCCACATCAGCAGCACCATGATCAGCTGATATTGATCTGTTGAGTTACTCACAGCTTCTCATCTTCACTGTTAGGACGATCTGAAGTAACTAACAGATCAATAACAGTCCGGCAGCTGCAGGAGCCAGTTTACACCTGCGAAAAAGAAAAGAAAGGAATAAAAAAGATGAAAACTGATCTTCATCAAAAAATGTCTCTCATGTCCAGACTTGAATCTGATTAAAATGTTATAAGTGTGAGCCGAAAGATCAAAATTGGTATATTAAAAGTCAGAATTTAAGATAAAATGTCAAAATATCAGATTAAAATCTTAATTATGGGAGAAAAAAATGACAAAAGACATAAATTTGAGGTTAATAGTTAAAATTATGAGATATAGAATCAACATTTGAGATAAAAAGTTAAAAAAATGATATAAAAAGTGTTTTTTGATTGACTGACTGATGGATCTGGTCCTCCTCTCGTCTCTGCAGGTCATGCAGAAGCTCGGTAAAGCAGACGAGACCAGAGACGCCGCCTTCGAGGAGATGGTGTCCAACTTCAACAAGCAGATGGTCGGGAACGTTTCAGATCTGACGCTGATATCTGATCAATACTTCACATCTGTCTGTCTCTCCTCTAGTTGTCAGTATGTTGTTCTGACAGAATCCCGTCTTGTGTTGTTTCTCTCAGACTGAAGGCACCAAACTGCAGAAAGACCTGAAAGCGTACCTGACGGCAGTGAAAAGTGAGTGTGAGGAGAAACATTTTAAAACACGTCCCAGCTGCTGTTTCATTCACGTGTTATTCTGTTTTAATGAGTCGGTCTCTCTGAATGTAACGCTGTGTGGTTCTGTTTGTACTCAGCGATGCACGACGCGTCCCGGCGGCTCCAGGACTGTCTGGCCGACATGTACGAGCCCGACTGGTTCGGTAAAGAGGAGATGGACACGCTGGCCGAGGTGAGGCGGGAAACTGACTCATCTTACTTCACCTGTCTTTGTTCTTGCTGACGAAACTGTGACGTGAGACTTCTTCAGCTGGTGTTGAAGACATGAATCTGGATTTGTGCATCTTGAATGTGATAGAAGACGTAAAAGAAATGAAGGAAGCTGAAGTTTAACTCTTCTTGTGTCGGCCGATGTTAGCATCACTCGCTGCCATCTTTCTTCCCTCTAACACGCTCTCTTCTTCTCGACTGCTCGCCTCTCTCCTTCGCTCCGGAAGGAGATGATCGAGAAGGAGATGGACAATAACTTGGAGGTAAAGCGCAGACGGCAGCTCTGCAGTAGACGGCGTAGTGACTAGAGTTAGAGCAGATCTGTAGACGGCGAGCAGACGCTTGGTCATCGTTGATGCAGAAATAACCCTGTTGTGACGAGAAGCCGAAAGTCGTGAGTGAGTAGAAGTGAAGATGTCGAGTCGTCTGATGTGTGAATGTGATGGAACTCTGTTGTGTGTTTCAGGACACAGACACTCTGTGGTTAGACTACCACCAGAACATCACCGACAAATCTCTGAGCTCCTTGGACACGTACCTGGCTCAGTTTCCTGACATCAAGGTGTGTAACTCGTACCAACACGCCAAAAACACACTGAGCAGCTTTTTAATCTGCGGTTTGAGATACGAACTCACCAGAATTAGCACAACGCTAACATGGGCAAAAGTAAGAGTGAGTCTCTCCAGAGATCTAACACATCGTATATGACCACAGGTGACACATTAAAGTCTGTTAGACTATGAAAGTCCTTTGTACAGGAAATGAACGTGAACAGAGAGGAAGTGGAATGCGTTTTGTTCTGTTTCAAAATAAAACGTCTCGGCCGCAGGCTCGCATAGCGAAGCGCGACAGGAAGATGGTGGACTTCGACAGCGCCAGGCATCACTTCGCCTCCTTACAGAAAGGCAAGAAGAAGGACGAGGCCAAGGTCGCCAAGGTAACCACCTGTGTGTGTGTGTGTGTTTGTGCGTTTATGAAGTTGTTTGTGTGTTCGAGCATGTTCAGCTGCTCACACTGAAGTTTAACGGACTACAAGTTGTTCGCTGCATGGACTGTATCACTTTTGAACGTGTCGTTTGCTAATGAACTCTATTGATATCGATTAAAACGGATTCTCTTCGTCACTAAATGCTCATTAACATGTTGGCGTCTGTCTTGAATTGTCCCTGTTTGCTTCCCCTCTTCTCTCTCCTGCATGGTGTGTGTGGTTAGCCAGCAGCCCTGTTGGAGATGGCGGCTCCCAGCTGGGCTCAGGGTTTGATATCAGCCCACCAGGTGGCTCAGACTAACCTCTCCTACAACCAGGTGACGCTCTGGTTCATTGACTCCCTCCTCACCCCGAATCTGTCAGCCAGCTCCTGCTGCGGCTCTCTGCTCACCATCAGCCAACAGCCTGTTCGCAGACACGTGATCCTGATGACGCGGGAAGTGAAGAACCGTCCTCCTAATGTGATATTCTTCTAAATGCTTTATGGAAGCACGGCTACTGACAGTTTACCGAACAGTTCTTCGCTTCTCGCTTCGACCGCTGCTGATGGTGTGCAGAGAGCCTCGCTGTGCTTCAGTCCCGGTCCAAACTAGTGTTTACGTTGTTCTAGTGTCACAGTAGAAGTAGTCGTACATCAGTAGATTTGACAGAAACAAGTTTTATTTTCCTTAAAGACACATTTTGTCATTTGGATGCTCACAGCATTCACATGTCTGTAGTTATTAAACCCTGAGTTTGTCTGCATGGACGTGTGCTCAACAGAAACTGTCTTTCTCCCACGATTTGTATCACGGACACACAGTAAAGTTAGTGTGTGTGTGTGTGTGTGTGTGTGTGTGTGTGTGTGTGTGTGTGTGTGTGTGTGTGTGTGTGTGTGTGTGTGTGTGTGTGTGTGTGTGTGTGTGTGTGTGTGTGTGTGTGTGTGTGTGTGTGTGTGTGTGTGTGTGTGCAGGCTGAGGAGGACCTGGGCCGAGCTCAGAAGATTTTCGAGGAGCTGAACGTGGAGTTACAAGACGAGCTTCCGGCTTTGTGGGAGAAGTGAGACTCTTTATTTTCTTCTTCTACAAAATCTCTGACGTCGACTCGATCCACATGTTTACGTGTGTGTGTGTGTGTGTGCAGTCGTGTTGGCGTCTACGTGAACTCATTCCAGAGTCTGGCAGGTCAACAGGAGAAGTTCCACAGGGAAATGGGCAAGGTGAGTCCACCCGCTGATTGATTGAGCTAATCGATCTGATCAGCTGTATTGACGAGGTGTGTGTCTGTGTGTCTCCTCAGCTCAGCCAAAACCTGAACGACATCATGACCAAACTGGAAGAGCAGCGGGAGGTGAAGTAAGTGAACAGATCAGAGTTTCAGTCCAACACTTTTTAATTTAACCACATGTAGAAGAAATGACAGTAATGTCCCTCACGACGCCCCCTACTGCAGAAAAGGAGGCACTGCAGCGGCAAAGACAGGAGACGGTGCCAAGAGGTAAAACGTGCTGCACGGAGGCCGAGCATGTTTTATCCATAAAACCAGCTCAGTGCTTGTGACATTAAACTACAGGCTACTAACCTGACCTGCAAACTGAAAAGGGCCGAGACCAGCTGTCGATCAACCAGTCAGATCCACAGTAGGAGCCGGCTGGTGAATCAAACTCGATAGAGGAGCGAGGAGCCTTCAGTGTCGTCCTCTGCTCTTCTTTCAGTCAAATAAAGTCACCAGTTGTGTTTAAACTGATGTTATAGCAGCTACGCTAACATCTGGAGAGGTTAAAGCTGATGTAAAATATATTTAAAGTTATTTAAATCACTCTTGGATCTGTGTTCTGAGTTTGTAATTCGTAGAGTAACATTTTCACCACATATGACCTATAAACATACCAAACTTTGGGGTTGATGTTGATATATGAACTGATCTTATGAGCACAAAGTCACGTTATAAAGACTCACATTAAGCATTTATAACTCCATGTAGTCGCTGGAACAAGTTAAACAAATGTTATGATCTTTTTTGGGGTTGAAGCTCGAGAATAAATCATCGTTCTATTGACACGTATCAGGTAACAGTTAAACCTGTGACCCGTCTAACTCGTGTGTGACATTTCCTGTCTGCTGATGCTGACAATAACATTCAGTACATGTCGTCATGTGCGTGTTCTGTTCTGGATATCTGACGTCTGCCATGTTTGACTGAAGGTTAACCTGTTCAGAGACAGCAGGATGGCTTTTAAAGGGTTTTGTCGCCCTCGTGTGGATGAAGCTGAGAACTGCATGTGTGATGAGTTCCTTCTCCATCTTTGTTTCTATTTTCATGCACATATCCAGAAAAAAATGTCCTTCCTTTGGCTCACTGTCTCTCTCCTACCTTCTCTCTCTCTCAGTGAGGAGGCCAACCACAGTGAATCAGCGAGCCCACCACCAAAGGTAAAAGCAATCCACCAAACAGCAGTCAAACCACTGAATCTGTCCCTGAATGTCTTTTTACAGCATGATGATACATTTGACAAACATCTGAAGATATAAAAGCACCCAGAGGATCAAAAATCCATCCTGTCTCTGTCATACTAACATGTTTCTATCTCACTGCTTCTTGCACGCCTGCTCGTGTGTTGTGTGGTTCTGATTTAACCCTCCTGGCGGTGCCGAGGCCCGGTCCTCCTCCCAGTCGGCCTCCGCCCCGACTGACGCCGTCTCCGGACCTGAGACAGCAGCATGAAGTGCCTGACGCTATCACAGAGCCGGCTTCACCGCCGTCAACAGAGCAGGTCAGACTGTGCTGCTGTAACGACCGAGACTGTCAGATATCTCCAGCACCCCCAGATCACTTTTATAGCCGAACAGTAACAGTAAGGTAGATGTAAACCATCCTAACCTGAGTGTGTGTGTATGTACGTGTGTGTGAAGCAGTCTGAGCCCTGGTCAGGGGTCAACCTGCTGGATTGGGATGTGGAGGTTTTACAGCCCGTCACATGTCCAGCTCCCAAGGTGGGTTCGGTTTGTTGAGGCCAAAGGTCGACCGAGCTCTGACAGAGCAGAAGATTTCATTTACATGCAGCTTTTAAAAACTTGTTTATTCTATTTGTTCTCTTTGTAATTGAACTGAATCTCTCACAAAACAAAAGACTTAAATCAGTAGGTCATTTTTATTATAATGACGTATTTTGAGACTGCATGTAAACACCGTCTGTCGTCTGTGCTTGAGGAATATTTTACTGAGTGTGTGTGTGATGTATTGAAGCTTTGCCGGAATATTTTGCTTATTTAAACTTAAACAAATCCACTGCGTGGTTTTGTACCTGCATGCCAATTCAGCTCTGTGTCGCATGCAAATATTTGTGTTGCTTGATATCCTGGTCATTGATAAAATATATGTTCACGTCCCCGTTTGTCTTGTTGAACACTTTGGCCTCACTGGTTCTCTTGTCTCTTACGGCCTCACGGAAGGCGCCATCATGGGACTCATGGGTAAGCGTGGGTTCCTCTGATCTTCATGGACAAATATGCCCACAGCTCCTCTTCCTTTTTGTATTTTTCCATATTAATGGCCACGTTTTTTCATCCAAACCTTCCTTTGGTCGTGACCTTTTATCCTACCAACCTCCTCCTGGTCTCTACTTCCTACATCTTCCTCTCATCCTATCACCGATCCTTCCTCTTGCTTTTAAACCCGCCACAATGCTCCACAACCCTTGACCTTTTGTAGCAAGAACAAACCCCCTCAGAACAGGAACCCCAACAAGATGACGAACAGTACTCAGAGGAGGCTCAAGGTGGCTGGGATAATGAAGAAAGCAACACCCAGAGCTACACCCAGCCCAGCTGGGACGATGCAGAAACAGCTCAGGGTCAGGAGAGCTGGAACGACGACGAAGCGTGCGCTGCTCAGTCGTACACTGAGCCCAACTGGGACGACGGCGCCGCCCAACAGACACAGGGTGGCTGGGGTGATTATGGAGAAGACCAGGTAGGGTCAGATGTTTAGGGAGGCCGGGGAAAGCCTGGAAGTCAAGGAAAGCCACAAAAATCTCTCCTCTTTCTTATCTTTTCTTCTTTCTTTTCCTACTTTGAACCGTTATTTTCTTTCAAATATTCTCCAGTAGCCATCTTGCCAAATACATTAACCATGTTTTCCACTCCCTTGATTAATACACCAGGTTCTTCTGTGCTTATTTTTTGGTACAGAGTGCGGTTACCAATGGCGCAGATGGCGATCTCCCTCCTGGTTTCCTCTACAAGGTTAGACAACCCTGCGTTTATCCTCTGTTAACTTCTGAAAGGCGCTGTTATTACAGCACACAGCTTCTTAAAAATAATTCTGTATTTTTACTGCAGGTAAAAGTGATACATGATTACGCTGCCACTGACGGTGATGAGCTGGAACTGAAGATCGGAGATACCGTGCTCGCTTTGGCCTTTGACAACCCAGATGAACAGGTCATTCACAAACACTTTCTTTCACTTACGGATGGATGATCTAACAATTTTAGATTGTTGTTGATCTTGTATCAATCCACAAGATTGATACAGAAATTGTTGCGATATTTAAGTTTCCAAACCAAACAAAATGTCATGTTTACTGTGATTGATCTGGTTATGTGTGGTTGATCCCGTCTTTAATTTAATGTGTTTGATCCGGCATCCTTTGTTTTGATACCACAGACAATGAGCGTCTTATGTTAGGGCCTTGTGTTATGTGGTTGATCCCATTTTGTGTAATTGATCCAGTTTTATGTGATGGATCCTGTTTCATGCTATTGATTCTGTTTAATGTGGTTGATCCAGTTTATGTAGTTGGTCCAGCATCCTTTATTTCATTGGTCCTAACTCTCGAATCCAAGTCACAAACTTGAGTCCCCGTCTCTGCTTGATAGTTTCTTGAAGAAATGCAAACTGACTTCCTTAATTTGTATCCGGTCTTTCTGCAGGACGATGGCTGGCTCTTGGGCGTCCAGGAGTCTCACTGGTTGCAGAACAAAGATATTTCAGTCAAAGGTGTTTTCCCTGAGAACTTTACTCAGAAGGTTTGAGGTTCCTGCCACATGAAGATTCTGCCCTCCCACCTGTGCCCCAGACTCCTCAGATATCTTTATCTGGTAAAGACATGGTCATATCATCACTACATGTCTATTTACACACCCAAAAAGTATCTCAATCTCTGTGGCTGTGATACCAAATGAATTATTTGTGCGGCTGAAAATGGTGCTAGTTAGCAGAATTCATGACACAAACATTTACACAAACCAGATTGAATGGGAGTTAAAAGATGATAATGGGTACATTTTACCCCAACTCACGAGTGGTAAATTATGCAAATTCATCCCAAATGTACACCAAAAATTAAACTCATTAATTTGTTTTTGTTTGATTTCTTATTCCTGAATTATTTATATTTTTGCTGAACTCAATCGAAACACAGAAAAATGTGTTGGTAATATCTCAAAAGAAGAAAGAAGTCATGGATGTACTGTATGAATGTCAAAATATGTTATGTTGTATACTGTCAGCGGCTTTTGAAAACTCTTCACAGTTCCTTGCATGAAGCATTTGATTGTATCGTCATTTATTTTGTAACACAACAAACACTGTGACACCAGCTGGGATCGCTCTATGAAATGTGTCTGAAAAAGCAGGTGTGCTAGAGTAGAGCCCTGGAGAACACCACGGATAAAAACAGCACGTTTCTAAATCTTTTACAGTTTCTTGGGCTTGTAGGATTATCAAAGGGAACAGTAGTTTTTCATTTATTTTATCGGCCATTTTGAGGACATGACTTGATGTGTGGCTTACATTTTCTAATGCACATACGGTTTTATTTTGATTTTTGAATCATCTTTTTATTGATGGCTGAAATGCAAAACCTCGTCATCAAACTCATCTGCTGATTTTCTTTTTTTTCATCTAATCGAGTTACCACTATTTTTATCTATTAACCACTAGTAAAGGATAACACATGGAGTGTTTGATTCCTTCCAGACTTTGAGTCCATGGAGTCCATAACTGTGATGCAAGCAGCTAAATGAGAGACTGAGGCTCAAATATTTAAAGTACAAACCTTTTTCTGACTCACGCAAAATGTATTTTTACATTGTGTTGACTTAATGAACAAGTGGTAACTAATACACCATCTGTTGGATCAAATCAGCATCATTAAAGATGAATGAAACAACATGTGTCGTGTCAGTGTGTTATTTCTTTACATGTTTCTGCATTCTTATCTCTATCTTTGTGAACTTCACTTAATATTTCTTGTTGTTTAGTCTAATCAGAACTTTGTATAGTTGGCTCAAATGAAAAAGAGAAAGAAGACATTACTAATGATGAAGTATTATGAATAATGTAACCACTCATTCCACACTAATACCGTCTTGTATTTCTTTTAACCTGATGTTTTTCCTCTGTACAACACCAGGTGGTGCTGAGGTCAGGACTCAGTTTCTTAGCCCTGCATGACTGGTGCAATAGAGATGGTCCACCATGTTCCTGCATTGGCATTTTTACTTATTGTGATGTCATTTCCTGGAGTATCTTCAAATGCTTCATATCTCTGAAATCTGTACAACCTCAGTCAAAAGATAAATTGTTTATAAATTGAACATGCATGTTCAAATTGTACGTAATGCACATACTAAACATATTGATCCAAAATGATTCTGACTATAGAAACATGAACAAAATCTCTCTTAAGACTTCTTAAGTTATTTGAACCTTGAACATATTTTAGTTTTAGAAGTATTCTAGTTTTTATGAGCAGTGTGCCAGATGTTCTATCTGCAACTCATCCAGCACCTACATCTGTATGTTTGGCTCACTGTCATGTAATTTCATAAATTATTGCAAAATGCTTCATATCTGTAAAACCTGGATCGATCGAAGCTTAAGGCCTTTGTAAGTCAGGAAACCATCATGATGTTTAATGTGAGAATATATCATTTCTTCTTAGCTATCTGTAACATCAAACTTTTAGGAAACAATAAGTGTTTAATGTGACCCAGTTTTAATATCCTTCATATTACATAACGAAGTGATCCTGAGCCTGTTGTGTGATTTAATGTATTTATCAGTAATCAATCAAACCAAACCCTGCTGATAAACTGCTCATCAGCCGAGCTTCAGGCCGTGTTGTTCTGTAAATCTACTTTACTGCTGACATCCCGAGCTTCATGCCAGCAGCAGCAGTGTGACCTTCGATGTTTCTATAACAACAGGATGACCAATCATGTGGAAAACACACAGCGTAGCCCAGCCGGGCCTCATGGAGAGAGCAGAGGAGAGGGGGGTTCCTCTGCTCCGACAATGGATCAAACAGCAGTGAGGAAACAGGCCCGAACATAAAGAATAACCTGCACATGTGCTATTGTGGATCTATTTGAGTTTGTTTTTTAGAGCAATCAGCTTGTCCAGGTTACACACTAATATTTAAAAGATCCTACCAGTCTTACCTTACTACGGAGTACTTATTCATTTGTGTACAATATGAAAAATCAACATACCAATAAAATGAAATACTGATCACCT
Source organism: Diplodus puntazzo (assembly GCA_963678695.2). NCBI lineage: Eukaryota > Metazoa > Chordata > Actinopteri > Spariformes > Sparidae > Diplodus > Diplodus puntazzo. The sequence continues at coordinate 2,208,610 of OZ023178.1, forward strand.
CACGTTAAAACATGAAAATTGTACTGTTATAACAAGATATTGATAATGTTAAATCAAGACATCTTCACATAATATCAATAAGTGTTCATGTTATTATGGCATACAACTAACCTGTCTTATTATAACAATGGAATATTTATATTGTTATAATGTGATAACTTTGTATGTTGTATTATTGCAGAAATATCTTGATATGACAATTTTCATGTTAAATTGTTGTACATTACTTTTTTTGTTATAGTAGGCCTATGTTTTGAGTGCTGCCAAGTGAAACTGATTTCATCTTCAAGTCTTGGTTTACTGCAGCTCCCCTCAACCTAACCCCTCCAAATGAGTAGACAAAGGTATATTTTTGGATTTTACTGACTATCGTTGATCTCCATGGAGATCTCAGCCCCCCACAGTGCCTTGAGTTAATTAATCGTAGAGTACTCCACAAATACTCCAACAAAACACATGTGGGCGTCATGGTTATACATTATCTTGGTGCAGGAAGAAGGATTATTGATGTGTGGTGGAGCATGTTTGCATAATGTTTTCCACAGCTGAATTATTGACTTTTTGCCCCTCTGCTAAACTCAGTTAACCCTTTGTTTATCGACAACACAGCTTGTTACCATAGAGTGTGGAGGAGCTATAAGTGCTGGAGGAATCTTAACAGGCAGACAGAACAGAGAGCAAACTTCCCCTGCAGATCTTCAACGTCAGCAGCAGGAACTTACAATCATGGTAAGATTCTGCCATTCACAATTTTTAGACACATTGAATCCCAAGTGACATCTCAACCCTTACTAACTTCACCTCTTCTTTTTGCACTCCAACAGCGTGAATGCCTCTCCGTCCATGTTGGTCAGGCAGGTGTCCAAATGGGCAATGCATGCTGGGAGCTCTACTGCCTGGAGCATGGCATCCAGCCGGACGGTCAGATGCCCAGCGACAAAACCATCGGTGGAGGAGACGACTCCTTCAACACCTTCTTCACTGAAACTGGAGCTGGCAAACATGTTCCCAGAGCTGTCTTTGTGGACTTGGAGCCAACTGTCATCGGTATAATTACTGTTTTCTGATGCAAATTGGTACTGTAGTGACAGCCGGTTGGATGCTAAGTGTTGTCTGTTTACAGATGAGGTCCGTACAGGAACCTACCGCCAGCTGTTCCATCCTGAGCAGCTGATTACTGGAAAGGAAGATGCCGCCAACAACTACGCCCGGGGTCACTACACCATTGGGAAGGAGCTCATCGATGTTGTCCTTGACAGGATTCGTAAGCTGGTGGGTTTGCCTGCAAAATTTGTATATTTTAGTTCAAAGTGTAATAAAGTATTGAGGGAACTCTGTTGTTTTATATTCCTGCAGGCTGACCAGTGCACAGGCCTCCAAGGTTTCCTCATCTTCCACTCCTTCGGTGGAGGAACCGGCTCTGGCTTCACCTCTCTGCTGATGGAGCGACTTTCTGTCGACTATGGCAAAAAGTCCAAGCTGGAGTTTGCGGTGTACCCAGCTCCCCAGGTGTCCACGGCCGTCGTGGAGCCCTACAACTCCATTCTGACCACCCACACCACCCTGGAGCACTCTGACTGCGCCTTCATGGTGGACAACGAGGCCATCTACGACATCTGTCGCAGGAACCTGGACATCGAGCGTCCCAGCTACACCAACCTCAACAGGCTGATTGGACAGATCGTTTCCTCCATCACCGCCTCCCTGCGCTTCGACGGCGCCTTGAATGTGGACCTGACGGAGTTCCAGACCAATCTGGTGCCCTACCCTCGTATTCACTTCCCTCTGGCTACCTACGCCCCCGTTATCTCAGCAGAGAAGGCCTATCATGAGCAGCTGTCAGTAGCAGAGATCACCAACGCCTGCTTTGAGCCTGCCAATCAGATGGTGAAATGTGATCCTCGTCATGGGAAGTACATGGCCTGCTGTCTCCTGTACCGTGGTGATGTGGTCCCTAAGGAGGTGAACTCCGCCATCGCCACCATCAAAACCAAGCGTACCATCCAGTTCGTGGACTGGTGTCCCACAGGCTTCAAGGTGGGCATCAACTACCAGCCTCCCACGGTGGTTCCTGGAGGAGATCTGGCCAAGGTGCAGAGGGCCGTGTGCATGCTGAGCAACACCACCGCCATCGCCGAGGCCTGGGCTCGACTAGACCACAAGTTTGACCTGATGTACGCCAAGAGGGCCTTCGTCCACTGGTATGTCGGGGAGGGGATGGAGGAGGGAGAGTTCTCCGAGGCCAGAGAGGACATGGCTGCCCTGGAGAAGGATTACGAAGAGGTGGGAACCGACACCATCGGCGATGAAGGAGAGGAAGAGGAAGGGGAGTACTAAGAGCTTAACATAAGATCTTAGACGTATATTTGCACAACTACGCTGGAATTGTATTATTGTGTTATTATGTATTGATTTTATATTTCAAAACAACATTATTGAAAATAAAGCAAAACTGTGAGGAATTTCTCTGTTTTATTTGTCCTCAAATCTGTCATAAAAGCACATACATTCTTTCATCTAACAATGAGAGGGGCTTGCAGGAATGCTGCAGCCACCACCTCCCATTGTGTGCTGTTGATTTGTTTCCCTAACAAGCTCTCAGTACACTCCAGCAATGAGAGTGCAATGCACACACATCTCATTGGACGAGCAGCTCCAGATTAGCTGACATCAGAGTGCAAATAAGGCCTGAGAAAGAGTAACTAGGGAAACTAAACAGGAGCGTGTTCTGGCAGATGCCGAGCAGTTTGTCATTATGTCTCTAGGGTTACCTTCAGTTGCAGAGCTATTTGACCTCAAACAAAAGAGTACTTTGATATAAACATAATGGTTTTAACACTAGCTTGGATTTCCGAAGAGTTTGTCTCTTGTCCGGAAGCAAAAATCTTTAAAAACATCAAAACTGTAAATTTTCCTTTAAAACTTTCATCAACCTGACCCATTTAGACATTGGGGCCAAATTCTTCAGGTTCTCTCTATATTTGAGTATCAACTCAACACAACCCCAAAAGGTAACCCTAACCCAAAATTACTTCTTTGGGGTGATAAAACTCAGTTGAAATATTCATCACATACATCGATGCTTTGTACACTGGATCTCAGATGTCACCTAGCTTTGAGAGAAGTGTGCTCTAATGTTTTTCTGTGACGGTCGGCTTCCTTTGCATTGCAAATGAATCTCAACCACAGTGACGATGCTCGGTTATCTGTAACAAAAGCCTATTCAGGTCACTCTGGGGAGGTATCTGTTTACTCTCTCCGCTGCAAGATAAGAAAATGGAGGCTTCAAGTGTGCTGTGTTAACAGGGATGATTTGTAATGTGGAAAGTGCTCCAGTGGCATTATATTGCTTTATGTCTGGTAAATGAAAGGTCATGTGTTTCTTCCAACAGAAAGCAACAACAGCCTGTGTGAATGTCTGTGAGCAAGTTTGAAAGTAAAGTACAAACTAACATGCCTTAAATCCAGACAGTGAAATTGGAGGACAGGGCGAACAGTTATGGGTCATATTTCACAGCCACGCTGGTTATTGTTGGTGGTTACTCATTTGTGTAACAACAGCAGTTATTCCTTAGACCCGAGCAGGGGAGCATTCCAGTTGATTTTCTTTTTTGTGCCCCTCCTTCTCATCTTTCATCGAAGGCGAAGGTGTTTGCTTCTCCTGCTCCTCCAGTTACCACAACATGCCCGGCTGTTGCCTAGTGCTGCTGCTCTATAAAGCAGCTTCCTGTAGTCATGCTTCACACAACATCCCCAGCCACTCATCTCAGGTGAACAAGGGACTGCTTCGAGCAACGAAAACATGGTGAGGACATCTTATTTTTAAGTTCTGCACATGAGCGACTTTACATGTCATGCAAAGAACCCTCAGAAAGACATTTTTATATAGATATTCTGTATTCAACTCAGTGGTCTGTGTTGAATGTAATAGCTTAAGAGGCTTTTTAAAATGTTCCTGCAACAAATTTGCAAATATTCCTCATGTTAAATGATGTGACGACTTTTACGTAAGCTAACATAAATAATGAGTTTTTCTTAAAATGACACAGAGAAAATTGGTCCTTTAATTGTGAATTTTGGGGTCTTGACATCTGAACCACTTGTTCTTGCAGCGTGAATGTATCTCCGTCCATGTTGGCCAAGCTGGAGCTCAGATAGGCAATGCATGCTGGGAGCTCTACTGCCTGGAGCACGGCATCCAGCCGGATGGTCAGATGCCCAGCGACAAGACCATTGGAGGAGGAGACGACTCCTTCAACACCTTCTTCAGTGAGACTGGAGCCGGCAAACATGTTCCGAGGGCTGTTTTTGTGGACTTAGAGCCAACTGTCATCGGTAAGAGTGTTTTCAGGATAAGAAAGTGCTGGATTGAGTCTTCCAGCAATGAATTTTATTTGTGAAGGTGTGATTATACTACCAATTTTTCTGTTTACAGATGAGGTCCGTACAGGAACCTATCGCCAGCTCTTTCACCCCGAGCAGCTGATCACTGGAAAGGAAGATGCCGCCAACAACTACGCCCGTGGTCACTACACCATTGGCAAGGAGATCATCGACCTTGTTCTCGACAGGAGCCGTAAACTGGTCAGTTTGCCTGCAGTTACTTCAAATTTCAGCACAAGCAATACTAGGTCATAGAGTAAAGACTTTTTTTCCTGCAGGCTGACCAGTGCACAGGCCTCCAAGGTTTCCTCATTTTCCACTCCTTCGGTGGAGGAACCGGCTCTGGCTTCACCTCTCTGCTGATGGAACGTCTTTCTGTCGACTATGGCAAAAAGTCCAAGCTGGAGTTTGCCATTTATCCAGCTCCCCAGGTGTCCACGGCCGTGGTGGAGCCCTACAACTCCATCCTGACCACCCACACCACCCTGGAGCACTCTGACTGCGCCTTCATGGTGGACAACGAGGCCATCTATGACATCTGCCGCAGGAACCTGGATATTGAGCGTCCCACCTACACCAACCTCAACAGGCTGATTGGACAGATCGTCTCCTCCATCACCGCCTCCCTGCGCTTCGACGGCGCCTTGAATGTGGACCTGACGGAGTTCCAGACCAATCTGGTGCCCTACCCTCGTATCCACTTCCCTCTGGCTACCTACGCCCCCGTTATCTCAGCAGAGAAGGCCTATCATGAGCAGCTGTCAGTGGCAGAGATCACCAACGCCTGCTTCGAGCCTGCCAACCAGATGGTGAAATGCGACCCTCGCCATGGAAAGTACATGGCCTGCTGCCTGTTATTCCGTGGCGATGTGGTGCCCAAAGACGTAAACTCCGCCATTGCTACCATCAAAACCAAGCGCACCATCCAGTTTGTGGACTGGTGTCCAACAGGCTTCAAGGTGGGCATCAACTACCAGCCTCCCACGGTGGTTCCTGGAGGAGATCTGGCCAAGGTGCAGAGGGCAGTGTGCATGCTGAGCAACACCACCGCCATCGCCGAGGCCTGGGCTCGTCTCGACCACAAGTTCGACCTGATGTACGCCAAGAGGGCCTTCGTCCACTGGTACGTCGGAGAGGGAATGGAGGAGGGAGAGTTCTCCGAGGCCAGGGAGGACATGGCTGCCCTGGAGAAGGATTACGAAGAGGTGGGAACCGACACCATTGGCGACGAAGGAGAGGAAGAGGGCGAAGAATATTAAGTCTGAAATAAACAAAAAAGCACGATGCGCTAATTGGGTTCTTTTTAGACTTCAGTAGTGTCGAAGAAGAAGTGATGTATGATCCTGTCTAAAGAGAAAATGTATACCTTTGTTTTTAAGATTTTTTCTAAAGGCCTGCCAGCAGAGAAAGGGATGAGACACGATGAATTGTATATATCGAGATGACATGAAACACTTTGGTCTCTCCTGGAAGGTTTTTTGATGTTGCTCTCATGCCTCTCCTACAAGCAGAAGGAATTAGGAACTTTAGAGTTTTGTCAGGTAAATTTAATCATTCATCATCAAGACATATAATCAAGAGACAGTCAGGTTTCCTAAAAATGTCATATGCTGTTTTTGCCAGATTACTGAAATGTAAAGCTTGAACAATATGCAAAATTCATATCCTTATCCAGAGAGATTAAGAGGAATTCAGTCCCAAGATATCATCTTTCCTATATGTCTTTGTCCTGAAACAATAAACTGAGATACGTTTCCGTTGGTGTGCTTTGTTTGCAGTAGTAACACAACACAGCTCTCAGTCACTCTGCAGAGCTCATACTTTATTAACTCATGCCAGCACTGAACCTTTAAGTCTAATTCCTCTTTACAGCAAAGCCTGACATAACGGAAATACCTCAGGATTAGGCCTGGATTATTTCATGGTGTTAGGAATAGGTGTCAGAGTTCAGTCCTCATTATTAATGAATGAATGAGAGATCCGCTACCACTTTTTGGTCTATCGCCAAATGGTTCTCTGCATTTTTGAGAACGTTTTGAGTTTCCCTTTTTTATATTCCTTCAATTGGGTTGACTCAAGTTAGTGATGAATTATATATTAATCCAATTAATCTATGGCTGCAGTATGCATGAGAGTCATGCTGCCTTCAGGGACTTCCCGTACATTCTCCCCTCCCAAGTTGAGAGATGCCTCAGATGCCCTTTTAGAGTAAAACTGCGATCAAACACAGTGTGTAGTGTTAATTTGTGCTGGGTATCATGTAATTCTTGAAATTAAGTGACACACGTTGTGTAATGTTTTAATAAGAAAACAGGACACTTTTTGGACCTCCAGTCAAGTTGCTCTTTCACACTTTGCATGTACGCACCATCAAATATCAGTTTGTTTCCACTATGCATGACTAACTTTCAGTCCATCTAATACAATTAACAAATAATTGATTATCATATTACATACAAAAATGGAGACTACAAAACAGTCCTGCCTGTTATGAAGATGAATAATTCAAATTCTCGTCAATGACGCAGCTTTAGTCTCGGAAGCAAATATTTCGGGCCGTACTTGAACGCAGCAGCGAGTAACGTTCGCTCCCGCCATGACGAAATTCAAACAGCCCCTTTGGCCCCGCCCCCTCGAAACAGCATAAAGACAAACGGCACCTCCTCCGCTCCACAGTACTGCCTTCAGCAACCGATTCTTCAACGTCGGAGAGAAGGAGAATTAGTCAGAAACATGGTGAGTGTTGAAGGCAAAAAAGCATTTAAAAAACATACTTTAGTGAGTAAAATGATGCTAAGATGGCAGACTTTAGTTACTCTTTGAGGGAGATCCCAGTCTTTTGACAAAAATGCAGGTTAAATCTGGCATGAATGTCTTAAAAGTTGACATATGTCGTAATATGACGCGTTAAAATCAGATGTATTTTGACCGATTACTTAAACTAGCTCGTTCTCTGAGGTAATGTCGCGTTTTTGTGCGTAACGTTATCTTCTGTGTCATTGAATGAGGCAAAACTACTGGCGCAGTCTAAATTAAAATGTAGGAGATTTAACCGTGAAACTCGTCGATTTTCTTCCTAACCGACGTTTTGCTGTCGGAGTTATTCATTTGAATAGTTTGTAGAAGATGGTTTGAGCTCGTGTGTGGGTGGCAGACATGACGCTGTAACTTCAGAGGCGCTCGAACCGGAAGGCGCCATCAGATAACGCCCAGTCCGTGAATGTTAGACAAAGGTAGGGCTTTGCGGTAGTATGGGGGCAGGGAGGAGAGCCTCACCCTGTCCGTAAAGATTTTTCACCCTCCTCCATGATGGCAGTCTTTTCTTTCCTTTCACTGATCTGCTGTTGGCCCGGCTCGGTCTCTGATCGGAAGGGGTATGAAGGCAGAGTGAAGCCACCACAGGTCCGCAGCGAGGCAGGCCGCCATGTGACGCAGCATTCATGATTTATGGAGTTATAAAATGTCGTCACCTGAGGCTAAAGATTAACAGGTTCCCGCCCAAAATGCGTTCTGAAAGAAGATGGAGGACACTGAATTATTCCAGAGATTAATATTCGACACATGGCCCATTTTATTAATGTTTGATATGAATAAATCAAACATTTTTGATTACCTGGTTCAAGTTGATCTAGTATTTACTTAAGTTTACCAAAACTTTATACCATGTGTTTTTAATGCTGATCCAATATCTGCGTTTGAAATCAGAATGAACACGTGAACAAAAAAATCCACAAAAGGTGGACTTGATGTTTTTAAAATGTTGACATTAACAGCCACTAAGAGGCATTTTTACGAACACTGATGTTCAGTCAACAAATTTAAAAAAATCATGACTTCATGAATTTTTATTTCCTGTTGCAGATGTTTTTTTTGTTTTAAATCACTTCCTTACAATAAAAAAAAAGTAAGATTGTGTTTTGCGTACATGTTTTTCTGTTAATTTTTTTAATACTGGTTGAGTGGCAGCATATCATGAGCCTTTACATACATTTATAATACTCAGTTCTGAAACAAATGATATACCTGGAATTATGTGACCATAGGACTAGATGGCAAACATACAGTAGGGTAGTACATGAGAAAACCCATGTATGACTATAAAGAAATCAATTGCATGATTATGTTCTTTATAATTATTACAAGTGTTGCTAAAACAGATTTGATCACTGTAACAGCTGTTCATTTGAGCTGTAGTGATGCTTTTTATAAAAATCAAACCAGGCCATATGATGACATGCAGACTGGTACTGAGGCTCTGAGGAGCTGTTGATGTGTGATCTGGGTCAGTCAGTGCTCAGCAGACAAAGATCTGAATCTGTTGGCTGACTACAAAGCAAAAAAATGCAGTCTCATCACTCCTACAGAGCATATTCTGACGACTATATTGGCCTCTTTTATGAAACAACGAATAACTGATCTTTGTCTCTTCTCTCCACAGCGTGAGTGTATTTCTATGCATGTCGGCCAGGCCGGAGCCCAGATGGGCAATGCGTGCTGGGAGTTGTACTGCCTGGAGCACGGTATCCAGCCGGATGGTCAGATGCCCAGCGACAAGACCATTGGAGGAGGAGACGACTCTTTCAACACCTTCTTCAGTGAGACTGGAGCTGGCAAACATGTTCCCAGAGCGGTCTTTGTGGACTTGGAGCCAACTGTCATCGGTAAGGACCAGACTTACTAAACGCAAAATTAGTTCCTTTCATCAGATTTGACAATATTCTTAGTATTGCTTAATTTCAAGGATATCGTCTTCGAGTTTAACAACATTTGTGGTCAAAACGTGTCAGCCAGTAGTGGAATGACATGACTAGTTTGCACATACGGCAACAGAAACAGTTCTCAAGAGCGTAGAGCTTCTCCTCAAACCAGTACTCTCGTTGCTCCTCAGATGAAGTACGAACTGGAACCTACCGCCAGCTTTTCCACCCCGAGCAGCTGATCACAGGCAAAGAGGACGCAGCTAACAACTACGCCCGTGGCCACTACACCGTCGGCAAAGAAATCATCGACCTTGTTCTGGACAGGACCCGTAAACTGGTGAGTTAAAATTCTTGCAACAGTGTAAGGTACGGTGTTGATTCGTGCGACCGAACATTTTGATAACTTTCTGTATTTTCCTGCAGGCTGACCAGTGCACAGGCCTCCAAGGTTTCCTCATCTTCCACTCCTTCGGTGGAGGAACCGGCTCTGGCTTCACCTCTCTGCTGATGGAGCGTCTTTCTGTCGACTACGGCAAAAAGTCCAAGCTGGAGTTTGCCGTGTACCCAGCTCCCCAGGTGTCCACGGCCGTGGTGGAGCCCTACAACTCCATCCTGACCACCCACACCACCCTGGAGCACTCCGACTGCGCCTTCATGGTGGACAACGAGGCCATCTACGACATCTGCCGCAGGAACCTGGACATCGAGCGTCCCAGCTACACCAACCTCAACAGGCTGATTGGACAGATCGTCTCCTCCATCACCGCCTCCCTGCGCTTCGACGGCGCCTTGAACGTGGACCTGACGGAGTTCCAGACCAATCTGGTGCCGTACCCTCGTATCCACTTCCCTCTGGCTACCTACGCCCCCGTTATCTCGGCAGAGAAGGCCTATCATGAGCAGCTGTCTGTCGCCGACATCACCAACGCCTGCTTCGAGCCCGCCAACCAGATGGTCAAATGCGACCCTCGTCATGGGAAGTACATGGCCTGCTGCCTCCTGTACCGTGGTGACGTTGTACCCAAAGATGTCAACTCCGCCATCGCCACCATCAAAACCAAGCGTACCATCCAGTTCGTGGACTGGTGTCCCACAGGCTTCAAGGTGGGCATCAACTACCAGCCTCCCACGGTGGTTCCTGGAGGAGATCTGGCCAAGGTGCAGAGGGCCGTGTGCATGCTGAGCAACACCACCGCCATCGCCGAGGCCTGGGCTCGTCTCGACCACAAGTTCGACCTGATGTACGCCAAGAGGGCCTTCGTCCACTGGTACGTCGGAGAGGGGATGGAGGAGGGAGAGTTCTCCGAGGCCAGGGAGGACATGGCTGCCCTGGAGAAGGATTACGAAGAGGTGGGAACCGACAGCGTCGGAGAGGAGGATGAAGGCGAGGAGTACTAGGCTGCTGAAATCTCTGGAACCTGCTGTGTCTTAATACGCGAGGAAGAAGAAGCCGTACATGAATGTGGTCCGAATTATGTGAATGTTTCATGTTCTGAAGCAATATTGGACTGGTTGGTTTAAGTTCTGCACATTCCTGTTAAGCTTTAACTGTGCTAATAAAAGCTCAAAGTTATCATTTGTCCTGTGTTTGCTTCAAAGAGCACAAGATGTTGCATTGACATCGTGCAGGTATCTTTTTAAGAGCTGTATCAAACAGTCGATCAAAAGAAATCTATGATGCACTCTACATTTGGGTCTAAATCCTCTTTACAGCAATGCCTTGTATAACAGATATTAGTCAAGTTAGTGATAAATTGTATATTTTATGTATGTGTGGGTGCTGAATGCATGGAGTTATGCTGCCTTCAGGTACCTGTACATTCTCCTTCCCAAGTTGAGTTCACCCACAGGACTGTATGTGAATTCAGTTGCCTTTCAGAGTAAAACTCATCTCAGTGTTGAGTGAGGCAGAGTGACTGATGTTTCAGTCATGAAGGGGGCGAAGGACATTTTTAGCCAAGCTGCTGGTTCAAGATTTGTAGGAATACTATAATATATAGTATACTTGTATTGAAAAATGAAACTGGGAAAAAAAAAATACTTTGTAGCCAAAGTAAAAATAAAGCAAGAGTTCAGTTTTATAATCTGCGTATGATGAAATACGAAGTCAAACTCAAAAGTGTATTTTAAAATTGTAGATATTCTTGGCATAATGTATCTAGTTGCCAAGAAGAAACGGCTATATATCTGGCAAGACCCATTCTAAAGGCAAATTATCGTTTTCATTTGTATGTTGGCTGCAAAATACAAAAATACTTTCATTAAATAAAAACTCACACAAATAAGGGGCAGCATCCTGCCAGGGAACTGCTAACTACTGTTACCTGTAGCTGCTGTTAGCTAGTTAGCACAGCTTGCCATGCATCTGCCCAAATTACTAACTCTGAGTGGTATTTGAAAAAGCGGGCTGGGGCTAGCTGCTTAGATGCTCATTTCAGTATCTATCTGTAATAAAACAGTTAAATGCCTTTAATACATCAGCATAACACATTTTTTTTTTACATTCTGTGGATCTTTTTTTGTTACTTGGGTTTATGGTGTTTTATTTGTAATGTTTTAAGCAAATTCTGACAACCTCGCTCTAAGATTAAAAAGGTGCATTGAGATTTTCTTCTGTTCTTCACATGTGACCACTGTTGCTTGCTTTGTAGAAAATGCACTGGCTCTGTGTGAAGTGTATCAGATTTGTTTATCACTGATCAAAATAGCTTTGATCACCTTTTTCCTCCTCTGTGTTCATACACTTATGTATGTATTTATATGTTAGTGAACGCACCATCAAATACCAGTTTGTTTCAGCAATACATTATTTATCTATGTTCATTCAATACAATTAACAAAGCAGGGGACTCTAATGTGAAAGTAATTATTAAATCACATGCAAAAAATGCAGAAACAGTCCTGCCTTTTATAAAAGATAAATTATTCAAATTTCCGTCAATGACGCAGCTAAAGTCTCGGAAGCGGAAAATTTCGGGCCGCTCCTGAACGCAGCGCTCAACTACCACTCCCGCCTAGAGGAAATTCAAACAGCCGCTTTGGCCCCGCCCCCTTGAAAAAAGTATAAATACAAACGGCTCTTCTTCCGCTGCTCAGTACTGCCTTCTATAACCGATTCTTCAACGTCGGCGAGAAGGAGAACTAATTCGGCAAAATGGTGAGTGATGAAGCACGAAATGCATTTAAAAAACACACTGTAGCATGTAATACAACGTTCAGACGACAGACCTTTGTTCCTCGTCGAGCGAGAGCACCGTTTTTATTCACAATGCATTTTAAGCTAGCATGGCTGTCTTAAAAGTTGGCATATCGTTATAAAAACTCGTAAAATCCGATTAGTCCTGATTGATTAATTTAACTGTGTCGTTCTCGGTTGTAAATTCGTAGCGTTATCGAAAGAGACGTCGAGAATCTAATATATATCGTCATAAACCGTGATTAATTTGGATAGATTAATTAAACGTGCCCGTTTTTCGGGAGTATTCCCGTGTTTATCGGTGTAACGGTGTCTTCTGTGTCGTCTCACGAGGCGAAACTACTGACTGCGCAGTCTGAATTAAAATGGAGGACAAGTGGCTGCTACACGTTTTAATCCAGAAGCTGTTTTTAAAAAAGGATCGACATGGTGCGGGTTTTAACTTTTAAACGGAAACCTCGACGAGTCACTGACAACGGCTCGAATTCACTTGACACTCATTAGTAATCGTGTCTAAAATGGGGGTGGTGATTATTTATTCATAAATCGCCGTTAATAATTTTAATTTGTTAGAAAATATATTGAAAATCAGAGATTGGCACAAAGGCATCAGAATGTATCTTGAAGCAAAATTCATCCAATCTGCCATTCAAATACATTCAGTACAATGTGACATTGCCTTTAGATCTTAATGTAGTTAAGATGTTTTGGTTTTTTATAAGTTTATCAGTCAAGTAACGACCTGTTTTAATTCCTACCTTTTAATTTCCTAGTTTTAATGGGGAATAAAAAGGAATATAGGTAGAATGTACATATTAAATATTATTCCATCAATAATTGTTGAGTGATAATAACATAAAGTCTGTAAGCACATTTTTAACAGTACGTGAATTCATTTATAAATGATGGAATTTAAAACGTTAGATAAAAGGTTGGATTTGCAAATTGAATTAAGAACACAGATTCTAATCACCGTTTTATATCTCCATTTCCATTTGCGCCTTTTTTTTCTCCTCTTCATATTAGCCATTAGATTGGCTTTGTCATTTAGCATCTCCTGTTAGCCTTTCTTCGACACTTTGGTCCTTGAACCGGTAAAACAATGCAAATTAGCCGATGTAACAAGCTCTGATTGGCTGTCTTCATCCAGAATGTTATCTGCAGGCATTTAAAGATTAAAAACAAAATCAAACCAGGCCATATGATGAGCAGCAGACTGGCACTGCTGAGTCAGTCAGTGCTCAGCAGACAAAGATCTAAATCTGAATACAAAGCAGAAAAATGCCTCATCACTCCTACAGTACAAATTCTGACAACTACATTTGCCTCTATGAAAAAAAAACAAACAACTGATCTTTGTCCCTTCCTCCACAGCGTGAGTGTATTTCTATGCATGTCGGCCAGGCCGGTGTCCAGATGGGCAATGCATGCTGGGAGTTGTACTGCCTGGAGCACGGCATCCAGCCGGACGGTCAGATGCCCAGCGGCAAAACTGGAGGAGGAGACGACTCTTTCAACACCTTCTTCAGTGAGACTGGAGCCGGCAAACATGTTCCCAGAGCGGTCTTTGTGGACTTGGAGCCAACTGTCATCGGTAAGGACCAGACGTACTAAATGAAGAGAACTGCCTCCTTTCACAAGATTTAATAATATTCTTAGTATTGCGTAATTTCAAGGATACTTTCTTTTCACTAGTTTCCCCATAAGGCATCAGAAGCAGTTTGCATTTAATTTAATTTTCAGGTGTGTAGAGGAGGGTCGAGTGAACGAAAAGGTACAAACATGTATTTCAAATTAATGCACGCTTAAAGGTGAAATGCTGTCTAAAAGTGTGAACTTATTAACACAACCACCACATTTTTAGTGCAAACTTTCAGGAAGTGATCACAAGACTGAGTCTCAAGAGCATAGAGCATCACTTTAAAGCCAGTATTCTCATTGCTCCTCAGATGAAGTGCGATCTGGAACCTACCGTCAGCTTTTCCACCCCGAGCAGCTGATCACAGGCAAAGAGGACGCAGCTAACAACTACGCCCGTGGCCACTACACCGTCGGCAAAGAAATCATCGACCTTGTTCTGGACAGGACCCGTAAACTGGTGAGTTAAAATTCTTGCGACAGTGTAAGGTACGGTGTTGATTCGTGCGACCGAACATTTTGATAACTTTCTGTATTTTCCTGCAGGCTGACCAGTGCACAGGCCTCCAAGGTTTCCTCATCTTCCACTCCTTCGGTGGAGGAACCGGCTCTGGCTTCACCTCTCTGCTGATGGAGCGTCTTTCTGTCGACTACGGCAAAAAGTCCAAGCTGGAGTTTGCCGTGTACCCAGCTCCCCAGGTGTCCACGGCCGTGGTGGAGCCCTACAACTCCATCCTGACCACCCACACCACCCTGGAGCACTCCGACTGCGCCTTCATGGTGGACAACGAGGCCATCTACGACATCTGCCGCAGGAACCTGGACATCGAGCGTCCCAGCTACACCAACCTCAACAGGCTGATTGGACAGATCGTCTCCTCCATCACCGCCTCCCTGCGCTTCGACGGCGCCTTGAACGTGGACCTGACGGAGTTCCAGACCAATCTGGTGCCCTACCCTCGTATCCACTTCCCTCTGGCTACCTACGCCCCCGTTATCTCAGCAGAGAAGGCCTATCATGAGCAGCTGTCTGTCGCCGACATCACCAACGCCTGCTTCGAGCCCGCCAACCAGATGGTCAAATGCGACCCCCGTCATGGGAAGTACATGGCCTGCTGCCTCCTGTACCGTGGTGACGTTGTACCCAAAGATGTCAACTCCGCCATCGCCTCCATCAAAACCAAGCGATCCATCCAGTTCGTGGACTGGTGTCCCACAGGCTTCAAGGTGGGCATCAACTACCAGCCTCCCACGGTGGTTCCTGGAGGAGATCTGGCCAAGGTGCAGAGGGCCGTGTGCATGCTGAGCAACACCACCGCCATCGCCGAGGCCTGGGCTCGTCTCGACCACAAGTTTGACCTGATGTACGCCAAGAGGGCCTTCGTCCACTGGTACGTCGGAGAGGGGATGGAGGAGGGAGAGTTCTCCGAGGCCAGAGAGGACATGGCTGCCCTGGAGAAGGACTACGAAGAGGTGGGAACCGACAGCGTCGGAGAGGAGGATGAAGGCGAGGAGTACTAGGCTGCTGAAACTTCTGGACCCTGTGTCTTTATACGCCATGAAGAAAAGCCGTACACAAATGTGTTCTGAATTATGTGAATGTTTGATGTTCTAAAGCAATATTGGACTGGTTGAGTTCTACACATTCCTGTAAAGCTTTTAACTGTGCTAATAAAATTTTGGACTTATTTCTCCCGTGTTTGCTTCAGAGAGCACAAGATGTTGCATTGACATCGTTCAGGCATCATTTTAAGAACTGTTGTCACACATTATCTGGTTCCAGCTTCTTAAAAGGGAGGATTTGCTGCTTTTCTTCTGACAGTAAATGAGTCTTTGAGTTTTGGACTGCTGGTTGGACAAAAGACGGCACTTTGAGCTCTGGGTACTTTTAAAAAGAACATTTAGTTCTCACCGTAGCAAAGCGGGTTGAATAAAGTGTGAATTTACAACCGAGTGTCTTCACCTCCAGTCAGCTCTGACAAAATGTCCAACTTTTCTATTTTGAATTGTCTTGTTGAGGTCCTAAAAATATTCAGTGTACATCACATTAAACAAAGTAAAATATTTTGACCTTTAGCAACAGCTTCAAGTAACATCAGGCACTCGTTCAGGTTTATTTTTTTTTACTGGTTTTCTGTCAGGAAAACCTTTGTATCCACAGTTTAAGATTTAAAGTAAAATGTCAGGAAGGTGATCACAGGTGTCAGATGGTTGATTCAGAAGCTTTTCTCTCTCTGCACCCTCATCCTGACATCCTGACTCATTTTGAGCAGCGTATTTATCATAACTTCTGTTTGCATTTACCTCAGCTCCTCACTGGATTAATGTGGTGTAATGTAACGAGCGATCACTTTGAAGCTAATGCATTGTCTAATTGTGGCGCAGGCTTAATCCTGGAGGTCAGACAGTGTGATGTTTCTGGGTTAAGCCCACTGAGTGTTTTATTTCTAGGTCGGGAGATTCACGCACACTGAAAAAGGGACAAAAGAGTTTAAAAGAGGCTTTATGGATTTATCTTCTGGTGCCATGAACATGGATGATTAATACTCATTTCATTTTATTTCAGTTTTTCTCACCAACAAAGTAACAAATAGCCTTCAGAGTTTTTAAAGCATTAATATGCATTTTGTATATTTTTGTCCACATGTAGTTTAAAATCCACTGTGTGTAATCTTGAGATTCCTGCCGGGTTTACATGATCTTCAAGAAAAAACTGGAGTTTCTACAGTGGTGGTGTTTTTTGGGGTACATTTTAAATAAATTAAAATGTACCCCAAAAGACAAAAAACACCACTGTAGATTGATTTTATAGGATTTAAATCCCTTCACGTGTTATTAAGGTGTATTTTGACTTAATTCCGTACTTTTGACTCTCACTAAAGATTTGTACATTGTGTTTTTTTATTTTCATTCGAGAACAATGTGTATTAGTGAAACCTCTGAATGTCCTTGAACGCATCATATCTGCACCACACTAATTTCTTTAGTTATTTGACATCATGATTATGTTTCATGACGTCTTAATCGTCGTCTTCATAGAGAGGAATGCGTGTGGATTTTAAATACTTAAAATCTAGAGATTTGAATCTTGACGAACAGATCTTAGAAATATAAACATTAAAAACAAAAGACTAAAAACAAGCTGTACAATCAGAAGTCACACGAGCGATTGCAGCACTTAAACACAAAAGATTTATTTAAGGTCTCACAGATACAAAATAGCATTTCTTGTTTATCAGAATAGCATTTTATGTTTTGTTTTTTTGTTTTTTTATTCATTTTCTGACTTGCGTGAGGTATACAACAATATATCCAGTGACTTCAAACGACCTGAATGGCACACAAAGAGACGGACGTCATACGTATTTTCTGCAGGTGTTAGTCGTCATGTGAGGAGAGGAGGGAGGCTACAGGCCGAGCAGGAAGTGGAAACAATCAGTACTTCACCACCATCACAATCTTTAAGTCCTCCATATCATTTTTTTTATTTTTTTTAATCTCATCTTGATTCCTTTAAATCATTTTTAAAATCAGTTTTGCTTCCATGTTGACACACGATGACCCAACTGCAGCACAATTTCAACAAACTTCAACCACATATAAGAGGAAAAATAGTGTTTTTGCTTCAATCTGGATTCAGTTGGAGCACAGCTACCAGAAATTCAGGCTTAAGATTCAATAAAATCTGACGTTTAAATAGTCTGCGGCTCGGTAACGTGCAGTCAGAAGGTGGGAACGTTATGAAACCCTCTGGAGCCTGTCGATCAGTGAAAGAAAATTATTTATATTTTAAAGTGATTCACGAGCCTTTATAGAGATAAAATCACTTCACATGTGAATAAACTGTAATTTAATTTCATTCCGTGCACTGTTTTGTCTAAATATCAATTAAGATTTGAACATTTTTGTCTTTTTTTAATTTAAAATTGCCTCCAGAGGGATTTGAGTAAAATATGTGTTAGTGTGATGCGACATGCTTCTTTATAACCTCTGAATGTCCCTGAACACATCATATCTGTTACCACGCGTACTTAAAAGTCAGATTTTAGG
Organism: Diplodus puntazzo; assembly: GCA_963678695.2. NCBI lineage: Eukaryota > Metazoa > Chordata > Actinopteri > Spariformes > Sparidae > Diplodus > Diplodus puntazzo. The sequence continues at coordinate 2,226,577 of OZ023178.1, forward strand.
TGTTATGACGCCTTCAGAAATCCTTTCATATTGATTGACATCACGGTTACGCTTCATAACATCTGTCTTCATCATGGTAGAGAGAAAAGGCAAAAGGTAGGAGAGGAGTCTGAGAGTCATGGGGGGCGGACAGGAGCCGGTCTGGGTCGCACTGGTTTCACTGGGGCAGGGCTTTGAGGATGGCGTTGACCTCCTCAGCGACGGCTGTCAGGGCAAACTCAAACTGGTCCTGGAACCAAGAAGACAGACAAGTTTCCTTCACATTAAGTCTACAATGCAACCTGTAAAATCAGTGAAGTGAAAGTGAAAGTTAGCAACTCGAGTCAAAATTAAAATTCTTCTGTATTTGATGATCTGATCCTGTCGCTCATCTCAGCTGTAATCATGGGTCTGATCTCCAAGAATCAAAAGCTTCAGACTAAACAGCACAAGCTGATCCAGATCTTTTGGGATTTTTTGATCTGGCAGGTTTAATCCTGGAGGATTTTAAAGTCCGACCTTGAAATGGAAACTTGAAAACTTCCTCAGAAGCTCTAGCTGAGAGTGTTCTGGTCTCGGGTTCTGAGGGTCAAATCGTGAGGATCCAAAATTCTGACTTCTTTGTCAGAAAAACAGACGTATGTTGGAAATGTTTCTTAGCTTTATTTTTCTTTTGATTGATTGATTGATAGACACTAAACGTGTTTTATCGTATATCAATCTGAAGGACCAGCTGTGGCATTTAAACGTAATCGCTTCAGGCTTCATGGAGAAGAATAAAACGATGCAGGTAGAAAGGCCGCAGCAGCACGCGTAGCTGCGGTGGTAGCTCTGGTTCCATGTTGATGGAAAAGCCCCGTTAGTGCGACTGACCTTGGTACGAACCATCCCAGGCCTCTGGTCTCGGACGTGCTCCAGTGTCGCGGCGATGTCGATCTCTTTCACACCTGCAGGAGAACAGGTGACAATCTGAGATTGTTTCTAATGTCTCATGTGTTCGGTGTGTTTAACATCTTTATGTTAGAAAGGCATTTTTCTAAATATAACCATAAGATCCATGAAGCTCGTCACCTTTAGCCATACGATTGAGAACCATGTCGATCAGGATGTAAGTCCCGGTCCGGCCTGTGCCGTCGCTATGGAAACAACATACAGCAAACTTTAATAAATACAAATGATTATTAAAAACATTTAACTTTGTGACTGAATGTGAGCTGCAGACAGTTTTTGAATACAAACACTTCAGCGGACTCAAAGCTGCAAATAGAAGTCAGTTTTTGATGGTCTGTTGTTGCAGCTGTCTGCCACCATGTGGAGGTATGTGGTACTACAATGGACTTTATACATGAAAAGTGACTTAAATGATTATTAAAACACCTCAAACTAAATGAGTTATTAATTTGAGGTGTTAATGTGTCTGCAGAACTGTGTTTATCCTTCTGATCTGACTGATGAGTCACTGCTGAAGGTTTACCTGCAGTGGACGATGATGGGGCAGGATCGTCCTCGGTAGCACTTGTTCACCTTCCTGAAGAGAGAAAACACGACAAGGTGAAGAACATGTGAAAAACTGACGACTGTTTCAATTATTGCAGGTTTATTTTTAGACTTATTCATGATTGTTTTCAGCTGTTCAATGTATGTGTTTTCTATAAATGATCATCTATGTGAGGAAAAACTGGCAGATTGCTTCAGAAAAAGCTGGATATGCTTCAGAAACGCGTCTCTTAAATGTTGTTTTTAGATCATTTTCATCTCATCTGTCATCTTTTCTTTGTTACTTCTGACAAGCAAGATGAAAATGAAGAAGAGAAGGGCCAGTGTCGAAACTGTTCGGACTTTTTCTTTCTCAGAATTCTGACTTTTTTCCCTGCCGTTTGGTAGAGCACATCTTTAGATAGATAGATAGATAGATAGATAGATAGATAGATAGATAGATAGATAGATAGATAGATAGATAGATGGGAGGGTAAAAGGGGTTTTCGGCGATGGACCTCCTGCTGCAGCCACATCAGTCCATGATCATTTTTGTGACTATGCAACTGGAGCCAGACTACTAGCTGCAAACCACAAGAATGACACAGACAGACATGTTCAAATTAAAGGAAGCTGACCTCCATCGCACAGGGTGGGAGGACGGGAGGAGAGGAGGAGGAGGAGGAGGAGGAGGAGAGACAGAGGGATGGAGGGGAAAGGTTTACAGGATGCTCTCCTGTCCTGCTGTTCCTGCACCTGACTCTCTGTGTGGATATCCAGGTAGCAGCAGTACCTGCGGAAGTCCAGCAGGGGGCGTGTGGAGGTGGGGATGCCCTGAGCCGGCCAGCTGAGGAAGTGGAACTGAGTGAGCGTCCTGGTCTCCTGCGTCTGCACGTTCTTCAGGTAGAAGCTCCGCACCAGGAAGTCGTTGCACCAGATGTGTTCCGACACCAAGTTCACCTGGACAGAGAGGAAAGCGTCAGCTCCTGATGGACTGAGACCGATCAGACATGTCCTCAGTCCAGTGCCGGCTCTAGGGGCGGCGCAACAGGGGCCAAAAAGCCGGCCCCGACATGGCACCCCTATTTAAACCGGTCTGGAACCGGCACTGGTCCTCACCTCGTAGATGTGGTAGAGGGACGAGCCCTCGTCAGGCCAGTAGCGGTCGCACTGTTTCTCTCCGTCCTCCACCAGAGCCGTCATCATCACGATCACGGTGCAGCCGTTCTCCCACACCATCTACACCACAGAGAACAAACACTTCCTGTGTGACATCTATCAGTCAGTGAGAAGACTCCAGTCATTGATCATGTATCAGAGACAGAGTGGGATTTTAAAAGTCTTGTGTTGGTGCAAAATGTTCTCCAGCTGTTGAGAAGTCGATGAAACCAACTATCAAATATATAATAAGTTGTTTTGTTTTTTCAGATGAATAGAAAAACATGGCGGTCACACACAGTCATTATATAGACACGACTTCCTCCACCACTGCACATCTGTGTTTCATCTTTTCCACTTTTTATTTATTTATTACAAGTAAGAAACTACGGAGAAGATTAGGGCCGGGGCCTTTTTTACAATTCTGACTTTTTTCCCAGAATTCTGAGTTTGTTCTCAGAAACAAAGAGAGACAAAAAAGTCTGACAATTGTAAAAAATAAAAATCATCAAAAGTCTCAAAAGAAGAACTTTGAATTCTTCAGAATTCAGAATTTTTTTTAAACCAAAATTCAGACTTTTTCTCATAATTCTGACTTTTTAAAATTCTGACTTTTTCTCTCAATTTTTATTTTTTTCTTAATTCTGACTTTTTTTTAATAACAATTCTGACTTTTGAGTTTTTACGTCAAAATTGAGAAGATGTGTAATTTTTACCGGTGATACAAAATTAAACAAAGACTGAGGAAAAGGTGACACAATTGTGAAACAACTGAATTCTTTCAAACTTATTTTGCAGATTTTTGACTTGTTACCAAAAATTCATACTTTTTCTTGGAATTCTTACTTTTTGTTTATACTGACATTTTCTTATTTCTGACGTTTTTCTCAAAATTCAGACTTTTTTCTTATTTCAAACCTTTTTCGTGTATAGGTGGGGTTAAAAAAAGAGAAACCAAAAATAACTCCCTCTTAACACTTTACACCTCATTTTCCAACAAACACATTTCAGATGATTTCGTAACGGTTGTTGTTTATATGTTTTTAATTTTTAGCAGTTTTTATTTTTAAATCTAAATAAACATCCACCAGACTAGAAACAATAATTGGGTCTTGAAAATTATTACAAATGTGCAATTAAAAGCCCCCAGGGCGAGTGTCTATTTTTCCGAGCCAAGATCAAGGTTATTGAACACAACATCAGCGTAACTGTCATCACGTCACGTCCTCGGTGATTGACAGGTGTCAACAACGGCAGGAGGGACAGCCGTTAGCTAAAACGGAACATGGCGGCTAAGAGAACAGAGGTTGAAGTGGAGTTTCTCTCCCTCCAGGAGGAATGGACGAATGAATTCTTCTTTGAGGAGGTGAAAGACTCTTGTGCGTGGATAAAGTTTCCGCTCTCTGACGGAGTTTGAGTGGCAGGAAGCAGTTTTATCCAAAGCGCGAGCGGACCAGGAGGACGTGACGTAGGCTAGCTTCGGTGAGTTAGCTAAATGCTAAGCAGCAGAGATAAACAAATACAGCCTTGAGTGATTTTTTTTTTTTTTACTAACATTAGCTAGCAATAACTTCTCCAACAGGCTAACGTTAGCTTCTCCAACAGGCTAACATTAGCTTCTCCAACAGGCTAACATTAGCTTCTCCAACAGGCTAACGTTAGCTTCTCCAACAGGCTAACGTTAGCTTCTCCAACAGGCTAACATTAGCTTCTCCATCAGCTCATTTGCGAGTGATTTAAAGCTGATATATGAGATTTTAGAGGGCTGTATTTTTTAATATCACATCAGAAAGCTCTGAAATGATTTGAGGTACATTATACTGCTCAAACTACTGAACATCAGTGACTATAAAACCAACAGGAACAGATTATTAAAACTTTAATTGGATTAAAACAAAAGTTACACTGTGATGGATAAAATTTAAATTGGCTAAAACATTAATTAATGGTCTTTATATTTATGTTATTGCAATTAAGTTAAAAAGGCCATAAAAACATGTTGTGAGCTAGCTGCTAACCTTTAGAAAGAAATGTTCATGGCCCCTGAGGGACGGTATGAAAATTGAAATGGCCCTCGATAGGATAAAGGTTCCCCACCCATGAACTCGGGTAAAAATCAGGAGAAAGAAGACAGTTGTTGTTTGGTTTGTGTGTCACAGACCTGCCAGAAGTCAGAGATGGTGTGCGACAGAGGGCCCTGGGTGGCGATGTAGGCCGGCATCCGGGGGTCGTGTTCGATCTGAAGGAGGTCAAAACAAGATAAATATGCAGGTAGCAGCCAGAAAGTGTTGATCTGTCGGGTCAAACGTCAGACTTACTATGGTGCTGGCGTTCATGTAGTCGGAGCGTGAAGGGTTGACCTCCGCCTTCAGCTTCACTCTCGAGTGGTCATCTGTGGAGCAACAGTGACATTTAACCCCTCAGCATCCAGTTTCACTTTTATGTCCCCTGAATATTTGAGATGTCGCTGCAATGTGCCTGAAGGTTTAAATGAATAACTCACAGGGCACCGAGTCAGGGCAGCGGTTCTTCTTGGCGTTGGCGTCGCTCTGAGCCACGGAGACGGCGCTGGGCTCGGCCTGGTAGGAGCAGAGAGCCTCCCACTCCTTCAACAGACGGTCCTTGTTCCTCAGGTGGTCCTCCATGTAGGCCTGAGGGACAAACAGCAAACGGGTCACTCAAAAGACTCCAGCTCTGGACCTTAACAACAATCAGTGCTTCCTCTACTGACCAGTATCATGTGACCCGTGGAGATGTCCATGTTGGCCTGTGCCGGCTCCTCGCACCATGACGGCGTGCTGCTGTGGGAGCTCGGACTGGGCTGGGCTCCGTCGCTGAACTGGGACGACACGCTGCTCACCCTCGAGTCGGCACCTCCACCCCCTGCTGCTCCTGCTCCGCCTCCTCCCGCGACACTGGCGCCTCCTCCTCCTCCTGCGCCTCCTCCTCCACTCGCTCCTCCCACGGCACCGAGGGCGGCAGCCTCCAGGCGTCCGAAGGCGCCTTTGGAGGCCATGTGCTGGCGACACAGGTCCTGGTGAGCCAGTTATGTATGTTACACTGCTTTAATTCGCTGCTTGATTTAGTGTCGGGCCTCATTACAGAAGAAGTTCCTCGCTGCCTGCTTCAGTTTCAGAGATAGAAAGCTAATCCCTCACCTGGTACTCCTGGTGGGTGAAGCTGCCTCCCTCTGGTCCCAGTCCCAGCTTCTTCGCAGCCAGCCGGTGGGCGTGGTGACGCAGGCAGGCGATGGTCATGGCCGCCACCAGGATGCCACCGATGCAAGCCATGGCCACCAGCGTGGAGAACACCCAGCGGGAGCTGGGCTGGACTCGGGTCGCCAGGGGCAACGCCTTCGCATCATTTCTCTGGGTTATAAAGACAGAGAGAGGACCGTAGGATGACATGACTTCAAATCTGAGCACACGGTTGACTAATGAGGTGGAGATGATGATGATGAGGAGGAGGAGGAGAAAGAGGAGGAGGTATCTCGTCCTTTATCCATCTCAGCAGGAACGTGGGACAGGAATGTGCATCAACAGGCTAACATTAGCTTCTCCAACAGGCTAGCATTAGCTTCTCCATCAGGCTAATATTAGCTTCTCCAACAGGCTAACATTAGCTTCTCCATCAGGCTAATATTAGCTTCTCCAACAGGCTAGCATTAGCTTCTCCATCAGGCTAATATTAGCTTCTCCAACAGGCTAACATTAGCTTCTCCATCAGGCTATATTAGCTTCTCCAACAAGCTAACATTAGCTTCTCCATCAGGCTAACATTAGCTTCTCCAACAGGCTAACATTAGCTTCTCCAACAAGCTAACATTAGCTTCTCCAACAGGCTAACATTAGCTTCTCCATCAGGCTAATATTAGCTTCTCCAACAGGCTAACATTAGCTTCTCCAACAGGCTAACAATTGCTTCTCCAACAGGCTAACATTAGCTTCTCCAACAAGCTAACATTAGCTTCTCCAACAGGCTAACATTAGCTTCTCCATCAGGCTAATATTAGCTTCTCCAACAGGCTAACATTAGCTTCTCCATCAGGTTAATGTTAGCTTCTCAGGCTGCTTCATGCACCGCTGCATTGGGCGTCTTTTATTCTTTATACGTGTTATCTATAATATTCGTTCTCTGGTTGTATTTATGTTCTGTATACATTATGGATCTATTTTAACTTGTTAAATTTAACATAGATAATCTAATCAATTTAATTTAAATAATGCTTTAATTCAACAACATGTTCACATACACCAACATGTGCTTCATCACAGTGATCCTCCACCCTCCACTCTCAGTTCGCCTCCTTCTCATCATCCTCTCCCCGGATGAATTGTCTCTCTTGACCTTTCGGACCTCCTCCTTCCTCTCCGTGGGCCTCAGGAATGTGAGGCGCTCTCTCTCAACCAGTGTGTGTGTGAGTGTGTGTGTGTGTGTGTGTGTGTGTGTGGTATCTGAGAGACATTAAAGCTGGGGGGTAGAAACTTCACCTGCTATTATAAAGGGGCCCCGATGAGGTTCAGTGTGAGTGAAACTGAAGAAAAAAAAGAAAATGGATGACGGGGCAGCATGTGGGTGGAGGACCGAGGTGGATTTAAAGGTGCTTCACTCAAGTTCTCTTCTCTTTCTTTAATTTACGGCACCGCCACACAGTTAATTTATCACCGCTCGTAAAGAAAAGGACATAAAACTTTCTTTAAGATCTCTGCAGACGCCTCATGATACGTGTTTCAGAGATATAGTAAAAGCTTCACGTCTGCTTTAATGCTCAGTTTAAAGAAAATACACACTAAAACTTTTATAAAGAACATTAAACAGGAAATGATCCACATCATTTTTTGTAGTAAACATAAAGAGGGTTAAGGAGCTCACACGACCGAGTTAATGAAATATAACAAGTAAGAATCATAAAAACTGTAGGAGAAATGAAATTATAATATTTTAGTAATATAAGTGAATAAGTGGGGAAAACAGAACATTTTGTCCATAAACCATCACTTTAAACTTGTTATTAATTAATTTTTATAACAATGTAACTCTGAAAACAAATAAAACTTTATAACTCAGTTAATTTCAATAAACTCTGTTTGATCAATAACAATAATAAAGTGTGAATGATCTGATTAACACTCACCAGACACTCGGTGCAGAGCTACTCTGCTGCTGCTCACATGGACCCAGAGCCAGAACTCAAGTGGGTCAGGTTAGACTAGCTTCAAATACACTGGACTTCCTGCACCGACTTTCAAAATAAAAGTGTTTAAAGTCTTATTTTGAAGGATGCTCTTTACCGTCATGATTGCGCTGCATTTAATAACGTGTACATTTTCTTTTACATTTGAAGGAAGTATTGTACTTTTACTCCATTACATATATTTGATTATTATTAATTATGTATGTATTAATTATTTATATTGGAGATCAGATTAATAAGTAAATACTTTAAATTGATTCTGATGATCAGAAACATGCTGAACATCTGATCAGATAATCGATGAAATACAAACATGTAATTATGGTTAATTACTTTTACTCAAGTACGACTTTTGGAACTTTAACAGTAAACCCATTATATCCCAGCAGCACCCACCTCTCCAACTCCACCCTGCAGAACCTTCAGGCCCGTCTCAGACTCCAGGAAGTTCTTCTCTGCAACTGCAGGAACGAAACAGCAGAACAAAGTACTTCATGTCTGGAGCAGTAATCGATTACTTGGCTGTTTGTATCTGAAGCAGCAGCTGTTTCTCACCGGCTTTCTCCGCCACGTCTCCGGCCGACATGTTGTTGGAGTTGGGTCTGATTCTGAAGGTGATGGCGGGTCCGACCACACTGCAGACGGACACAAGGACACATCCAGAGTACAGATTACTTTACATGTCAGGTACTTCAGTTACTTTACAAATTAAGTAAACAGACCTGAAGTGAAGTTACTGTTCTTTATTGTTGTTTATTATTATTATGTGATATTTTAACTGTTTTCTGGGATATTTTCTTATTTCTAAGTAAAATCAGTTCACTTGCTTCCTGGTGTTTATTTTGTTTAGTTTAAGAAAGTGTTATTTTTCATCTATCTCTCTTGTTTTTTAAATCTTTACACGAACATATTTGTATTTTTTAGTTTTATCTTCTTGACTTTTCATGTATATGAACAAACTGTTTGTGTAAATTCTACAGACCAGCTCTCCTCAAGAAAGTGTTGTATTTAACATGGACTCTGAGGTTCAAAGTGAATCCTATGAAATCAAAGTCAGAGATCCAGCAGGTGAGGAAGAGGAGGAAGAGGAGGAGGAGGACGAGGAGCAGGAGGATGTTCAGGCCTGCAGCTCGGGGAGGTCACAGTCTGTATACCTGATGTTGATGAAGGCGCTGGTGGAGAGAACGATCCTCTCTGACAGACGCTCCAACAGACGCACACCATCGTTCAGACTGAGGGGGCTGAAGTGACACACACACACACACACACACACACACACACACACATGAACATACACATAATCACACACACACATAAACATAGACAGAAACAGACACATACGGAAAGAAAAACAAACACACACACATAAAAAATACACATTCATATAAAAACGTAGACACACATATACACACACAACACACACACGAGGACGTCCTGATTGGTCGCGCAGCAGGAAGTAACAGACATACTGCACCTCTGATTGGTCACGATGTATCCGTACTCCTCGCTCTTGGCCGCCGGCTCGGTCTTCCTCAGTTTGTCCTGATTGGCTGCTGCAGCCGAGTCCTTCTGGACTGCTTCCGGTTTGGGGGACTTGACGACGGAGGAGGGCGGAGCCTCGGGGGCGGCCATCTTGTACGCCATGGACCCCTCTGTGATCTGACGGGTAAACATTGATCAAGATGTACGTGGTGAACAGTGGCAGAAAGTAACTTTTACTTATTTCTTTGCAGAGACTTCAAACTTTTAGAGTAAATGTCACAATGCTCACCTTCTTTCCTGGTGCAGAATTACTTCCATATTTATCTGAACAATAAACACAAACAGAGATTAATTATCAATAATTCAAGATAAAGTATATTTAGATGTTTATTAAATGACATTGTTGATGTTTTGCTTTTGGATCTTGTGCTTGGGCTGATTTTAAGAACTTGTTTTCACCTCCGTTATCTCGCTGTGATAAAGAACTTAGAACCTGCCAGACGAGTGAGCAGAACGCTCCGACAGCAGGATCTCATGAGCTTAACAGCAGCAGTAAAAGCATGTTTGTCTGCGACCTGAAGACGACCGACCTTTGGTTTGTTTGTAGGCGTACGAGTCGTCCAGCTGCAGCTGCTTCAGAGCGGCCGGCAGCTCGTCCTTCTGCTCGGGGGACAGATCCTTCACGTCCAGGCCGTAGTGGTCCAGCAGCAGAGCCAGTCTCTGCAGGGAGCGCTCTGAAAGACACGGAATTTATACTTCATCTCGTCAAAAGTTAAAAAATGGTTTAGAGGACACTGGTTTTATGTTCGACATTAAATAAAAGATTAAATCTGATGTCAGGTAATAATCTTTTATCCCCAACATCATGAATTCAGAGAATAAAACTTCCTTCTTTTCTTTCTTTATTCTCTCTCACCATCCAGTCCTGACAGTGCGTTGTACTCCTCCTTCGCCTTCTTGTCCGCTGCCTGCTGCTGCTGCTGCTGCTGCTGGTCTCTGAGCTGGGCCACCTGGGAAACGTAGTCCTCGCCGTAGTCCAGCGGGAAGTCCAGGTCTGGAAAGAAGGAAGAGGACGAGGAGGATGATGAGGAGGGGAATCCTGCAGCGGCTGCCCCTCTGTGGCGGGAGAGAGACTGCACAGGTGAGGAAGAGGAGGAAGAGGATGAAGAGGAAGAAGGGGAGGTGAGGTAAAAGGAGACCAGGTCCTGGAGGAGCTGCTGGTCTCTGTCCAAATGGTCTCCTCGGGATCTGGAGCGAGAGGCGGTAGCGAGGAGCGGGAATGCTGGATTATCGTCCAGAGAGTTGAGGGAGCGCTCCTCTTCCTCCTGGTAGCCGTACTGCTGCTGCAACGACAACCGGCGTGAGACGTTTTGGCCACCAGGGGGCAGAAACACTCCACAACTACCTGACAAACACCTCACCTGGTGGTAGGTGTAAGGGTCCAGCAGGGGCGTCTGCATGTGCACGGAGGACCGGGAGGGGTCGAGGATCATGTAGTCCGCGTACTGCTGCATCTTCTCGGGGTCAGATGGATCCTCAGGGCCACGAACCCTCCGCTGAGTCGGGCCCGGCAGCCTGGACATCCTGGGAAAAAAAGACTTTTCACTCAGTTCAAAACCTCCTTTATATTCTTCTTAATTCTTGTGTTGTTTTTAACAGGACTGATTTCTTACTGTCTGGGCGACTTCTCGTTAACTTTGGAGGACGAGCCGACGGTGGGAACACGACTCAGCTCTCGGCTGATGATCTCCTGGGTGACGTCGTCCCTCCAGGTCAGACCTGCGACGGAAACATCAGCCAGAACTTCCACAGCCTAATTATCCTGAAGTTTCAAATGTCACTGTAACGGAAACTCACCTTGCACCATCAGGTCTTTGAGGACTTCTTGCAGTCTGTGCAGGACTTGGACAGACACCTGGTACTGGACGGGCTCCTGGTGAGGAGACTGGCACTGTCCGAACAGACCATCTGCACAGGAAGAGACCAGCGAGTCAGGACAGCACTGAAGCGTAAGTTTACATTAAAATATAACCTGAAGAGTCGTCAGGATGAGTCTGACTGCACTGCAGCAACAGTTGAGTCAGTTTCAACTCTGTGTCTGCAGAGCTGTCTGCTACACAAAATCCTGTTCACAAATACAAAACCACACAGTTTCAAACACGTCTGTCTCTGAGATTTCTGCCTCAAATTCAACAAAAATCCAACAGCAAATCTCACTGCTGCACAAGTCTCAAGATAAACATGACGGGTTGTAATATGATTCATAAATAAGACAAAAATATCAGCGACACAAATTGTGTTAATGTTTTCTTTGACTTTGTCTCTTTAATATTTAATATTTTATAGTTTTTCCTCCTTAAGGTGTCACTGCTTCATTTTAAACCCTCACAAGCCAAAAATCTAAAACTAAAACTAATTCAAAGACACAAAATCAGCCATTTTTTCAATACAGTCTGGAATGTGTTTATGTTACTCAAATAAGATGTTTAAAAAAGGGCGCTTCTGTTAATGGAGTTTGGAATGTGTTATTTCACTCTGATATTCCAGGTTCGACAGATTACAAATGTTTAATTTCAGTCTTTAAATTTTACTCATGTCTTCTAAGAGGAATGAGTTGTTTTGTTATTGTGCTCTGGAATGTTCATCAACACGGTTTAACAAATGTTTCAAGACACAAAATCGAGCTTTTTTTGATGGAGTCTGGTGCATGTTTGCTTTACATACACATATAGGACATAAAACAATCTCTACCACACAACTTATGTTTATTTTTGTCAGATATTTGATTGCATCATTATAACCTTTTTGTTTGGGTGAACCGCTCCTTTAAATGAAAACCAGCAGCTTTACATCCACCAGACGCAGGTGAAAACACACACGCTGTCCTCAGAGCACACACACACACACACACACACACACATCATATTTTGAGTTCTGACTCTCTTCTGACCAAAATAGCAGCTCAGTTATTTTACACGAACCAGCACAAAGATGATGTTCACTGGAGGAAAAACCAAGAAGAAGAAAATACACACAAAAACACAGAAATACACACAAATAGACACCAGGAGACGCTTGAACACGGATGTGGACACGATGTTCAGACATGTCAGTAAACCGACACACATTTAATGACTCGTGTACAATATAGTGTGTGTAAACATACACACACCAGAAACACACAGTAAATATTTACACACACACAATTGACACAACAGACACAGTGAAATATGTACACAATCATACTGAAAAGCTTGCAAGTACACACTCAAGTTCACACACACACACACACACACACATTGTGAAGCACAGCGCTTCACAATGTGTGTGTGTGTGCGTGGGCCGTGGTGAGTCATCACCTCTGTCTCTAATCAAACACACACACACGAGGGAGACACACGGTCGTCAGGCAAGTGATGTCACTGTTGTCATAGAGACGGCCAGGGCGAGCTGCGATTGGCCGAGCGCGGCTGACGGAGGGAGACCTTGTTTACGTTGCACTCTCGACTCTCCCTCTCTCTTCTGCCTCCATCACTTCTCCCTCCGTCGCTCCTTCGTCCTCCCGCTGCCGTGAAGAATCTCTCAGAACAACCAATCGGTTTTCACACACTCGCATTTCAGCACAATTACACACACGCGTCACAGCAACACACACACACACACACACACACACTCCACCTGTCACACTGAGAGGAAGCACACACTCAAATCTGAGTGTTACGTCTGATGAATTTAAATGATTAAACAGATTATAGATCACTGATGTTTAAAAACACAGAACGTGTAGTTTTTTTTCAATGCAGTCTGGTGGAAATAGATTATACTTAAGTATTCATGATTAAAAACAGCCTTCAACTGTCCTTGAACGATGTTAAGTGCAGTCTTAAATTTTTTTACAAATTACAAATGATGCATGTTTTAATGGACAAAATGGGTCGTTTTTTTTTAATGCAGTCTGGAATATTAGTTATTATATGTAATAGTTCTAAAGCTTCAGAAAAGATATGAATATATCAGGACACAAAACAAGTTGTTTTTCAATTGAAGTCTTGAACTGGATGATTTTACTCAAATCTTCCAGAGGTTTAACACAGACTGGAGACAAAATTGGTAGTTTTGTCAACGTAGTATTAAATGGGTTTATTTTGCTTAATATCACACAGATTACAGATGTTTGAGGCTACGAAATGTTTTGTTTTTGAATCCAGTCGTGAATTCAGATTATTTTAACTGGTTGAACGCAGATTACAGATGTTAAAGAACCTGATACAGGTTACATTCTTTTATGTGTACACTGGTTTTTTATAGATTTATATGCAAATATTCCAAATGACACATGTTTAAATTGACAAAACTGCTGTTTTTTTTAATGCAGTCTGGAATTAATTTCTTTTACTCGGATATTCAAGATTACAAATGTTCAAGGACACAAAATGAGCTGTTTTTTAATGCAAACTTGACCCGATGTTTAAGAGCCCTAAATTGGTAGTTTTGTTAATGCAGTCTTGATTTTGTCTGTCTTGCAACACAGATTCCAGATGTTTGAGGCTACAAATGTTGTGTTTTTGAACCCAGTCTGGATCAAGTTTAGATTACAGATGTTTAATGGTCAAAACTGGCAGTTTTTTTAATGCAGTCTGGAATTAAACATGTTTTACTCAAATATTCAAGAGTTTGGAATTCAATTCATTATTATAAAATCCTACAGGATCAACACAGATTTTGTATTTTTCATGACACAAAATGAGTAGTTTTCATCTGCAGTTTGGAATTCAGTATGTTTTTATGCAAATATTCCAGATTGTGTTTGTTTTTCACTGCAGTCTGGAGTTGGACTGAGGTTTAACACAGATTCCAGATGTTTCCGGCTGCAGAAATCTCTAACACCGTCTGAACTGTGACCTGTTCCTCCCTCTGCCTTCACTCTCACACTCTCATTCTTCATTTTCAGCTCCTGTTCCCTGAATGTTCCCGTCTCTGGAAACAGGGAACAAAACATCCTCAAGGCGGATTCACAAACACACACCCATCAATAATACAGCTGCCTCTGAAGGCTGAGACAGGTGCACGCTCAGGCACGTGCACGCTCCTGTAACGACATCCTAACCATGTTTGAACGGCAGGAAGGAAGCAGGAAAACCCACCGCGGGAATATAGACGGGCGCGTTAACGGCTCCCGACTGTGTGATGGACAGAAGACACGTCACGGCTTCCTGAAGCGCGTCGCTGCAACTGCAGCCCCCTGGGAGTCGCTCGCTATTGGTCGATTTATTAGTCTCGTCACGTTGCGTTCAAGGCACTGTAAATAAGAGCTTCATACGTGGGACGACAGTGTCGACGTCAGCCTCTCAGAGGAGCCTGAGCCGTTTTCACTTGAGAGGAGACAAATCATCAGAAACATCTTTTCTCCCCTTGATTGTTCTGTGATTCTTTGACCTTCACACAGAAAGTCACAATACAAGCTGGATCCACTGAGGACGGTGGAGTTTTTAAATGTCAACAGCTCGAATTAAATTCCATCACCTCTGTTACTGAGACGGCAGCACGACAACAGGCTCATAAAACTGAAACTTCGCCTTTGTTTCTTTCAGAACACAAAATTAGTAGTTTTGTTAATGCAGGCTGGAATGTGTTTATTTTTAACACATTACAGATATTTGAAGGGACAAAACAGGCTGTTTTTTGAATAAAGTCTGGTGTAAATATATTTCATTAAAATATTCAAGGATGCAAAATTAGAGATTTCTTTAATGCAGTTTGGAATTGAAGTTTATAAAATGTTATAGAGGTTCAACACAAATTATAGCTGCACCACGACACAAAATCAGTTGTTTTTTCAATGCAGTCTGGAATTGGATTGATTTCAACCAAATATTGAGGATTACAGATGTTTCGGGACATGAAGCGAATCGGTCAGAAGTAGATGTTTTATGTTATAAACCGTTCGGATCTGTTTCATGTTCTGATCTGAGTGTTTGTGTTTAAAGTCTTCTTCCTCTTCCACATTATTCTCCTGTAAGTTGTGATGTCGGTGTTCAGATTGAGGCTCTAACACACTCAGAATGACGCTCGCTCCTTATTAACATTCAGCTCAGTCTTGTTTTTAAAGCTCTGTGGAACAAACTGTTGCTTTTGTCCCAATTAGCAGAATCTGCTGCGAGGATTCAAAACGTTGATGAAGACATGAAAGCTGAGAGACGATCGTCCTCTGGCCCGTTTAGACAAGTGGTTTCACATCGTCGTGGCATGATGAATATTATTCTGTGTTCAGGGTCGTAAATATTCTAGAGGTTTAACACAGATTAGAGATATACGACCCCAAAATCTGTAGTTTTATTAATGCAGTTTTGAATGTGTTTAATTTTGCTCATGTTTTGTTTGTTCTTTCTTACAGTTCAGGTCAAACTTGAACACTCACCATCGTTGCACAGCTGATCTCTCGGGCAGAGCTTCTTTTCAAACAAACAACCTGCAGAGACGACAAACAGAGAGAAAACTTAATCCACAGGGAGAAAACTGAAAACGTGAGACTGTTTCTTTATATTTAACAAACACTTGTAGGTTTTAAGTCTGAATTTGACACCTCAAGATCACGTTATTTGACTTTTTGAACACTTACGAAACTGACGAACAAATTAAGATAAATAAAGGACACAAAGATAGAAAAGAGTCCGGGGAAACCCCATGAGAACAGGTAACGACACTGGACATCCATGTGTTGTTGCTTAGTGATGGGAATATATATATGTGTGTGTGTGTTACAGTTGACCTTTTCCCAGGGCCTAATCAGTTGCGAGGCAGTAAACAGCAGCAGATGTGAAGCTCTCCGCTCGGCTCTGTTTGGTTTTCATCAAGGATTTATATAACGCTGCGTATTATTCGTGTTTCCTGTGATAACGTGAGGAGACACACCTGCCTTCATCTGAGCTGTTGGAACAGGCTTCCGTGACATCACTAATGTGGGGCGTCACCGAGTTTGACCACAAGAAAACTGCAAAAATCTCCTTTTTATTTGGGTCATTTTTGAGATAATGTAGTTTTAAAGCTTTGGGGGAGAGTCTGTGCAGATCCAGACCTCCTGAAGGAATAAACACCCAGATTCACTTCAGATTCTTCTCTGATCCGGAGCTGTTAACCGGCGGGAGGAGAGCTCAGATTACTTTTAACTTAAGGATTAAAAAGTTGAGTTATCTTCACTCCTGTTTGTCAAGTAATCTGGAATAAACACATGGAAGAGTACGAAAAAATCCTGAAATGCTAAAAAGTAATTAGTCAAATAAGTCAAACGTTTTTCAATCTTTGTGTGACACTGACTCTGTTTTCCATCCAAAGGCAAAAAGATTAAATTCAGCTCTGAGGGTCAAATTTAAGAAGATTCATAACTATAAAACGTGTCACAGCTGTAAATCTGGTATTTCATGTCAATCGTTGGTTTATAGAAGAATTAACTCTAAATTCGGTCGATAGTGTTGCAGAAAAAGACTCAATCTGAAGACAGAAATAACTCCAGCTGTCTGTAAACCAAAACATCCTTCAGCTGAATCTCAGTTTCTGCTGCTTTCTTCTCTGACACAGTCGGCTCGAAGCCTCAGGACGACTCGACTCGACTCAGGTTTTTTTTTCTTTTACCTGAAATCTATAAAACCGTCGGACAGATTATCGACCGCATGACGACACAAACAAAGTGCCCTCGCGGCGGCTATCAGAGGGGGAATCTCCATTAAACGAGCGAGCCGCTAAACATAGAAGCAGAGAGATCCTCCATCCGTCCATCCGTCGCCTCCTCCGTCCAAACTCCACAGGATGACTAATCTCCTCCGCCCACACGGCCCTCCTCCCTCCTCTGTTATCTCCTCTCTCCACTGTCTGTTCCTACAAGATCTCATCTTCCTGCAGACTGTCCATCAGTGTCACCGCCACACGGCATTCAATCATCTCTGCTAACACACACATCACTGATTCATTACCAGACATTTCACTGTAATTGAGTTTCTAATGAGCAGACTGATGGACAGTTCGTTTAAGAAGATCCTGCAAGAAACCTGAACAACATTTATAAGATCGTGACATGTTTGAAGCTTGAGATCAACATTTCTCTACAAAAGTTTCAGGCCTGTTTTCATCTTAAAGATCTTTGTGCAGGAGTGAAACAGGAAGTGGTCATGAGATTGATTCGCTCGGTCAGCCGAGGATGAAAAAGAAAAACAATTACAGCAGATCAGGTCTTTAAAGGCTCTCTGTGGTAATGATGTAATGAACTGAAACACGGAAAACAAAATGGAGCCGGCGCTGCGTGTAACCACAGAGGAAACTTGAGATGTGATGGAGGGTGGAGAGCCAGACGGAGGCTCTCCACACCACCTACTCTCTCTCCTTCATTAGCTTCAGTTGGAGAGGGAAGTTTGAGAGTGAAACACTGGAGAAGTTTCCCCCGAGAAACATAAAGAGCTGCTGCTGCTGGAAACACCACAGAAGAAGAAAAGAGTCACTTTTGTCTTTAAATGAGGCTTTAAAGTCTTATTTTCTTTAAAAAAAATAGACAATTCAGCCAATGCAGGAGTAATAATGTGCTTATTTTTAAGAAATCAAGCAGCACCTTTAATTTTTCTTCCTTGTTTTAAGACAATAATTAAAAAATATCAAGAAAAGTAGATTTTTGACAGATTATTCACTTGTTTTCAAGATGATCTATAGCGAGGAGTCGGAGCTGCATCGCTCTCATGACTGAAAGGAAAGTTCAAACATTTAAATTTAGATCTGACTGAGCAGAAAAATAATCAAATAAACATAATTTGGAGAGAATCACTTCCTGTTTGCTGCAGCTGCTGACGTCCAGAGGCATAAAAACACGCAGCAGTCCCGCTCTGATATTTATTATGTGAACTAAATCAGGCTGACTCATCACCAGCTCTGAAACTGAACTCCATCGTCATCATCATCAGAGCCTCCGCGTCGCGCCTTTATCATCCATTAACTGCCCGCCAGATTGAATCCAGTGTCATTTTCATAATGGTGCTGCTGGCATTTGTGCCGGCAGCTGCTGAGTGTGAGCTCGTCCTCTGGCCTGCAGGCTGGCGGAGGATGTTTGAGGTGGAGTGAGTCAGCCGGGCAGCGGCGTCGCTGAGTGGCAGCGGAGGCAGCGAGGTTACAGCCTTCCTCAGCTCGGTTAACCTTTAAACCTTTCACTTCACACCGACTCACGCTCACCTCTCTGACTGGAGCTCTCTGTGGGCTGCATGCAGGAAGATACGTCTGCTGGTATTTCTGTTTTCCTGCTCATCAAGAGCTCTGACTCAGCCTCCATTGACTACAAAACCATCAGTTAGCATATAATCACTTCCTGTTCCCTCGTGTCTTTCAGACAAATGTCGTAAATAAGATCTGTGGTTAAACACAGGCTTAAGATATTTACACATGTTGTTCTGTGACAGTAAATACACCAGTTAAAACCTCACGATTCAATCATAAAGATCTTATGTGTCTTTAAAAACAGCGGCTGCTAACAAGTGGCTAAATGGTAACAGAGGTTGTTGTGGTTGTTGCTGTCAGATAGCCTCCTCAAAGCAACCAGACTCCACTGACAAAAACAGTTATTTTTCCTCACAGTTGCTGATCATGTGCTGCAGTGATCGCTTTGATTATTTGTGTTTTCTTGTGACTTTGGCGTTTAAATACATACGTTCAGACACAGAAGTCACACAATAACCTGAACATACTAACCGATCAAGGTAGCGGAAGACCAGCAACTCCTGTATAATGTGGAGGCAAAATAACTGCTTTTCTCAATGGAGTCTGGTGCATGAAAAGAGTGCATGTTAAGAATAACTTCACTGCTTTATTTATCCGTTAGCAGCCCTTTCAGATGTGGAACTAAAACTGTTATATCGATTTCTTCCAAACGACCAGACTCCCTTGACAAAACCAGTAATTTTACCTGGCAGGTGTTGGTCTGACGCTGCCTCGATCGGTCAGTTTGTTTGAGTGATTTTGTAGCTGTGATGTTTGAACAGGTTAGCACAGTAATCAAAGTCACACAATAACTAACCGGTCAAGGTAGCAGTAGACCAGAACCTCTTATATATTCTGTAGAGGTAAAATCACTGTTTTTCTCAATGGAGTCTGGTGTGTGAGAAAAGAGGATAAATAGATACACTTCCCCTCAGAAAATGGGAAGGTAAAGCAGTGAAAATACTCTAAATAATGCATTAACTTGAACTTAATCACCTGTTCAGTTGATGAATTGATGATGTGTTATATCAGTAGCATTAGATATATGAGTCTGACACCAGAAACCTTTAAAACAAACACAGCAGCACACTTAACGTCCACACACAGAGCATCAAAACACCATTTTAAGCCGGCTATAAAGTCACTGGTGAACCAATAACATCCTGCAGGAGTCCCTTAGGAGTCTCTATGAATGATGTTTCCCTTTGTTTCTCGGTCCTAACGATGTTGCGAGGAGAGAAATCTGAAACAGGATTTAATTTCCTCTGCTGTTCGCTCTCCGTGGTGCTGAAACACTGGAGACAGGAAGCCAGAGATCAGCTCTGACTCATAGCTGAGCGTACGACTCGCTACACCGCGCTGTTATCTTACTAGAGGGATAAATAATTAAAGGTGAGGTCATGATTGATTGTCTGTAGTTCTGTTATTGGCTATTATATCTATCAGTTCATTAGCTATTGTGAAAACATTTATATTAAAGCTCACTACAGTGATTGTATTCATGCAAACCACATCAGTCAGGTCCAATCAACAAACAAGCGAGCTGACAAACTACCACACAGTAATAGGAAGTCTTCTGTAGTCCCACATGTCCACCAAAACTCAGTATTCAATCATTAAATGGAGACAAAACTGCAAAAGAAACTGATTGTTGATGCTTTTTCATGATTTTATCTGGAAATGTTTGTAGTTTTATGCATTTTGCTCTTTGAATAGTCTGTTTTTCCACCTCAGATCTTGTTTTTGACTATTTTATATGCACACAGTTAATGTATAAATAAGGAAATAAAGGACGATAATGAGTGTTTGCTCCTGTTAATCTCAGACAGTCTATATGAAGTCAACCTGTTGTGTTTTCCGGGGCAGCTACAGCTCATCTGTTGGGTTAGTTTTCCATTTTGAGAACCATGTCTGTATTGAAATGGTTCAAAAACAGCTTTGGATTCACTTTGGGCCCAACCGTTGGGATATTAGCTGACAAAGGCTGGATAACCAAAACATGAGATCTAATAAAGCTGACGAGTGGCTCTCCAGGTAAAGAACACGCCTCAGTAGGTTGAGGTTGAGGGTTCAGATCCACCCTGAAGCTGTTTGTTGCTGCATGAAGTAAAATTGGCCGTCTCGACACTTGAACATCTCTTGAACGTGTTTTTGCTCTGTAGGATTTTTTGGGAAACACGTATCAACGTTTTCCACCATTTTATATTCTATCAAACAACTCGTTGATCAACCGAGAAATCAGCAGACCGCTTGACAGTGAGAATAATAGTAAATCTGCACCATTCAGTGGTTTGTGTATCAGGTCATGTGGGCTCCCTCCTCTCTCTGCAGGGCTTCTCTCCTGCTGTTTGTTGTTGTGTTGCAGGCTGAACGACAGAATGATTCACTCGGGCAGACAGACACATCCGAGCTGACCTGCGGTCAGTACGATTGCATCAGTGACGCAATTTATCCCCATGTAAACAGATCAGGGGAGGCAGGAAACACACAGAGGGTGAAGTGAGGCAGGTGGATCTGATGCACCAGAAAGAAAAATGTGCAAGAATCGTAAAACTCACTTTCGGATTATTATTGGAATATAACATCCAAACTGTCTCTTCTTTCATTGGAAGGTTAAAAAGAGTTTAAAGCAACTTTAAAACATGATTTTACGCAAATCTTGTTTTTTTTGGAAAAAAACAACCAAACCTCATAAGAAAAACTGCAGATTTTAGAATCTGCTCAAACACACAGAAACAAAGTTCTGTAAGCTCATTCCGAACTCGCTGCTCAGCCCAACAGTTACTATAGGAACCGGCTACAGCCGCTCGTCACCGGGGAAGTCGTGATTTACGCGCCGCCCGCCTGGACGCAGCGAGTTCATTACGAGGGAGCGCATCCGTCTCCATCAGAGCCGGATCGAACCTGATCCGTCTCCATCAGAGCCGGATCGAACCTGATCCGTCTTCTTACCGTGTCGGGCGGCCGCGCAGAGCCGGCAGGAGGCGGTGAGGAGGAGGCACAGAGCTGCCAGGAGCCGCGGAGACCTCATGGTACATCCAACACCCACCGGAGCGGAGCGCAGCGAGGGAGGAGGAGGCGGAGGAGGAGGAGGCGGAGGAGGGCAGAGCGGCCGCTGCTGCTGCTGCTGCTGCTGCTGCGCTTCTACCAGCTCTCCATGTCTGAGGAGAGGCTGCTGCTGCTGCTGCTGCTGGTCGGGACTGATGGAGAGGAAGAGAGAGAGAGAGAGAGAGAAAGGAGGAGGAGAGGAGGAACCGCAGGAGGCGCCACACTGCAAGAAATATCAGAAGAGAAGCTGCTCAGGATTCATCACAGCGTGGAAGAAGGAAACAGACCAAATATCTTCACTCAACACTAAACGGTCATACCTGAGTAAAAATAAAGATATCGTGTTGAAATATTAGTTTGGTGAAAGTGAAAGTTACACATAATAATTGTGAGGAATGTGCAGATTGTGTCATTAATCACACACATGATGTTTGTTAATTTAAAAGATAATTTCACAAGTCAATAAAGTTGCTGTTTGTCATTAAAATAGTGAAATATCATCTATTTTGTCAATAAACTGCAGTGTTTGGAGGAGTCCTAGTTACGGTAGGTGGCGCAATGACTCATGGGAGTGTAATGTCAAGTACTCCCGAGGCTGATATTGTTCAGGTATGTTTGGTTTTATAACTTTCTGTACATGTTCTGAGTGTTCTAAGGATGAGTGTGTTATATCAGCATAAACACAAGTTTTACACTCTGCCCTGTTGTCTCAGGGAGGTTTGTTACTTTCTGTGCAGATTTATAGTTCGTGGCAAGATGGGAAACTACTGTTATAACTGCTGTGTGTTCAGATCACATGCTAACTCCAGCTAGCTAAACTACAGCTAGCTTAACCTCGTTATTTGCATTAACACACAGTGAGGTCAAGGTGAAACACCGTGGACACGTTTCATATAATATAATATATAATATGTACATGAAAAGATCGAGCAAGTCAAGACTTTGGGAGTGTTTATTGTCCTTCCAGCAGTGCAATGAAGTCACGTAACAACCCTAACAAACAACAGCAACAATAGCAGCTGAGTTCTAAAAAGTGATGGTGATTTGCTTTTATCTGTGTCATTTTGTTTTTTAAAGATCAGTGTTGAATTCACAAGAATCACAGCTGTTCCTCTTCAACAACGATTCCTGCAGCACAGCAAACTGATCGAGCTCATCAGAAGTTGTAAGAGAGAAGACCCGGACCATACTACAGGTTCTGAGTGTACTTAATTGCTCAATTCATTAAAATCAGGGAACTAAAATCACTCTCTGCTGCCCCCTGCTGCTGCTGCTGCTGCTGCTTACTCACAAACAAGACTGAGTATGTAAAGAGGAAAACACTCATTAGACGATTTACAAACTTTTAACAGTATATTTAAAATCAGTCATTGTTTTTTTTATGGAAAGGTTTTATTAAATGTGAAATTGTTGGATTACTGATTCTGAGAGAAAACAGACAGATTGTGGACCCTGGACCACATGCTACAAACATTTTATACATTTGAATGTCATAATGCTTCATAATTTGTTAATAAAACCTTTTAATATTTCATTTATTTTTGGGCACATTGTTCCGACCATCCTCCAAGCACCACCAGCAGTGAAGCATCTTTAAATGGTTTTATTCAAAAACACATCTTGCACACAAACATGCTGGCAGTCTGGAACAGGATCAGCTCCCTGGACAACCTGGAATCAGGCAAACACACCTGCAGCCAATCACACAGAGGGTTACTGAAACAGAAACGTGTGAGGGTCGTAACAAACCCCTCGTTAAAACTACAAAAGTCAACCACCCTCTTTAATGCTGAACTACAGTCTTCATAAAAGCAACACAGTTGTTTCCAACTTACTCCAACAAAAGTGGCCTGTAAGGCTTCCAATCAGATCCCAGGACAACCTGAAGTCCCTCACACACACCTGCAACCAATCACACAGAGGGTTATTGGAACAGAGACAAACAATAGAAAAAGTGAATTTGTTGCACCCTCATTCATTCTTCAAATGGCTGAGATCTAGACTCCTAACACCAGTGTGCTGTTTAGCTCAGTGGGTAGGGCGGGCGTCCCGTGTACAGAGACTGCAGCAGGTTCAGGTCCTGGCAGAGGGACCTTTACCGTCTCAATCAATAAAGACCAATAGAAGGTTTTAACAACACTGAGGTTCAGTTTTCCACGTCTGCTCCTCCTCATAGTGTGAAATATAAGAAATTCAACATCGTGGTCCAGCCTGCGTAGCTCAGTGAGATAAGCAGCTGGCAGAGTCCCAGCATGAGTCGCCGGCAGGGAAGGACATGGGCCCAAGCCCCAACAGGGGCACAGGATGAGCCGCCCAGCGAGACAAGGAGCCCAGCAGCAAGGTAGATGGCTCCCAGCAGCCAGCGTAGATGGCTCCCAGCAGCCAGCGTAGGACATGGGAGCCGCTCAGCAAGATAAGCAGCACACAGCTCAGGATAGATAGATAGAGCTGTTCAGCAAGATAAGTAGCTCAGCCAGGGATTAGATAGATGGGTTCACACATGGCTGCTGCTGCTGGTGGAGGGGCTAGATCACAACTGTTATCTTACAAGTAATTAAAGTATGTGTAATGCACTGACTTACTATATCATTATTAAAATGCAATAAGTTACTGTGATTAACTCTGTTGCATCATCACACTGCAGTAACAGTTCAGCTGCTGATGGTTCAGCGCTCTATAACCTCCTGCTTCCATCTCTGAGAAACCTCAGGAGGGGACACGGCCCCCTCCCAAGGCTCCAGGTCTGGACGGGCCGGCCAGAGTCGAACCTGTGGTAGCAGCTTTGTAAGCCAGGACGACCACCCACCGCACTGCCGAGCCCCCGGGCACTGAAACCTCCTCTCTGGGCGCTTTTCATTCCGTACTTCAAACTTCACTGAGTTTTATAAGAATCAAACCCAAGCACGACTTGAACCCACAACCTCAGGACTGCTGACCAGACCTCTATCAGCCTGAGCTAACAGATCTGACTGCTGCTCTTTGTTTCTGTCACATTTCACTCTTTGAACACCAACACTTGAAAATCAATCAAGAATCAAACCCACAACCTCGTAAATTCCAACCCAAATGTATCCTGCTGCTAGCCAGTTACTCAACCCACCGTACTACAGGGTCCACTTCACATTAGGACCACTTCTCTGGACACTTTTGAGTTTCAGCTTTTTAGTCTGACTGTTTTAATAGTTGAACCCAAACAAGTCTTGAACCCACAACCTCAGGACTACTGACCAGGCTTCTATCAGCCTGAGCTAACAGATCTGACTGATGCTCTGTGTTTCTTTCACATTTCACTGTTTTAAACCTCAACGCTCAAAAATCAATCAAGAATCAAACCCAAAACACAATGTTAAAATCCAACTGTAACTCTCTGATGTGATGAATATCGATCTCTTGATCTCAAACACTTCCAGAATTTGAAGTCGGAGGTCAAAGGTTGAACTCACCGTTATAAATGTGCTGATTCAGGGAATCACTGAGATACAAGCGAGACTTTGATTTGGATTTTAGAGCGTCTGGTGTTTGTTTTCTACACCAGCAGCATTTTAACCAGAGTCCTCAAATCTTATTTTGTCTTTTGTCAAATGTTATTGACGACTCAAAACATCATTATTAGATGAAATGAAACTTGATAACTCAGTGGGATTAACTCTTACAAGTCTAGAGTGTGTTTTGAAAGTTTGACAAACCAGTGTGCTGTTTAGCTCAGTTGGTAGAGCGGGTCTCCCATGTACAGAGGCTGCAGGTTTGAGTCCCGGTGTCAGGCCTTTGCTGTGTGTCACTCCTCTCTGTCAGCCTGTTAGCTGTTCAATCAATGAAGGCCAAAAGTAGAATTTAGAAAAAAAAAACAATATTAAGGTTCAGTTTTCCACGTCTACCCCTCTTCATAGTGTGAAATATAAGAAATTCAACATCGTGGTCCAGCCTCAGTAGCTCAGTGAGATAAGCAGCTGGCAGGGAAGGATGTGGGTTCAAGTCCTGACAGGGTGAAGAGCAAGCCAGTCAGCAAAAGCAGTCAGCCTGTTGTTTTTACTCTCCTCTGTCACCAGCTGCTGCTCAATCTGCTGAACCAATCTGCTTCATGAATAATTATTGATTACTGATCCCTCAGTGTGGCGTGCGTACCTGCTCAGGTGAGTGATGTCATGACTTGGTGTTGGTGGACGTGATGCTACTTTAGGTGTGGACACATTCTGGGAGCTGCTGTTGGTTCTGGATCACATATGTTGGGATGTTGGTCCACTGGGTCTCTATTTAATGATCATTATGGTTGACTGTTACTTCTGATGCACTGATGGTGCTAAAGAACTGTTATCCAATCCAATCCGAACTCAACCACAGGAGGTGTAAGGTCCGGACCGCCCAGCGCTCCAATACTTGTTCCAACATCTCACCTCGTCCTTTAATGAATGAGGTTCAGGAGAAGTTACAAGGTGGGAGCTGGACTCCAGACACCGCCGTGGCTCCATCACAATAACTGGTAGAATAAATCAATATGTCTGAATAACTGAGTAGGAAGGTTATCCTCCAAAATAAACTCCCTGCATGCTGCTAAATACCAGATTACCACCTGAATTACACAGTGAGTGAACTTCTTTAAACTGACATTAAAGAACTGCTGAAAATACATTTGTTCATTCACAGTGACGTGTTAAATATGTGCTTTACTCACAGATGCAATTTGGAAAGTGTCATGAGACGACTTCTGTTTATAAAAAGAGCAAATAAAGATTGATTCATTGAAATGTGTCTTTCTTTTGTTACATTAGTGTGTCTTTCTTTCTGTCTTTGCTGTTTTTTTCTTTCTAATAAACACCTGTTTCTAAAAATGTTTCCACCTTTTAGAAACAGGTGAGCATCATCAAAGATCTAATAGTCTGTTTTAAACACCTGAAAAGAAAACTGTTAGATCTTTGATGATGCTCACCTGTTTCTAAAAGGTGGAAACCTTTTACAAACAGTTGATTTAATACTTTGTCACATCCTCACACTTCAGTAACAGTTTAGTTGCTGATGGTTCATTGTCCCATAATCCCCTGCTTCCATCCCAGGTCCTTCTGGAGGAGGCAGAGGTCAAACCTGTAACCTGAGTTATTACAAGCCAGGAAGACCCACCGCACTACCAATCCCCCGAGAACTGGAAGATCTTCTCTGGGCATTTTTCATTCTGTACTTCAAACTTCACTGAGTTTTATAAGAATCAAACCCAAAACTCAATCAAAACTCAAACCCATGACCTCAGACTTTTCTCACAGCTGTTTAGTTTGACGGACCAGATTCAAATCCAACAAACGTCCTGAAAATACAGCCGGACTTCAACAGCCACAAAACACTGAGAGAAACACAATGATTGTCATTCAAATGTGTTTTCTTCTCATAGAATAATCAGACAGAAATGAAGAGATGTTGTGCAGTTTGTGACTCTGTCACTACGGACATAATTACATGTGTTAACCAACAGTATCAAACTTTTAGTTTCATCATTAGAAACACATGAAACAAGTCAGAGTGTTTCAGGTGGAGTGTCGAGTACATTTGATCAGATTTTACTGTCCATTTACAACTTTGTTCACAATGATTCTTTACAATTAAAGCTGCAGACGAGTCAATGTTTTCTGTTTCTTACATTTCACTAATAGTTGTGGATTTTATTGGAACAAGAGCCAGAATTCAAAACAACACATGACAGAAAGTACAAGTCAACGCAATTTGATCCACAATTTAATGGAAGAAGTTTCAAATGTAAATGAAGAATCTTTTCAATCAGTTTGAATCATTTTGTACAAAGTTGACTGATGAATTTATTCCAAGAAGCTGAAAGATTGATGTGACTGTGATCCTGTACAGACTCAACTGTTCAGCACTGACAATGTTTCTGTGACAGGAGGAGACTCTGCACACTAAACACCACACAGACGCACTGAGGAACCAGAACTGGACCTGATGAGTCCAAATCCAGGATAAAGAGGTTCAGTGAATGTGGTGTTGAAGGTGTGGAGGTGGATCAGTGAGTCAGAGGAGACTCTGTAGAAGGACAGAGTGCCAGCAGGACAGTCCACATACACTGCTGCTCTACCAGAGGAGGAGGAGGAGGAGGAGGAGGAGGAGAGGACTGTTTGTCTGTTATTGTGACTGACAGAGTAACGATCACCATCATCGAACATCAGACTCCAGGACTGACCATTGTATCCAAACACACAGTCTGTACTGTCTCCTTTTCTTCTGATTCTTCTGTAACTCACTGATATAGAAACTCTTCCTCTCCACTCGACCTCCCAGTAACAGCGACCAGTCAGACCAGTTCTACACAGCAGCTGAGGCCAGAAGGACTGAAACCTCTCTGGATGATCAGGATATGACTGATCCTCCTCCACACGTATCATCTTCCTGTTGTTGTCAGACAGTTTGATGTTTCTGCTGACTGTGTTTGTGTCGACTGTGAGCTCACAGGAATCTGATGGAGAGAAAAAGACACAACACAGCTGCAGTTATCAATGTGTCATCAGTGTGATGATGACATCACAGATGAGAATGAGTGATGTCACAGTGTTTTGATGAATGACAGTAAAAAGACACTCACACTTCCTCAGACTTGGTGTCAACCATCGGACTCCAGCAGGCTCCACCCTGAAAGGAGGAGGGGGGTCAGAGCAGCACATCCTCTTTCAGCATGCAAACATGGACATGACATGACTCTCATACACAGAAACACAATCTGTCCATCAGGCTGCTTCTCCCTGTTCTCCCTGAACCTCTTCACCTCTGCCACTCTCCTCACACACTGAGAGTGAGCCACAGGATGTTGGTGTGTGTGAAAGAGGACGACAACATCTGAGAACACACACAAACCTCCTGTTGGATTTATCACTTCATCTTTATTTTATTGGATGTTGTTGCTGTTTCCTGTGGGCGACCTTACGCTTGCTGTTTGATCCAATGTCAACTTGTGCTTATGTTTCTATATTATAGGACTTTTGGATTTGGACGTCAGAACTTTTGAGGTCCGATTCCTGTTTGAAGCTTGGAGGGCTTTTCTGAATCTCAGCTGCACAGTCTGCTTTTTGTTCTTGCTGTGTTTCTGCTGCTTTGTTTTACTGTGCAAAGAAACAAATACAATTTATACGTAATTGTGGCAGTGGGGTGTGGTTAAGGCGTCGGCGGCTGGAGGAGAGGGAGGAGTGGCTCAGCCGGTGATCAGACAGCTGGACAGAATCAGGTAATCAGTCAGCTATATAAGCACGTGTGTAACCTGGTTCTGGTCTCTTGCAGTAGGCTGGGTCCGGAGAGAGGACCGGAGCGGGACGCCAAAGGAAACCACGGGCAGACGACCCTGAGCCGTCAGCGAGACGGCTGTTGTTTTACGTTGGCCCTCTGTGCCTTAAGTTGTTTTGTTGAGCCCAAAATAAAGCGGCCAAACCACTGACGTGGACTCTTGCTCCTTCATTTCCCTTCCTGTGAGCCGTGAGGCTCACATCTGGCGCCTGAACAGGGACGATGAATCCGAATGGACAGACGCCGCTATCTATGGCCCTCCACCACCTCGCTGCGATGCAGGAGAGCACCACCGCGCTCCAGCAGCAGCAGTCCCAAGCCCTCGCGGACATCGCGGCGGCGCAGCGGGAAGAACGTGCTCTCCTGCGGGAGCTGCTGCAGCGCCCGGCCGCCCAGGCCGCCCCGGAGGTCGATCCGGAGCTCGAGCCAGAGCCCCGCCGGGGCCGGCCTCCGTCTGTCGCCCTCCAGAGAATGACCGTGGACGATGACCCGGAGGCGTTCATCGACATCTTCGAGGGCACGGCGGAGGCATGTGGGTGGCCGGAGGACGAGTGGGCGGTCCGGCTTCTCCCCCTCCTCACCGGCGTGGCGCAGCTGGCCGCGCACAGCCTACCGGCGGCCTCGCGCCACGACTTCCCCCAGCTGAAGAGAGCCATCCTGGACCGGCTGGGCAGTACACCGGAGGGGCATCGGCGGCGGTTCAGGGGGCTCTCTTTTGAGGAAGCCGGCCGCCCCTTCGCCTACGCGCAGCAGCTCCTCGACGCAGCGAAACGCTGGCTCCAGCCGGGGACCAACTCCGCGGAGGACGTCGTGGGACAGGTGGCTCTGGAGCAGTTCGTCGCCGGGCTACCCTCCTCCACGGCAAACTGGGTCCTCTGCCACCGTCCACCGAACCTGGAAGACGCGATCGTCCTCGCGGAGGACCACCTCTCCCTTCCCCGGCGGAGCATGAAGGAGGAGCCCAGGCCAGCGGCGATTCCCGCGGGCCGTCCCACCCCGGCCCCGCGGAGGAGATTCCCAGCGGCCGCCGTGCCGCTCCCTGCACCGCACACACCCACACACACACACCCGGAGCAGGTCCCGCTCCGGCTCGCTATTAACACTTCTCCTGCTGCTCCACAGGGCCCAGCCTACGTGTCTGACCGACCGGCACCCCGGGGGGCTCCTCAGACGCCGGGGCAGGTGTGCTGGCGGTGCGGGCAGCCCGGCCATCTCCGGGCGGAGTGCCCCCTCATGGAGGTGGGACAAGTGGTTCGGGTTGCGGGGCCGCCAGCCCCCTCCCCCGGTTCGGAAGGGACGTACCGTATACCGGTATGTATACAGGGGGGTACACACCAAGCTCTGCTGGACTCAGGGTGTGAACAGACCATGATCCACCAGCGCTTGGTTCGACCAGGGGCGTTGCTAGAGGCGTCATGGGTGAGAGTGAGGTGTGTGCATGGGGATGTTCACGATTATCCTGTGGTGGCTCTGAAAATTTATTTTAAAGGGAAAAAACATAGAGTTAAGGCTGGAGTCAGTACTCGCCTCACGCACCCTCTAATCTTGGGCACGAATTGGCCGGGGTTTGCTAGCTTAGCAGGGGAAACTATGAGGGGGCGGTCACGTACGTCAGGGAAATGTGAGTGGTGTGCTGTGCTAAGCGGTGGGCGGAGGTGCCACTTCCCGACGCTGCCGGGGGGGGGGGGGGGGGGGGGGCGCGGGACCGAGGGGGCCAGCGCAGCTGACTCCGGCGGCCCCGCTGATAACCCCCATGGAAGATTTTCCACTCGAGCAGTCTCGGGATGAGACCCTCCGTCATGCCTTTAACCAAGTGATGAAAATTGATGGTTGCCAGGTCCACCCTGGCACAGCCCCCACTCACCCTTATTTTGTGGTTATTAGGGACAGGTTATACAGAGCGAGTCGTGACGCTCGGACAGGAGAAGAACTCACCCAGCTGTTGGTACCGAAAAGCCGTCGGGAAACCATTTTCCAGGCGGCTCATCACAACCCCATGGCGGGTCACCTCGGTTATGATAAAACACTGAGCTGGATAATGGCCCGCTTCTACTGGCCGGGCATTCGGGCGGATGTAGGTCGGTGGTGTGCATCCTGCCGCGAATGTCAGTTAGTCAATCCCCCGGCCAACCCAAAAGCGCCATTGCGCCCGTTACCACTAATTGAGGTCCCATTTGATAGAATTGCCATGGACCTCATCGGGCCATTAGACCGGAGCGCACGGGGATATCGCTTTGCGCTAGTCTTGGTGGACTACGCAACGCGCTATCCCGAGGCGGTGCCCCTGCGCAGCATCTCTGCAAAGAATGTTGCGCAGGCGCTGTTTCAAATAATCTCCCGAGTTGGGATCCCGAAAGAGATCCTGACTGATCAGGGCACGTCGTTTATGTCACGTACACTGCGAGAACTATATGAATTACTGGGCGTCCATTCAATCCGGACTAGTGTGTACCATCCCCAGACTGACGGCCTGGTGGAGCGGTTTAACAAAACACTAAAGAACATGATTCGTAAGTTTGTGCACGAGGATAGCCGTAATTGGGATAAATGGTTGGACCCTCTGTTGTTTGCAGTTCGGGAGGTCCCCCAGGCCTCCACGGAATTTTCTCCCTTCGAACTCCTGTTCGGCAGAAAACCACGGGGTGTCTTGGACCTGGTTAAGGAAAACTGGGAGACGGGTCCAAGCACCAGCAAGAACGAGGTGCAGCACGTCCTGGACCTGAGAGCAAAACTCCATGCACTGGGTCAGTTATCACGAGAAAATTTGCTCCAGGCCCAGGAGCGTCAACAACGGCTGTACAACAGAGGGACAAAACTTAGACAGTTTTCACCGGGAGATAAAGTGCTCGTATTGCTCCCATCATCTAGCTCCAAATTGCTCGCCAAGTGGCAAGGGCCCTTTGTGGTCACACGGCGGGTAGGGGATGTTGACTATGAGGTGGTGCAGTCTGACCGGGGCGGGGACACACAAATTTACCACCTCAACCTCCTTAAAGCGTGGAGGGAGGTGATGGCTGTTTCGCTGGCTACCACGGTGATCGAGAGGGATGAGTTGGGGCCGGAGGTGGCTAATTCAACCCAGCCAGCACCGGTCCCTGTTGATGACCATCTCTCACCGAGCCAGAGAGCAGACGTGGCCTCGTTGCAGCAGCGGTTTACTGATGTGTTCTCTCCCCTACCAGGGCGCACCAGCCTCATACACCACCACATAGAAACACCCCTTGGCGTGACAGTGCGATCACGACCCTATCGGCTGCCGGAACACAAGAGGAAAATTGTCCGGGCGGAGCTTCAGGCCATGTTGGAGATGGGAGTAATAGAGGAGTCTAGCAGCGACTGGTGTTGCCCCATCGTGCTGGTTCGCAAGTCCGATGGATCAATACGGTTCTGTGTGGACTATCGCAGGGTCAACGAGGTGTCCAAATTCGATGCCTACCCAATGCCCCGGGTCGACGAACTCCTGGATCGGCTGGGCATGGCTCGCTTTTACACGACACTGGATTTGACCAAGGGCTTCTGGCAGATTCCCTTGTCGCTAGAGTCCCGGGAAAAGACGGCCTTCTCCACTCCGTACGGTTTGTACCAGTTTGTCACACTCCCCTTCGGATTGTTCGGGGCCCCAGCCACATTTCAGCGCCTCATGGACCGGTTGCTGCGGCCCCACTCCGCATATGCTGCGGCCTACTTGGATGATGTTATCATTCATAGTGAGACCTGGGAGCAGCATGTGCGGCAGGTGGGGGCGGTGCTCGACTCCCTGAGGCGGGCGGGGCTCACGGCCAATCCCAAGAAGTGTGCGGTTGGACGGAGGGAGGTACGGTATTTGGGGTACCACTGGGGAGGAGGGCTGGTGCGGCCACAGATACAAAAGACCGCGGCAGTGGCGGCCTGCCCAATACCCAAGACAAAAAGGGAGGTCAGGCGGTTTCTGGGGCTGGCCGGTTACTATAGGAGGTTCATTCCGGCCTTCTCGGAGCTGACCAGCCCCCTAACCGACTTGACCCGAAAGGGTGCCTCAGATCCGGTCCAGTGGACGGAGCCGTGTCAGCTGGCGTTTGAGAGGGTAAAACAAGGCCTCTGTGGGGAGCCACTGTTGTATACTCCTAACTTTTCTCTCCCTTTCATCCTGCAGACCGATGCCTCGAACAGTGGGCTGGGGGCCGTTTTGTCCCAGGAGGTGGAGGGGGTCGACCGCCCCGTACTGTACATTAGCAGGAAGCTGGCTCAACGGGAGACTAACTACAGTACGGTGGAAAAGGAGTGCCTCGCCATACGGTGGGTGGTCGGTGCCCTCCGCTACTACCTCCTGGGGCGCTCATTCACCCTCTGGTCGGACCACGCCCCGCTCCAGTGGCTCCACCGCATGAAAGATGCCAACGCGCGGATCACTCGCTGGTATCTGGCATTACAGCCTTTCCGGTTCAAGGTGATCCATAGGCCGGGTAACCGCATGGTCGTGGCTGACTTTCTCTCCCGCTCGGCAGAGGGGGGGGGGAGTGGGCTCGCGGCCGGCGGGATCCCGGCCTAAGTCGGGCGGTGGGGGTGTGTGGCAGTGGGGTGTGGTTAAGGCGTCGGCGGCTGGAGGAGAGGGAGGAGTGGCTCAGCCGGTGATCAGACAGCTGGACAGAATCAGGTAATCAGTCAGCTATATAAGCACGTGTGTAACCTGGTTCTGGTCTCTTGCAGTAGGCTGGGTCCGGAGAGAGGACCGGAGCGGGACGCCAAAGGAAACCACGGGCAGACGACCCTGAGCCGTCAGCGAGACGGCTGTTGTTTTACGTTGGCCCTCTGTGCCTTAAGTTGTTTTGTTGAGCCCAAAATAAAGCGGCCAAACCACTGACGTGGACTCTTGCTCCTTCATTTCCCTTCCTGTGAGCCGTGAGGCTCACAGTAATAAATCAATCAGAAAACATTGGACGTTGGTTCCCGACCTCTGCCACAGAACCAAGTGACAGAGACTCCCAGACTGTTTCCCTCCAGAACCTCACAAGTGTCACTGAAGCTGTTTGTAATAGAAACAGTTTCATGGTTTCATGTGTTGACATGTTCATGTGACTATATTTTGGTGCTGGATTGATATCTGATGTATATTACAGCAGTAATAGTGACTGTGAGGAGAACTTCATGTCATGTTTGATGCCATTAAAAGCAGAAACAATGACAGAAAATGTCTCTTAGTCTGAAATCTGCTGTGGTGAACATGATGTGTCCAGATGTGACCAGAGGAACATCTGACTATGAAGCCAGGAATCTGTCTTTCTTTCTGTCTGTCTGTGGTTCACATGTCTCCAGAACCGTTCATCCAATCTACTTTATACTTTGCAGGTTTGTTGCTGGGGACTCAAAGAAGTGCAGTGTTCAATCTGAATTCAACAGTAGACATTTTTAGGGCAGCGACAACTAACCCAGTAACTTGATGAACTTTTGGACCTGATCCACTTCATGAATTAGTAAACCTGTTGTTCCTGCAAACACAAGATTAGGGCCCGGCTACATCACAGGTTTCAATTTAACAACCAATGTTTAAGACAGAAACAGCTTCCGTCTGTGCTCTGAGGTCTGTGATGGATCAGTGTCGCCCCCTGGTGGGTAATTAGCTGAAGTACGGTCAGAGACACTGGAGGACATCAGAGGAGGTTTTAGAATAGTTCATGTCATAGTCAGAGATCGTCTGAAGTAAAGTCTTTATTTCTTTACACTGAAACTTGAGCACATCTGTTGTGTTAAAATATATATTACATGTCCTTTTTATTCTCAGTGGTCAGGCTGCATTCACAATGTACATTTATCTTTTATTTACTTTTCTGAATTTATTGGCACGATGTCACACAAACATGTGGCCAAAGCAAGAAAAGAAGAAGAACATTGTAGTGTAAAGACTAGTACAGTAGATGAAAACACAACATAGATATAAGTGTAAACAAAGCTGACAATAACAGCACAACACTTGCTTCACGGCAAGTTAATAAAATCTGATGTGTCTCGAGATGTCCCTTTAAAGATAAATACTCAGTTTCAATCCCTCTCAGATGATCTCTGCCTCCCTCCAACATCCTCAATCCCGGGGCCGCCACCACGGGGACAAAGCCTCTGTACATGGGACACACACTCCACCAACTGAACTAAATGGTGCCCCGTGTTTTATTCTTTTATTCTTTTGATAAAGAATTAATTCAGCACCACTGGGCCCATCATTAATTACTCTATGCACTGCTATGGTAATATGACTGGAATGTTCCACCTTGTGTCATCTAACGTTGTTATTGGAATGTTTTATATCTTCTGTCACTTTAAGCTGATTCCACAGACGGTCGTTAAAGTCTGTAAATCGTTTAACACTGAGACACAAATACACTATCAGTGATGATCTAGAATGCAATTATTCCAGTGTTGATAAAGATCCATGTCAGAATAATTCTAAGTTCAAAGTCAAGCACTTTGGCAAAAACACTGAGTTTCTATGACATTCAGTGATTAAATTAATTTATGTGTCATAGAAATCTTTTCCATTTGAGATTCAGTATTTTCTGATCAGACATTTGACACAGAGGGTCTATTGTTATTATTAATACCATGACACAGCAGTGACATCATGGAAATAAGATTTAATGTTAATATTTTGATAATCCTCTTCAATTAGTGAATCAGTAAACAAAGCAGACCTCCTGACACTGAACCATCTACAATCCAAATACAGAATCTCACACTGACTGTCTGTGTCTGCTGCAGGACTCTTCATACCTGAGAATGTCCAGTCTCCAGCCTGGATCCTCCAGTCGCGCAGACAGCTGCTTCACTCCTGAGTCCCCTGGATGATTGTAGCTCAGGTCCAGCTCTCTCAGATGGGAGGGGTTGGAGTCCAGAGCTGAGGCCAGAGAAGTACAGCCTTCCTCTGTGATCAGACAGCCTGACAGCCTGCAGACACACAAAACGACACACATCACAGATCAGCTGAGGGTCCTGATGATTCAGTGCACATCTGTGTTCAAGGGTTTAATGTTTATTATATTTATCATCTTAGTTTTCAGTAATTAATTAATCAGCTCTAAACACCGATTATAACTGAATCTGAAGGAAATGTCATTAGTTTCACAAATATTTGGTCATGAATCAACATATTGTACAGAATAAAATGATGAACTGATGATGGCATCAGATGAAAAGTCAGAGCATCACCAAAGTAATGACAGTTCATCCTGAGGGGTGCATGAGTGTCTGAGCCAAACCTCATGACAATCCATCCAGTGGTTGTTGAGATTAGTAAACTGGGACTAAAGTGCAGAATAGACTTACGGACCCACATTGTAAATAAAATGCATTCATGCTTCCGTCTGGATGAAATGTAATCATTTTGGTGATCTTCTGACATATGATACATATTTCTTTATTTATTTTTTTACCCTGTCTGGTTTAGACCTGCTCCAATTGTACAGTTACATGAAATAATGAAATAAAACAATGAATACTGACCTGAGAGTTTCAAGGACACAATGTGGACTCTTCAGTTCAGCAGAAAGTCGCTTCACTCCTGAATCCTGCAGGTTGTTGTTACTCAGGTCCAGCTCTCTCAGATGGGAGGGGTTGGAGTCCAGAGCTGAGGCTAGGGAAGTACAGCCTTCCTCTGTGATCAGACAGCCTGACAGCCTGCAGACACACAATACAACACACATCACAGATCAGCTGAGGCTCCTGATAATTCAGTGCACATCTGTGTTCAAGGGTTTAATGTTTATTATATTCATCATCTTAGTTTTCAGTAATTAATTAATCAGCTCTAAACACCCATTATAACTGAAACTGATGGAAATGCCATTAGTTGTGCAAATATTTGGTCATGAACTGACATATTGTACAGATTAAAATGATGAACTGATGATGGAGCTAGAAGAAAAGTCAGAGCATTACCAAAGTAATTAAAGTTCATCCTGAGGGGAGCATGAATGTCTGAAACAAACCTCATGACAATTCATCCAGTGGTTGTTGAGATTAGTAAACCGGGACCAAAGTGCAGAATAGACTGACGGACCCACATTGTATATAAAATGCATTCATGCTTCCATCAGGATGAGATGTAATTATTTTGGTGATCCTCTGACATATGAGATATACTCTTTCATTTCTTTTTTTTTTTACCCTGTCTGGTTTAGACCTGCTCCAAATGTACAGTTACATGAAATAATGAAATAAAATAATGAATCCTGACCTGAGAGTTTCAAGGACACAGTGTGGAATCTTCAGTCCAGGTAACAGTAGCTTCACTCCTGAATCCTGCAGGTTGTTGTTACTCAGGTCCAGGTCTCTCAGACTGGAGGACTGGGAGCTGAGAACTGAGGAAAGAGCTTCACAGCTTCTCTCTGAGAGGTTACAGCCACTCAGTCTGGATAAAGAAAAATGAGAAGAAAAAGAAAATAATCTCTTTCTGGGTCAACAACAGCAGATTTAATGGATTCTGAAGAAACGTCTCCACACTTACAGAGCTTTGTTGGAGGCTTTGACCACTGGCAGCAGCCTCAGAAAAGCCTCCTCTGAAGCAGAGTATTTCTTCAGGTCAAACACGTCCAGATCTTTTTCTGATGACAGTAAGATGAAGACCAGAGCTGACCACTGAGCAGGAGACAGTTCATCTGTGGCGAGACGTCCTGAACTCAGGGACTGTTGGATCTCGTCCACTAGAGAACGATCGTTCAGTTCATTCAGACAGTGGAACAGATTGATGCTTCTCTCTGGAGACAGATTCTCACTGAACTTCTTCTTCATGTACTGAATTATCAAGTGATTAGTTTTTGAGTTCCAACCCCTCTCTGTCAGCAGACCTCGTAGAAATGTCTGATTGGTCTGCAGTGAAAGACCCAGGAGGAAGCGGAGGAACAAATCCAGGTGTCCATTGGGACTCTTTAATGCCTGGTCCACAGCACTCTGGAGTAACTGTGTCACTAGTGATTCGTGGTGGATTGACTGCTCTTCCTCTGCCAGCAGATTGACACCAGAATTGATGAACGTCAGATGGACATGAAGAGCAGCCAGAAACTCCTGAGCACTCAGATGGACGAAGCAGAACACCTTGTCCTGGTACAGTCCTCTCTCCTCTTTAAAGATCTGTGTGAACACTCCTGAGTACACTGAGGCTGCTCTGATATCGATGCCACACTCTGTCAGGTCTGATTCATAGAAGATCAGGTTTCCTTTCTGCAGCTGATCAAATGCCAGTTTTCCCAGAGACTCAATCATCTTCCTGCTCTCTGGAGTCCAGTGTGGATCTGTCTCAGCTCCTCCATCATACTTGACATTCTTCTGTTTGGTCTGAACCACCAGGAAGTGGATGTACATCTCAGTCAGGGTCTTTGGCAGCTCTCCTCCCTCTCTGGTCTTCAACATATCCTCCAGAACTGCAGCAGTGATCCAGCAGAAGACTGGGATGTGGCACATGATGTGGAGGCTTCGTGATGTCTTGATGTGTGAGATGATTCTGCTGGCCTGCTCCACATCTCTGAATCTCTTCCTGAAGTACTCCTCCTTCTGTGGGTCAGTGAACCCTCTGACCTCTGTCACCATGTCAACACACTCAGGAGGGATCTGATTGGCTGCTGCAGGTCGTGTGGTTATCCAGAGGCGAGCAGAGGGAAGCAGTTTCCCCCTGATGAGGTTTGTCAGCAGCACATCCACTGAGGTGGACTCTCTAACATCAGTCAGGATCTCAGTGTTGTGGAAGTCCAGAGGAAGTCGACACTCATCCAGACCGTCAAAGATGAACACAACCTGGAACTCTTCAAACCTGCAGATTTCTTTGGTTTCAGTGAAGAAGTGATGAACAAGTTCCACCAAGCTGAACTTTTCCTCTTTCATCACATTCAGCTCTCTGAAGGTGAATGGAAATGTGAACTGTATGTCCTGGTTGTCTTTGTCTTCAGCCCAGTCCAGAGTGAACTTCTGTGTTAAGACTGTTTTCCCGATGCCAGCCACTCCCTGTGTCATCACTGTTCTGATTGGTTCATCTCTTTCAGGTGAGGGTTTAAAGATGTCTTCTTGTCTGACTGTTGTTTCTGGTCTGTCTGGTTTCCTGGATGCTGTTTCAATCTGTCTGACCTCATGTTCATCATTGACCTCTGCAGTCCCTCCCTCTGTGATGTAGAGCTCTGTGTAGATCTGATTCAGAAGGGTTGGGTTTCCTGCTTTAGCGATCCCCTCAAACACACACTGGAACTTCTTCTGGAGGTTAGATTTGAGTTTACGCTGACAAACTGCAGAATGACTTTCTAAATAAACACACAAGAAAAAAAGATCATGAAGTTACTTATAAAGACAAAAACAATTTCCTTCCCCTAAAGATTGTATATATAAACAGATTCATCATCATCAGACTTCAGTAAGTGTCTCATTTATCCAACATGTTAAATCTTTAGAGAAATCCTCTTACTGCTCTGCAGGAGGTCAGCCAGCTCCTCCTGCTTCATTCTCCTCAGGAAGTGAAGTGTGATCTTCAGAAATGCCTCTCTGCTGCTCCTCCTCTGCTCTTCATCCTCACCGTCCAACACCTCCCCATCCTCCCTCTGACTCTCTAAGCATTCTGGGTAATCTGAACCCAGAACCTTCTGGACCTTCTTCAGCTCATTCTTCACAAAAGTCACAATGTTCTCCTCCAGCAGCTGAAACAGAATATTGACTGTGAATGACAACATTTAACATCATGGAGCCAAACATCAGATCCATGTTGGACAGATTCACCACTGGTCTGTAAAGTGCAGCATGGAGATTATTGTGAACAGACTGGATGTAAAAGTAGTTGTTGTTCATGTACAGACCATAAATATGGAGTCCAGGTGTGTCTGATGCTGCTGGACAGACGGACCTCTGGGAACCTCTGAGCTCTCCTGGTCGACTCTGTGGAGGAATCATGAAGAATCAGTCACATTGTGTCTGTCCACTCAGAGACAAACACAAGCTGATGTAGAAGAAGCCCCACATCCCTGTTGTAATAAATGGGGAGGAGGTAGAGATTCTTACTACCTCCATGTTCTGTTAGGGTGCAACTGAATCACAAGCTGAACTGGTCAGACAACACTGAAGCCTTCGACAGGAAAGGACAGAGCAGACTGTTCTTTCTGAGGAGGCTCAGGTCCTTCAATGTTTGCACTAGTCTGCTACGGTATTTCTATCAGTCTGTGGTCCAATGCTATCTGTGCTGTGTTGAGCTGGGAAGCTGGCATCATCAGCTGTGGAACAAGCAAACTGAATAAGCTGGACAGGAAGACCAGCTCTGTGTTGTGGTTGGAATAGGACAGTCTGGAGGCCGTGACAGAGAACGAGAGGTAACCTGTAAGCAGGAAATGTAGTAAAGGTACTGCATTTCCTGCGTAATACTTGAAGTGAAATCCCAAAAATCCAAGAGGCAAGCGGATTAAAATCCAAAAGGTAAAGCAGTGAAAATAAAAAATGACACAGGTGAGACACAAGTACAACACAGCACCAGAGAACAGGTGAGACTTGCAGGAAACACAGGAGCCAAACAGACACACCAGAGAACAGTGAGGGGAAAACACTGGCTTCGTGATGCATTCCTTTGCAGGCCAGAGGTCAGTATTCACAAGTTCCAATCTAAAAGCTTCCCAGTGGATCTGATGGGAAAAACATGGGCGCTCACTGCGAACAGGTGTTTGAATGGAAAGTCTGTGAACTTCAGATCGACTCCAGCAGCTGATTTAACAGTTGAAGACACTTTAAGAAAAGACAAGAGGAGTCGGCTGCTAACACAACCTGTCAAAGACTGAGACTGAGCTCAGATCAGCTGAATCAAAGTTAGAATAACAACTACAAACTGTTTAACTGCATGTTTCATAAACAAACAAAAATATGAATCAGTCGTATATTCATGTTAAGAATGAATGAATGAATGAATAGCTTTATTTTGGTTACAATATACTTAAATATATGTGCAATCAACTGACAAAATATTACCATGCTTCCACTAAACATTTTCTCACAACAAAAATTTAAACAAACTCTATCCTGTACAATCTATAAAATAAGAATATCGGTTATGCAAAGAAGAAAAAATATATTAAAAGCTTACCTCTTTACAGCAGAAGGTTTTTTTCTTTTAAAAAAATCAATGAAACGACCTGTTGACCGGTCACTCTTGAAGGAAACACAGCTGGACTCAGGTCCAGGTCCAGGTCCTGGTCCAGGTCCAGTAGAGGCTGGTCTCCTGTTGGACACAGAAGAAGACCACCAGAGATGTTAATTCACTTTCTAGTCTTCAGACACAGAAGCTTCTGTCCATAAAATAGTGGAAAACATCAGGAATAAACCTTCAGAGAATATTGGACCAAACTAATTCAATAAAGTGAAATGAAGAGTTGAAGACTGGTTCTATTGGGCAGCTTTCTAAAGTGAGAAGATACATTTAAGTGAAGAAGAACGAAGCTGAAAATAAACATCAGGTTTCAAAAAACATCTTTCTCCACAGTTAAAACATGAATCAGTCACATATTAATGTTATTAACAGCTCACCTCTTTACAGCAGGAGCTGGTTGTTCTTTAAAATCAATGAGACGACCTTTTGATCGGTCACTCTTGAAGGAAACACAGCTGGGCTCAGGTCCAGGTTCAGGTCCAGGTCCAGGTCCAGGTCCAGGTCCAGTGGTTTTAGAGGGAGGGCCTCCCTCCTCTCTGTCCTCACACTGATTCATGCTGCTCATCTCACACACACTTTCATCTGGAGAGGAAACACAAATCATTCATCTGCACATCAACTGAAATCAGCCTTTGGGTCAGAAACACAAAATGTCTGAAAGTCGACTTCCTCTTCTACAGTGTTGGGGCTCGTTACTCAAAAAAGTAATATATTACACATTACACATTACTCTCAAAAATAGTAATGCCTTACATTACATGATTACTGCCTGGAGAAAGTAATTAGTTACATTACTCGTTACATTACTCGTTACATTCTGTCTTGGCGTCTCATTCATGTTATATAGTCCACGGTTCCTTAGCAACAAGATTTGTGTGTGCGTGCTGTCTCTGTAGGTGCTTCGTTAAGTTTGAGGTAGTGTTAGCAGCGGTGAGGAGAGGTTTCCAACACGGGCAAAGTGCACCTTACAGTCAAGTTATTTTCCTTACGTTCAACAAATTCAAAGTAATGTTTGTATCTGTAACCCTCCTGCTGCCCCAGCCAGCGCCCCCATACACACACCGGCCTGTCGCCTGCGCAGCCGCGCGGGAGGGGAGAGAGTCCAGCACTGCTGCAGAGGAGCCGTGGTCTGCGATTACTATGAGCAGCATGTAAATTACAATATAATATATTTCTCGCCTTTCCCCCGATGATCTGAATAAGTCGCCAGATTTGTCGCTCGTAGCTTTTTAGAAATGAAGTCGCTAAGAGGGTCTGAAAAGTCGCCAAATCTAGCGAGAAAGTCGTCAAATTGGCGGCCGCCCCCCCAGCCCGCCGTGTGTGATACGTGCGACCATGCTGTTAAAATTGATTAACCTAGCAATGTAACGTAAGTAACGAGCTTGGCGAACTGTAATGTGATTACTACATTCAGAACAGTAATGCCTTACACTACTCGTTACTGAAAAAAGTAATGTGATTACAGTAACCGTTACTTTGTAACGCGTTACACCCAACACTGCTCTTCTAACATTTAAACTCAGAGCACATTATTCCACAACTCACTGACTCTATTAACACATATTTCACTAAATGGCTGCTACAGGACATCAAACCAAAACTAAATAATGTCATTAAATCATTTGTATTCTGTTTTTTACTGTTCTCTACTAATAAAGTCGCTCACAGCAGTGACGTGAAATCTGGAGACAAATGTGAAAATGTCTTCTGACAGAAAAGAGACAGGTCCAGGACCTGTCCTCACAGATCTGCAGGAAGGATCCTACTAAGCCGGACACTGAAGCTCCTGATCCTTCAGTTCTGCACTGCAATTTTATTCTTCCACATTTTGGAGGCAAATATTCTACTTTTAACTCGGGATGTCCCGATCCGATCTATAGGATCGGGATCGGGGCCGATCTGAGCATTTTTCCGCTGATCGGAATCGGCAATTTTGAACGTGGACCCAGGCCCGATTTTTTTTATTTTTTTATTTTTATTTTAACGTCAGAGCACAATTAGTGGCAGAACGCAGACGCGTGTGTAACATTACTCTGGATAAAATGTCAGCAGTGTGGAAATAACTTCAATTAGAAAGCGAAAGTAGTCCAACGGCGTCATGTAACATCTGCAATACGGCTGTTTCGCGGAGCTGCATTTACTATTCATTTGATACGACATATACAAAACAAAAACTCAGAGAATACAACGTGTTAAGTCGATAGTACAGGCAACGACACCGAAGCAACAAACACTCGCGGATACTTTCTAAAGGAAAAAGAAATATCCTCGAGACAGCGCACTAGTTTCGTGGGTCACAGAGCAGAGCATGTAAAACGGGTGATAGAGGAGATGCTGAACACTGTGAAATAGACAAGCAACACGTCCATGTCCATTTTACGTGACAACGTAAGGAAAATGTAAAAAGCAGTGGATGATATGGACACACTTAAGCTTGCTGTACACGAGCTGCTGTCACAGTGCAGCGACACAGACTCACCTGCTAACACAAGGAAGGTGGTCCGCCGATGTTGTAATACCATATGCAGAATAAGAAAGAGCCATATGAAAGTATATACTATATTTCAAGAAAATAAAAATACTATTAAGGAACAGCTCGGTTGCAGGTACTTTTTTTCTTAATGCAACTGTATTATCCAGGACAATATTAGTTAAAGCTAAGTATCGGATCGGGACTCGGTATCGGCAGATACTAAATATTAAAGGACTCGGATCAGGATCCGGGTAAAAAAAACATCCCTACTTTTAACTCAACTGCATCTGTTTGATAACTTTAGTTACATTACAGATTACACGCTGCATCAGAGCTGAGACTGAAAACTGGTTCTTCTAAACTGACGACAAGTTAACAAACCTTCATGTGAACAAACAGGTCGACTTGGTTTGTTGGCACCAGTTCAGTTTTAACAGTGTGAAAGATTGAATCACTGCTGTCATCGAGTATAAAATGGAGCTCCATGACAGCAGAGTTTCTTCATCAAAGGTGTGTCCTGTTACCTGTCAGGGT
Source organism: Diplodus puntazzo (assembly GCA_963678695.2). Classification (NCBI taxonomy): domain Eukaryota; kingdom Metazoa; phylum Chordata; class Actinopteri; order Spariformes; family Sparidae; genus Diplodus; species Diplodus puntazzo. The sequence goes on from OZ023178.1 coordinate 2,270,548, forward strand.
TCTGACCCGTTACAGTCCAGATGAGCTCAAACAGGATGTGTTCCTTCTTCTGCAGACACCGACAGACGCTGCTGGTGTCTGTTGATCCGACTGACAGCCGTCACACCCTCAGAACTTTAGGTCCAAATGGAGCCGGGTCAGAACCAGGTGACAGCAGACAGGCAGAGTGAGCTGGAGTCTAACTGGACAAACAGATGTGCATCAATCCTGCTCTGGTTCAGTGATTGTGTCAGTGCAGTGATCATCTCTGATCTATTCACAGTGTTGTGTTACTGTACAACAACATGACAACAGTCTTTATACTGAACGTACCATCACAGTTAAACCTGTTCAGAGACACAACAAACCTGCAGTGACTGTGACAATAAAACAGCAGCTCAGTTTTTATACAGGTGAATATGTGACATGATGACCTCATGAAGACACAAGTATTTAGATGTTGCTGTTTAAATCCATCACACCAGAGTCTAAATGATGCTGTCATATGTTTATATGACAGCTGTGTGTGAAGTTTGGATGGAAAGAATCAGTTTTCATGAGAAAGAATTTTTGTGGAGTTCAAACAAAATGGCGACCTGTTCTCAGTTTGTGTTTGAGTGATAGTTTCAGGAAGTGTTTAACAAAGAGAGGCTGGAATAGTTTCATGTTCTCTGCCCTCCACATCTGATGACAAGTTAACAAACAGGTCGACTTGGTTTGTTGGCACAACATCAGTTTTCACTTTAGTTGTTTTCACAGTGACGGTCGACTCAAAGAATCAAAAACAACACTGTCGTTTCTTCACTTGTTTCTTGGATTTTCATGAAAAAAGAAAATACAAGTAAAAACTAGTATTAAACTGATGGACCGTGTAAAATCCTACAGCTGCACTGCAGATGCTTTGTGAGTTTAGATTTTTTTTAACCAGAAAGCTACAAGAATTAATGTTCTTTGACATTTTGAAGGTATTCAATAAAATTTTTGTAAATTTGTACAGTCAGAGAGATAAACTTAACCCTTTCTGTTTACAATTAAAATAGGAGTGAAAATATTTCCTTTCTTGACATTTAGTGGGTTTATGTTGTTGACTTATTAGACTCAGTAGTGAACTGGCTGCTTTTACATCTGCAGCTGAAGCTACAGGCTGTCAGACTGTCACCTCTGAGCTACAGAGTGCTGTTAGGAGACAGGACGGACACACAGAGACTCTTTGACAGGACGTCAACACTGTTGTTCTTCACTCTGCTCAGAATGTTAGCTGAATGTTAGCTGGTTAGCTGAATGTTAGCTGGTTAGCTGAATGTTAGCTGGTTGGCTGAATGTTATTGCAAAGTTAAATCATATCTTACCTTTAAAGGACTGAAAGCAGCAGGTGAGAGTAAACACAGTCCTCCTCAGCTGCTGACGGTCTCTCAGGTGAGCTTCATCACAGGAGGAGGAGCCCAGGTGAGCTCTCACACTCTGTGTACACGCCCTGATGCCTGCTGGGTCCTAGTGCTCAACCCTGTGCTGCCTTCCCCCCAAAAGAAGCCCCTGGCTGCAGATCGGGAGTGTCCAAATATGGGCGGAGCTAAACGTTTGACTCCACCCACTTGTCCCCACATTGAAGGCTGAAGAAGAAGAATGTGTGTCTAAGAGAAAAGAAGCAATACAGCAGGGTTTTTTAATTTTCGTTTTAAAGTGCTACTTGGCCGGACTGGTATTCTGGTATACTGAGCATTTTCCCAGTAGGGCGACATACTTTTGGGCTGGAATGAGGAGGGAAATATTATGCACAGTTTTCACGTCAAATCTCCTTTCCTGAGTTTTAGATTAATATTTATATCCCACTTATCTTTGATAGTTAATACGTGCTAAGTAGCAAGCCTAAAGCAAAGCAGGTTTAACAATTCAGTAAATGCTGTGATTTAAGCAGATTTAAAAAGATGCCATTCATTAGCATTAGACAACCTATTAGCCTATCATCTGACTAATCTGCAGGAAAGATCAACCAATGGTCAATTAATGAAATATTGTGTAGCTTGTGGTTGTTGTATAAAGCAGAACATCAGGATATGGAATAACAATCAAATGGTAAATCACAGTAGAAGGCTAGTATATAAAAAATCTCATCAATTGTATTGGACTGGGCCAAAAATGCCAGGGCTGACCTTTTTGTCCCAGTCCAGCTCCAGCTTTCATGTCAGCAGACGCTCAGCCGCTCTTCCTTGTTGAGATAGAACCTGTTAGTATCCATGACATGACATGAACAACATTTGTTGTCTGCTTGGGGACCATAGAGGCAGCAAGACTGAGTATGTAAAGAGGAAAACACTCATTATACTCAGAGACTCTTAGATTTGCAAACTTTTAACAGTATGCTGTTGCTGTTTAATCTCCATCGTCAAACACTTTGCAGAAATAAACTTTGCTTGTTCTAGCATCTCCTGGATCTCAGCAGCTGTCCAGTTGCTCATTTTAATGTCCGCGGATGAAGTGATGGACTGACTGCTGTGATCAGCTGTTTCCTGGTTTTAAAACTCCCCGGCTGTGGGTCGCACAACAGTGGCCCGAAGGGCGAAGGAAGCGTTCACAAAAGCTGGCCCCCGAGCTGCTGTGCTCGTACCACAGAGGCCCTGTGGAGAGAGCTGAGGTCCAAAACTGACTTTTTTTTAGCAAGTTTTATCTGAAGATGTTGTAGAAGTGAAATCCAAATTTCTTGACTGTCTTGTTATATTTTTAAACTGGGACAACAGCACATATGTTTTTGTTTTTTATGTCTTTATTAACACAACCAACTGCTGTTATTTTTTATCAACAAAAAATATTATATTTGTGAGAGACTTTTCATTTCAAATATTTGGATTTTTGGAAGAAACTGTGCTCATTCATTTATAGGCTAAATATAAATCGCTATTTCATCACATTTGTCTTAAATCCAGTTCCATTATAGCAGGTAAAGCACATCCTGACAGCTTGGAATATTACCATCAGACATGGTTCCCCCTGTGTTCAATATGAAAGGAGGCTCAGACAAGCATTAAAGACTTTAATAACATTAAACAAAAAATAAACTCACTTTTTAGAACGTGGAATTATTATTCAATTCACTAAATACAAAATGTGCAACATCAATATTTATCAACAAAAACATAAAAATAATTTTAAAAAAAATGAAACATTCAAAATCAAGGAAAAATAAACTGTAAATAGAACATTTCTTATTAATACATGACGTTCCTCAGAAATAAGTTCCTTTCCTTCAGCATGCTGCACACACAAACTTGTCCTCCATCTTTGGCCCTCCAACACATGCACGGTGGAACCTCCGTCCACAGGCCTCACAGGATATCTGTAGTGCACAAACATTTTAACACTGCATGAAATATTTAAAGAATACTTGGAAAATAGATCCAAACACAGCAGGACCACATTCTATACATAAAGTATGATACCCATGTCAGCTCTGCCTCTTCACTGTCATCTGCATTTTCCTCCCCACAGTTGAGGCAAAGGTTTGTCAGATCGTCTGTCAGAAAAATGGAAAAGCATTTGAAACAGGGCAACATTTGTGAGGACAAGATGATTTCTTTTGAGTCTGATCCCCAGCAAATGTATTTTTTGTAAATTTCAGAGATAATAATCTGAGTAGTCAAAGATGTTTTCATTTACGACTTGTTGGCTGGGTTTGATATACAACTTACCAGATTCCTGAAGAAGAGTTGTAGCAATCTGCCAACGTAACTCTGACACATCATTTTGGCCAGCAGGGAATTCGACCTCTTCATTTTTCAAGATTTTTTCTATGAACTGATATTAAAAAGACAAGTTATCATTTACCTACACATACAAATCTAAATATATAGTTTATCTGGGAAGCACCACTTTATATCTGCACATCATGGAGTAGAAAGGGCAATTTTTTTTCATACCTTGATGACAAAAACCCCACAGGAGGTGCTGTCTGGTTGGTGTGGATGAGGCACTGTGTCACATTTCCATCTGGACACATTAACCCCTTTCTTCCTCATGAATGCTCTAAAGAAAAATATGTTTAAATATAGTAACTTGATTTATTGACTTAACATCACACAAGCATCACATTATATTTGTTATAAGATGTCAAGTGCTGATAGAGGAGCACAAGAAAATACTATTACCAATTCCTCAGTCATCAAAACAGAAGAAAGATATGAACGTTGTTCCAGGTAAAAACAACTGTCTGATTTTTCAAAGCAAAAAATTCTACTAATTTTGTGCCCATGTGTGTATAAGTGAGAAACTGTTTCTGGTTTTGTTTGTCTGCCTGAGCAAATGTCATCCCTTCAAGTTCATTGTTTTGTCTTAAGTGCTAATCAGCTGTTTGACATTATTGTGAGGTATTACAATTGCAGTTAATCATTATGACTATTACATGCTTTGTTAAAATATGTAATCAAATGTAATTATGACATATGAAAAATAAAATCGCAGCTCAAACTTTTCAAATGAGATAGACATATTTTAAATTTTTTAAAATTTGTTTGACAGATGTTATGACACCAACATGATTTACTACAAATTTCCATTATGACGTGTAGCTGCATCTATAGTAATATGTGACAAGTGGGTCATATAAAATCTGACACCATTATTAAAATGTACCTTGTCACATTCTGGCACTTTTTCAGCTTGGCAGCAGTTTCTCCAAGTGAATCCAAGAGGAGTGTTCTTTTTTCAGATGGATATATTACCTGTATGCAACATAAAGACCTAAGATTAGTATACATACAATATGTTTGTCCACTGTATTGACATTCAAAAAAACGCTGCGGGACATGGTCCTCAAAAATACAAAAGAGCTCTACTGTATGTGGTCTTCAACAAGAACTACTTTGGTGTCAAGGTGCAAGATGAAGAGTTTACAGAGCTGAACAAAAGTCTAAAAAAAAATACATCACTTAATCTTTTATCGATGGTATTCTGTATGTGACATGTCAATATGCGCTCTCAGGAGCTGAAAAATCAATACTTACAACCAGGAACCAGTGATGGTGTTCATGCACAACCCCAAACAGCACTTCATAATGTAACGGATTCCACTGAAAAAGTTTAAATACAAAAGCAACATCAAATTACTGTTACCAGAATATGTGACAAGACAGTCTGCAACTAACCCTGAATCGTGGAATATTTCCGTTCCATAATGAGGTGATTCCAAAAGTGTCGATGTGAAGCGCCTTCCCCTGAGATGTGGCATTGTGTCGATGCGCCAGCATTGCCAAGTAAGCATTTATGACCTAATAAAATTGATTTGCAATTGTTAACATTGCTTAAAATGAACAGTTAACAATTATTTCATTCAGACACAATCCACATATTAATTAGTAGTAATAGGAATTACTTTTCAAATGATTTTGGTAATTATATTTCACAATTTACTTTTTTATTTTACCTCACTTTCAAGCTCCAATCCAGGTGCTGTTCGGCCAATGTCCCAGTAAAACACCTTGTATGAATCAATTTTTGATAGCAGGACACTGGCCTTCACACCGTCCCAGGCATCCTGCACACCTGGGCAAGGAGAGGCAAGGCAGCTTTATTTATACAGCACATTTCATACCCAGGGGCAACTCAATGTGCACATAATTTTCCCGACCACAAACGTGTTCCGTAGGTTCTTTTCATGTACTCTACCTAAATGAAATATGCACAGTATAAGGATGACTACATAAAAATATAGAATGTTATTAACTGTTTTACATCAAAACAGAATTAAACATTCAGAAGCATACATTTTTCAATATCGGCTGAGGCTGTGAGTGAAGCAGAGCCTGACGCTGGAGCTGCTGCTTGGCCTGATGGTGGCGCTGATGGTGCCAGGACTGTTGGTGGTGCCGGGACTGTTGGTGCTGCTGGTGCTGTTGGTGGTGCCGGGACTGTTGGTGGCGCTGGTGCTGTTTGTGCCGCTAGTGCTGTTGGTGGCGCTGGTGCTGTTGGTGGCGCTGGTGCTGTTGGTGGTGCCGAGGCTGTTGGTGATTGTCCTTTTTTATGGGGTATTATTGGCTGTGGTGTTTTGAAACTTCGAAGGTGATCGATATTCACCTTTGGCAGTAACTGGTTGTCAGACTGCAGGTCTGAGCTCTTCTTGCTGATAGCAACTATTGTAAAGGGACCAATCCAGTTTTTATCCAGCTTCCCACCCTTTCTTTGCTGATTGTGAATATTTTTGCGCAGCACCTTGTCTCCCACCTGAAAACATGCCTGTTTTGCTGATTTGGGCATTTTGTATTTGTTTTGGGCTGTGACCTTGTTTTCACACACGAGACTGTGAATTGCATCCTGCCTTTCAATGGCCTCCGACAGCACCTCCTGGTCAAGGTCATTCTCCACGCTCATGTCAATCTGTAACAGAAGACTTTAATTTCCATTTTTTCATTGTCATTGCTTGCCTTTACAGTCATTAGACTGTTTGTAGGATTGAGACAAATGTGGCAATATGTTGATTAACTGTAACAATCTCAGAGCATTCCATATCACCGTAACTATAACAGTAATGACAAAAATATATTATTGTTAGCAGAGTCTTTCCATACTGATTACAACCTTGAATAAAAATAACTAATAAGTATGACTTTGGTAATGAATATCTCATTAAAATTACATATTTCCAACAACTTTAACAAAATAGTTTAGGTCCCCTTAAAGGATTTAAATGGATTCTTGCCTTCTACTAAAAACTATAAACTTCTCCTTGGTCACAAAATATTGATGTACTTTGCATATTACTTATTTATTGTATAGCGTGGAATAAACATTGACACTGATTCTTAATTAACTATAGTTTTTCAATGTGTTATTCAGACTAAGAGTTAACTGTAGATGTCCTACACAGAGCGAACCTTGTAATCCTCTGGAACCTCACTCAGGAGGCGGGCCTCTGTCCCAAACAGGAGGAAGAACGGGGAGAACTTTGTTGTGATGAGTGTTTTGGTTCTCAGCTCAAACATCACAGCATCCAGATGTGAATCCCAACTCTCTGGATGTTGGCTGACAAGTTTGCACAGTGCCCTGAAAAGTATTATCATATAAATAGGTAGGCCACCTTGTTTCAAATAATATCAGATCATAAATATATTCAACATTACATGTATCAACAAAGATATACACAGTAATATGATTACAGTACTGTTACCTCTGTATTGTCCCATTTAACTTTTCCACAAGCCCATTTGTTTGTGGATGATATGGAACACAAAGGCTGAGCTCAATCCCCAGACGTTTGCACACCGCTTTGTTTAGCTGATGGCAAACAATAATAAGCACATTATCATTGGTTTGAATCAAATAACTTTTAGCCTAATGATTCATTGCAAAAAATATTAAATCATATCACATACAGTACATTTAAACACTGTCTAAAAATACATCAACATTTATGTAGCAACATACTTAACATTTAACAAACCTCATTAACGAACTCTCGTCTCTGGTCAGTGAGGATCCTTTTTGGGGCCCCAAAACGATAGAAGAACTTTATAATACAGTCTGCCACATTTGCAGCTGTTATGGATGGTGAGGCAAAAGCCTCAGACCACTTGGTGAAGTAATCCACCATCACACAGATATACATGTTGGCTGCTTCTGTCTCGGCCACTTCGCCAATGATGTCCATCCCCACGAGTTCAAACGGTTGGCTCACCTTGGAGAACTGGAGAGCACAATAACAAATACAATATTGATTTTGAATTACTATTTAGAATTCTCCATCACAAAATATAAGATTCAAAGTAAAATATTGTCTATCACTTGTATGGGGATGAACTCAGGCTCCTGTTTTATTGTTGAAGCACTGGCCTGGCATTCCATACATTCTCCAACCTGTTGACAGGGAACATCGGTATTATTATAAGGAAGGAATATGTATTCTGTTCACCACCATATATATAACTTTATAATATACACTATATTGATAATATATATCATAGCATTACTATATCGCATGTATACATCATATTTACGTGCATATATTCATATCTTGCATAGACAAGTATTAATTACTCATAACATATATTTTCATATTAGATCTTTGTGCATGTATGTATATCTTGTATAGCCAAGTATATATTATACATACATACATACATATATATTACATATATATACACACAATACTATTAATAATAACACTGTCATTCCATCAGTATCATCATAATTACCACTGATATTATTACCATAGATATTTTGAAAGTATAGGACTCTTTTAAGAGTGACAAAGCTTTTTTTCTTGTTAGATGTGATGTCCAAACTCTGTACACCTGTATCCCTCATGATGTAGGAATTGAAGCACTGTTACATTATTGTGAAACACGCCCTACTGAGGTATTACCACCTAATGAATTTTTGTTGTCCCTCACTAAAATAATTATATCGAGAAACTTTTTCCAAAATGCAGGAACTTATTATCTGCAGAGGCCAGCTGTAAGCATGGGGAGTTCCTTTGCTCAGTCACATGCATGCTTTTCTTTGGGTATAGTTGTGAATAGGGGTGGGCAAAAAAATCGATACGGCAATATATCCCGATACTTTGCCGCGCAATACAATATCGAGTTTTCAACTCCAAATATCGATATATCGCCGAAGAGCGACTCTGCTGTGGGGCGGGTGTATTTCAGCAGTAGAGAGAGTGGCTGAGGTCTTTGCAAAATGGATGGCAAGTTCACAACGCCTCCAAAATTTAAAGTTGACGTTTTGAAGCACTTTTGCTTCAAAGTTAAGAGAGATAGCAAGAACAACGAGCTGGACAAAGAGAATGTTACTGCCCAGAAATTTCATGGGAATTAATAAAATGGAGAGGCTGTTTTGAATGAAATAGTTTTGACTCAATTTGTCCTCTGATCAATATTATCTGATGTAAATATACAGGTACTTGTGTTTTCATCTTTATTCATATCGCAATATCGTGATATCATGATGCGTATCGTATTTTGACCAAAGTATCGTGATACGTATCGTATCGTGAGGTTCTTGCCAATACCCACCCCTAGTTGTGAAGAACTCTACCATTGAATTGTTTGCATAATAATTTTTCTCTCTCAATCAAAAAATATACTCACCCACTTATCAATATCAGTTGTCATGCCAGGCCAGTAAAACCATTTACACACTGCGTCTCTCGTTTTCGTGATACCACAGTGGGCTCCAAAGCTGCTTGCATGGCATTCTCTGAAGATTTGGTTTGCCTCTTCTTTTTCATAGACAACCTTTCTCTTTTCAGTCTTCCCTCTCTTATACAATGTTCCTTCTGTGTAGAAAATAGTATATATAGTGTGTCCTTTATTGCAGGTCATAAATATGTTTTAAATAGATTACATCAAATTAAAATGAGCTTTGATCTATATAGTGCATTATAGTCTAAATGCTTATGTAATGTTGCATTATTTACATGAGTTATTTTTACACCATAACTTGCCAATGTAACAACACCGCATCATGTAATAACTACATTTTTAAATACATTTTCACTTCATTATAACACATGTATTTTGTAATAATCGGACGCATTTCGCAATAGCCTACACATTTTCAACTCAGTACTGATTGTGACAAAATGCTGTTTTCTAACTTTTTTATCATGAAAAAAATTGCAACCACCCTACATGTAATTATTGATTACAAAATGTTTCGACATTCATTAGGCCTACATGTTGCGTTCAAAGGATTTCTTACAAAATGGGAGTGTTGTTACATTATGAAGTGAAAACGTAGGCCGTGTTAAATTTTGTTGACTTATTGCATGATGCAGTGTTATTACATAATGCATTAATGCATGCTTGAATTATAAACGCGTGTAGAAATGCAGCTTCGAAAACAACCACAGTGTTGATCATAACCGCTGTAATAATTTAAAGCAAACTGCCTTCATAGTGTTAGGAACTTATTCACTTACCATCAAGTATGAATTCTGATGCTCTTCTTCGAATTACATATTTCTCAGATTTTGTAGCACCGTCTGGGTAGCTACGAGATGATTTATAATTAACAATTTCGTTGTAGATGTCTGGATTCATTTCCCTTGAGGGAAAGAGACAACATGGAGTTAATTGAGGATGTGGAAACTTAATGTAGACTAGTCGTTAGTCTGTTTCATTATTTTATATGTCCACAGAACAATTTACATACCTTTTATATAACTTTGACAAAGTTTTTCAACTCAACGGATATGACATTCGGGGTTCACCTGAGCAGCTAGGCTACTGAAATTAAGCTTTAATTGGGATGTTCTGTTTATCCAAAGATCTTCAATGGGACTTATCTGTTGTGGGGAAAGAAGTCATTAGTATGAATTTGAAAGATGTGTGAGCCTCCTTTCATATTGAACAGAGGGGGAACAGTATCTGACAGGAAGCTGTCAGATACTGTTCCCCCTGTTTTAAATGGTCAAATTGAATGATATCAGTCTGAAAATCACAGGACTTATCTGTTGTGAGGAAAGAAGTCTGCAGTATGAATTTGAAAGATGTGTGAGCCTCCTTTCATATTGAACAGAGGGGGAACAGTATCTGACAGGAAGCTGTCAGGATGCGTTCCCCCTGTTTTAAATGGTCAAATTGAATGATATCAGCCTGAAAATCACAGGACTTATCTGTTGTGAGGAAAGAAGTCTGCAGTATGAATTTGAAAGATGTGTGAGCCTCCTTTCATATTGAACAGAGGGGGAACAGTATCTGACAGGAAGCTGTCAGGATGCGTTCCCCTGTTTTAAATGGTCAAATTGAATGATATCAGCCTGAAAATCACAGGACTTATCTGTTGTGAGGAAAGAAGTCATTAGTATGAATTTGAAAGATGTGTGAGCCTCCTTTCATATTGAACAGAGGGGGAACAGTATCTGACAGGAAGCTGTCAGATACTGTTCCCCCTGTTTTAAATGGTCAAATTGAATGATATCAGCCTGAAAATCACAGGACTTATCTGTTGTGAGGAAAGAAGTCTGCAGTATGAATTTGAAAGATGTGTGAGCCTCCTTTCATATTGAACAGAGGGGGAACAGTATCTGGCAGGAAGCTGTCAGGATGCGTTCCCCCTGTTTTAAATGGTCAAATTGAATGATATCAGCCTGAAAATCACAGGACTTATCTGTTGTGAGGAAAGAAGTCACTAGTATGAATTTGAAAGATGTGTGAGCCTCCTTTCATATTGAACAGAGGGGGAACAGTATCTGACAGGAAGCTGTCAGGATGCGTTCCCCCTGTTTTAAATGGTCAAATTGAATGATATCAGTCTGAAAATCACAGGACTTATCTGTTGTGGGGAAAGAAGTCACTAGTATGAATTTGAAAGATGTGTGAGCCTCCTTTCATATTGAACAGAGGGGGAACAGTATCTGGCAGGAAGCTGTCAGGATGCGTTCCCCCTGTTTTAAATGGTCAAATTGAACGATATCAGCCTGAAAATCACAGGACTTATCTGTTGTGAGGAAAGAAGTCATTAGTATGAATTTGAAAGATGTGTGAGCCTCCTTTCATATTGAACAGAGGGGGAACAGTATCTGACAGGAAGCTGTCAGATACTGTTCCCCCTGTTTTAAATGGTCAAATTGAATGATATCAGCCTGAAAATCACAGGACTTATCTGTTGTGAGGAAAGAAGTCTGCAGTATGAATTTGAAAGATGTGTGAGCCTCCTTTCATATTGAACAGAGGGGGAACAGTATCTGGCAGGAAGCTGTCAGGATGCGTTCCCCCTGTTTGAAATGGTCAATTTGAATGATATCAGCCTGAAAATCACAGGACTTATCTGTTGTGAGGAAAGAAGTCTGCAGTATGAATTTGAAAGATGTGTGAGCCTCCTTTCATATTGAACAGAGGGGGAACAGTATCTGACAGGAAGCTGTCAGATACTGTTCCCCCTGTTTTAAATGGTCAAATTGAATGATATCAGCCTGAAAATCACAGGACTTATCTGTTGTGAGGAAAGAAGTCACTAGTATCAATTTGAAAGATGTGTGAGCCTCCTTTCATATTGAACAGAGGGGGAACAGTATCTGGCAGGAAGCTGTCAGGATGCGTTCCCCCTGTTTGAAATGGTCAATTTGAATGATATCAGCCTGAAAATCACAGGACTTATCTGTTGTGAGGAAAGAAGTCACTAGTATGAATTTGAAAGATGTGTGAGTCTCCTTTCATATTGAACAGAGGGGGAACAGTATCTGACAGGAAGCTGTTAGGATGCGTTCCCCCTGTTTTAAATGGTCAAATTGAATGATATCAGTCTGAAAATCACAGGACTTATCTGTTGTGAGGAAAGAAGTCTGCAGTATGAATTTGAAAGTTGTGTGAGCCTCCTTTCATATTGAACAGAGGGGGAACAGTATCTGACAGGAAGCTGTTAGGATGCGTTCCCCCTGTTTTAAATGGTCAAATTGAATGATATCAGTCTGAAAATCACAGGACTTATCTGTTGTGAGGAAAGAAGTCACTAGTATGAATTTGAAAGATGTGTGAGCCTCCTTTCATATTGAACAGAGGGGGAACAGTATCTGACAGGAAGCTGTCAGGATGCGTTCCCCCTGTTTTAAATGGTCAAATTGAATGATATCAGTCTGAAAATCACAGGACTTATCTGTTGTGAGGAAAGAAGTCTGCAGTATGAATTTGAAAGATGTGTGAGCCTCCTTTCATATTGAACAGAGGGGGAACAGTATCTGACAGGAAGCTGTCAGGATGCGTTCCCCCTGTTTTAAATGGTCAAATTGAATGATATCAGCCTGAAAATCACAGGACTTATCTGTTGTGAGGAAAGAAGTCTGCAGTATGAATTTGAAAGATGTGTGAGCCTCCTTTCATATTGAACAGAGGGGGAACAGTATCTGGCAGGAAGCTGTCAGATACTGTTCCCCCTGTTTTAAATGGTCAAATTGAATGATATCAGTCTGAAAATCACAGGACTTATCTGTTGTGAGGAAAGAAGTCTGCAGTATGAATTTGAAAGATGTGTGAGCCTCCTTTCATATTGAACAGAGGGGGAACAGTATCTGACAGGAAGCTGTCAGGATGCGTTCCCCCTGTTTTAAATGGTCAAATTGAATGATATCAGCCTGAAAATCACAGGACTTATCTGTTGTGAGGAAAGAAGTCATTAGTATGAATTTGAAAGATGTGTGAGCCTCCTTTCATATTGAACAGAGGGGGAACAGTATCTGACAGGAAGCTGTCAGGATGCGTTCCCCCTGTTTTAAATGGTCAAATTGAATGATATCAGCCTGAAAATCACAGGACTTATCTGTTGTGAGGAAAGAAGTCTGCAGTATGAATTTGAAAGATGTGTGAGCCTCCTTTCATATTGAACAGAGGGGGAACAGTATCTGACAGGAAGCTGTCAGGATGCGTTCCCCCTGTTTTAAATGGTCAAATTGAATGATATCAGCCTGAAAATCACAGGACTTATCTGTTGTGAGGAAAGAAGTCTGCAGTATGAATTTGAAAGATGTGTGAGCCTCCTTTCATATTGAACAGAGGGGGAACAGTATCTGACAGGAAGCTGTCAGGATGCGTTCCCCCTGTTTTAAATGGTCAAATTGAATGATATCAGTCTGAAAATCACAGGACTTATCTGTTGTGAGGAAAGAAGTCTGCAGTATGAATTTGAAAGATGTGTGAGCCTCCTTTCATATTGAACAGAGGGGGAACAGTATCTGGCAGGAAGCTGTCAGGATGCGTTCCCCCTGTTTTAAATGGTCAAATTGAATGATATCAGCCTGAAAATCACAGGACTTATCTGTTGTGAGGAAAGAAGTCACTAGTATGAATTTGAAAGATGTGTGAGCCTCCTTTCATATTGAACAGAGGGGGAACAGTATCTGACAGGAAGCTGTCAGGATGCGTTCCCCCTGTTTTAAATGGTCAAATTGAATGATATCAGCCTGAAAATCACAGGACTTATCTGTTGTGAGGAAAGAAGTCTGCAGTATGAATTTGAAAGATGTGTGAGCCTCCTTTCATATTGAACAGAGGGGGAACAGTATCTGACAGGAAGCTGTCAGGATGCGTTCCCCCTGTTTTAAATGGTCAAATTGAATGATATCAGTCTGAAAATCACAGGACTTATCTGTTGTGAGGAAAGAAGTCTGCAGTATGAATTTGAAAGATGTGTGAGCCTCCTTTCATATTGAACAGAGGGGGAACAGTATCTGACAGGAAGCTGTCAGATACTGTTCCCCCTGTTTTAAATGGTCAAATTGAATGATATCAGCCTGAAAATCACAGGACTTATCTGTTGTGAGGAAAGAAGTCACTAGTATGAATTTGAAAGATGTGTGAGCCTCCTTTCATATTGAACAGAGGGGGAACAGTATCTGACAGGAAGCTGTCAGGATGCGTTCCCCCTGTTTTAAATGGTCAAATTGAATGATATCAGCCTGAAAATCACAGGACTTATCTGTTGTGAGGAAAGAAGTCACTAGTATGAATTTGAAAGATGTGTGAGCCTCCTTTCATATTGAACAGAGGGGGAACAGTATCTGACAGGAAGCTGTCAGGATGCGTTCCCCCTGTTTTAAATGGTCAAATTGAATGATATCAGTCTGAAAATCACAGGACTTATCTGTTGTGAGGAAAGAAGTCTGCAGTATGAATTTGAAAGATGTGTGAGCCTCCTTTCATATTGAACAGAGGGGGAACAGTATCTGACAGGAAGCTGTCAGATACTGTTCCCCCTGTTTTAAATGGTCAAATTGAATGATATCAGTCTGAAAATCACAGGACTTATCTGTTGTGAGGAAAGAAGTCTGCAGTATGAATTTGAAAGATGTGTGAGCCTCCTTTCATATTGAACAGAGGGGGAACAGTATCTGACAGGAAGCTGTCAGGATGCGTTCCCCCTGTTTTAAATGGTCAAATTGAATGATATCAGCCTGAAAATCACAGGACTTATCTGTTGTGAGGAAAGAAGTCTGCAGTATGAATTTGAAAGATGTGTGAGCCTCCTTTCATATTGAACAGAGGGGGAACAGTATCTGACAGGAAGCTGTCAGGATGCGTTCCCCCTGTTTTAAATGGTCAAATTGAATGATATCAGCCTGAAAATCACAGGACTTATCTGTTGTGAGGAAAGAAGTCTGCAGTATGAATTTGAAAGATGTGTGAGCCTCCTTTCATATTGAACAGAGGGGGAACAGTATCTGACAGGAAGCTGTCAGATACTGTTCCCCCTGTTTTAAATGGTCAAATTGAATGATATCAGTCTGAAAATCACAGGACTTATCTGTTGTGAGGAAAGAAGTCACTAGTATGAATTTGAAAGATGTGTGAGCCTCCTTTCATATTGAACAGAGGGGGAACAGTATCTGACAGGAAGCTGTCAGGATGCATTCCCCCTGTTTTAAATGGTCAAATTGAAGGATATCAGCCTGAAAATCACAGGACTTATCTGTTGTGAGGAAAGAAGTCTGCAGTATGAATTTGAAAGATGTGTGAGCCTCCTTTCATATTGAACAGAGGGGGAACAGTATCTGACAGGAAGCTGTCAGGATGCATTCCCCCTGTTTTAAATGGTCAAATTGAAGGATATCAGTCTGAAAATCACAGGACTTATCTGTTGTGAGGAAAGAAGTCATTAGTATGAATTTGAAAGATGTGTGAGCCTCCTTTCATATTGAACAGAGGGGGAACAGTATCTGACAGGAAGCTGTCAGGATGCGTTCCCCCTGTTTTAAATGGTCAAATTGAATGATATCAGCCTGAAAATCACAGGACTTATCTGTTGTGAGGAAAGAAGTCTGCAGTATGAATTTGAAAGATGTGTGAGCCTCCTTTCATATTGAACAGAGGGGGAACAGTATCTGACAGGAAGCTGTCAGATACTGTTCCCCCTGTTTTAAATGGTCAAATTGAATGATATCAGCCTGAAAATCACAGGACTTATCTGTTGTGAGGAAAGAAGTCTGCAGTATGAATTTGAAAGATGTGTGAGCCTCCTTTCATATTGAACAGAGGGGGAACAGTATCTGACAGGAAGCTGTCAGGATGCGTTCCCCCTGTTTTAAATGGTCAAATTGAATGATATCAGCCTGAAAATCACAGGACTTATCTGTTGTGAGGAAAGAAGTCATTAGTATGAATTTGAAAGATGTGTGAGCCTCCTTTCATATTGAACAGAGGGGGAACAGTATCTGACAGGAAGCTGTCAGGATGCGTTCCCCCTGTTTTAAATGGTCAAATTGAATGATATCAGTCTGAAAATCACAGGACTTATCTGTTGTGAGGAAAGAAGTCTGCAGTATGAATTTGAAAGATGTGTGAGCCTCCTTTCATATTGAACAGAGGGGGAACAGTATCTGACAGGAAGCTGTCAGGATGCGTTCCCCCTGTTTTAAATGGTCAAATTGAATGATATCAGTCTGAAAATCACAGGACTTATCTGTTGTGAGGAAAGAAGTCATCAGTATGAATTTGAAAGATGTGTGAGCCTCCTTTCATATTGAACAGAGGGGGAACAGTATCTGACAGGTAGCTGTCAGGATGCGTTCCCCCTGTTTTAAATGGTCAAATTGAATGATATCAGCCTGAAAATCACAGGACTTATCTGTTGTGAGGAAAGAAGTCACTAGTATGAATTTGAAAGATGTGTGAGCCTCCTTTCATATTGAACAGAGGGGGAACAGTATCTGACAGGAAGCTGTCAGGATGCGTTCCCCCTGTTTTAAATGGTCAAATTGAATGATATCAGCCTGAAAATCACAGGACTTATCTGTTGTGAGGAAAGAAGTCTGCTAGTATGAATTTGAAAGATGTGTGAGCCTCCTTTCATATTGAACAGAGGGGGAACAGTATCTGACAGGAAGCTGTCAGATACTGTTCCCCCTGTTTTAAATGGTCAAATTGAATGATATCAGTCTGAAAATCACAGGACTTATCTGTTGTGAGGAAAGAAGTCTGCAGTATGAATTTGAAAGATGTGTGAGCCTCCTTTCATATTGAACAGAGGGGGAACAGTATCTGACAGGAAGCTGTCAGGATGCGTTCCCCCTGTTTTAAATGGTCAAATTGAATGATATCAGCCTGAAAATCACAGGACTTATCTGTTGTGAGGAAAGAAGTCTGCTAGTATGAATTTGAAAGATGTGTGAGCCTCCTTTCATATTGAACAGAGGGGGAACAGTATCTGACAGGAAGCTGTCAGGATGCGTTCCCCCTGTTTTAAATGGTCAAATTGAATGATATCAGCCTGAAAATCACAGGACTTATCTGTTGTGAGGAAAGAAGTCTGCAGTATGAATTTGAAAGATGTGTGAGCCTCCTTTCATATTGAACAGAGGGGGAACAGTATCTGACAGGAAGCTGTCAGGATGCGTTCCCCCTGTTTTAAATGGTCAAATTGAATGATATCAGCCTGAAAATCACAGGACTTATCTGTTGTGAGGAAAGAAGTCTGCAGTATGAATTTGAAAGATGTGTGAGCCTCCTTTCATATTGAACAGAGGGGGAACAGTATCTGACAGGAAGCTGTCAGATACTGTTCCCCCTGTTTTAAATGGTCAAATTGAATGATATCAGTCTGAAAATCACAGGACTTATCTGTTGTGAGGAAAGAAGTCTGCAGTATGAATTTGAAAGATGTGTGAGCCTCCTTTCATATTGAACAGAGGGGGAACAGTATCTGACAGGAAGCTGTCAGGATGCGTTCCCCCTGTTTTAAATGGTCAAATTGAATGATATCAGCCTGAAAATCACAGGACTTATCTGTTGTGAGGAAAGAAGTCACTAGTATGAATTTGAAAGATGTGTGAGCCTCCTTTCATATTGAACAGAGGGGGAACAGTATCTGACAGGAAGCTGTCAGATACTGTTCCCCCTGTTTTAAATGGTCAAATTGAATGATATCAGTCTGAAAATCACAGGACTTATCTGTTGTGAGGAAAGAAGTCTGCAGTATGAATTTGAAAGATGTGTGAGCCTCCTTTCATATTGAACAGAGGGGGAACAGTATCTGACAGGAAGCTGTCAGGATGCGTTCCCCCTGTTTTAAATGGTCAAATTGAATGATATCAGCCTGAAAATCACAGGACTTATCTGTTGTGAGGAAAGAAGTCTGCAGTATGAATTTGAAAGATGTGTGAGCCTCCTTTCATATTGAACAGAGGGGGAACAGTATCTGACAGGAAGCTGTCAGATACTGTTCCCCCTGTTTTAAATGGTCAAATTGAATGATATCAGCCTGAAAATCACAGGACTTATCTGTTGTGAGGAAAGAAGTCTGCAGTATGAATTTGAAAGATGTGTGAGCCTCCTTTCATATTGAACAGAGGGGGAACAGTATCTGGCAGGAAGCTGTCAGGATGCGTTCCCCCTGTTTTAAATGGTCAAATTGAATGATATCAGCCTGAAAATCACAGGACTTATCTGTTGTGAGGAAAGAAGTCACTAGTATGAATTTGAAAGATGTGTGAGCCTCCTTTCATATTGAACAGAGGGGGAACAGTATCTGACAGGAAGCTGTCAGGATGCGTTCCCCCTGTTTTAAATGGTCAAATTGAATGATATCAGTCTGAAAATCACAGGACTTATCTGTTGTGAGGAAAGAA
Organism: Diplodus puntazzo; assembly: GCA_963678695.2. Classification (NCBI taxonomy): domain Eukaryota; kingdom Metazoa; phylum Chordata; class Actinopteri; order Spariformes; family Sparidae; genus Diplodus; species Diplodus puntazzo. The sequence goes on from OZ023178.1 coordinate 2,289,068, forward strand.
GTCTGCAGTATGAATTTGAAAGATGTGTGAGCCTCCTTTCATATTGAACAGAGGGGGAACAGTATCTGACAGGAAGCTGTCAGGATGCGTTCCCCCTGTTTTAAATGGTCAAATTGAATGATATCAGCCTGAAAATCACAGGACTTATCTGTTGTGAGGAAAGAAGTCATTAGTATGAATTTGAAAGATGTGTGAGCCTCCTTTCATATTGAACAGAGGGGGAACAGTATCTGACAGGAAGCTGTCAGATACTGTTCCCCCTGTTTTAAATGGTCAAATTGAATGATATCAGCCTGAAAATCACAGGACTTATCTGTTGTGAGGAAAGAAGTCTGCAGTATGAATTTGAAAGATGTGTGAGCCTCCTTTCATATTGAACAGAGGGGGAACAGTATCTGACAGGAAGCTGTCAGGATGCGTTCCCCCTGTTTTAAATGGTCAAATTGAATGATATCAGCCTGAAAATCACAGGACTTATCTGTTGTGAGGAAAGAAGTCTGCAGTATGAATTTGAAAGATGTGTGAGCCTCCTTTCATATTGAACAGAGGGGGAACAGTATCTGACAGGAAGCTGTCAGATACTGTTCCCCCTGTTTTAAATGGTCAAATTGAATGATATCAGTCTGAAAATCACAGGACTTATCTGTTGTGAGGAAAGAAGTCTGCAGTATGAATTTGAAAGATGTGTGAGCCTCCTTTCATATTGAACAGAGGGGGAACAGTATCTGGCAGGAAGCTGTCAGGATGCGTTCCCCCTGTTTTAAATGGTCAAATTGAATGATATCAGCCTGAAAATCACAGGACTTATCTGTTGTGAGGAAAGAAGTCACTAGTATGAATTTGAAAGATGTGTGAGCCTCCTTTCATATTGAACAGAGGGGGAACAGTATCTGACAGGAAGCTGTCAGGATGCGTTCCCCCTGTTTTAAATGGTCAAATTGAATGATATCAGCCTGAAAATCACAGGACTTATCTGTTGTGAGGAAAGAAGTCTGCAGTATGAATTTGAAAGATGTGTGAGCCTCCTTTCATATTGAACAGAGGGGGAACAGTATCTGACAGGAAGCTGTCAGGATGCGTTCCCCCTGTTTTAAATGGTCAAATTGAATGATATCAGCCTGAAAATCACAGGACTTATCTGTTGTGAGGAAAGAAGTCTCTAGTATGAATTTGAAAGATGTGTGAGCCTCCTTTCATATTGAACAGAGGGGGAACAGTATCTGACAGGAAGCTGTCAGGATGCGTTCCCCCTGTTTTAAATGGTCAAATTGAATGATATCAGCCTGAAAATCACAGGACTTATCTGTTGTGAGGAAAGAAGTCTGCAGTATGAATTTGAAAGATGTGTGAGCCTCCTTTCATATTGAACAGAGGGGGAACAGTATCTGGCAGGAAGCTGTCAGGATGCGTTCCCCCTGTTTTAAATGGTCAAATTGAATGATATCAGCCTGAAAATCACAGGACTTATCTGTTGTGAGGAAAGAAGTCTGCAGTATGAATTTGAAAGATGTGTGAGCCTCCTTTCATATTGAACAGAGGGGGAACAGTATCTGACAGGAAGCTGTCAGGATGCTGTTCCCCCTGTTTTAAATGGTCAAATTGAATGATATCAGTCTGAAAATCACAGGACTTATCTGTTGTGAGGAAAGAAGTCTGCAGTATGAATTTGAAAGATGTGTGAGCCTCCTTTCATATTGAACAGAGGGGGAACAGTATCTGACAGGAAGCTGTCAGGATGCGTTCCCCCTGTTTTAAATGGTCAAATTGAATGATATCAGCCTGAAAATCACAGGACTTATCTGTTGTGAGGAAAGAAGTCACTAGTATGAATTTGAAAGATGTGTGAGCCTCCTTTCATATTGAACAGAGGGGGAACAGTATCTGACAGGAAGCTGTCAGGATGCGTTCCCCCTGTTTTAAATGGTCAAATTGAATGATATCAGTCTGAAAATCACAGGACTTATCTGTTGTGAGGAAAGAAGTCTGCAGTATGAATTTGAAAGATGTGTGAGCCTCCTTTCATATTGAACAGAGGGGGAACAGTATCTGACAGGAAGCTGTCAGGATGCGTTCCCCCTGTTTTAAATGGTCAAATTGAATGATATCAGCCTGAAAATCACAGGACTTATCTGTTGTGAGGAAAGAAGTCACTAGTATGAATTTGAAAGATGTGTGAGCCTCCTTTCATATTGAACAGAGGGGGAACAGTATCTGACAGGAAGCTGTCAGGATGCGTTCCCCCTGTTTTAAATGGTCAAATTGAATGATATCAGTCTGAAAATCACAGGACTTATCTGTTGTGAGGAAAGAAGTCTGCAGTATGAATTTGAAAGATGTGTGAGCCTCCTTTCATATTGAACAGAGGGGGAACAGTATCTGACAGGAAGCTGTCAGGATGCGTTCCCCCTGTTTTAAATGGTCAAATTGAATGATATCAGCCTGAAAATCACAGGACTTATCTGTTGTGAGGAAAGAAGTCTGCAGTATGAATTTGAAAGATGTGTGAGCCTCCTTTCATATTGAACAGAGGGGGAACAGTATCTGACAGGAAGCTGTCAGGATGCGTTCCCCCTGTTTTAAATGGTCAAATTGAATGATATCAGCCTGAAAATCACAGGACTTATCTGTTGTGAGGAAAGAAGTCTGCAGTATGAATTTGAAAGATGTGTGAGCCTCCTTTCATATTGAACAGAGGGGGAACAGTATCTGACAGGAAGCTGTCAGATACTGTTCCCCCTGTTTTAAATGGTCAAATTGAATGATATCAGCCTGAAAATCACAGGACTTATCTGTTGTGAGGAAAGAAGTCTGCAGTATGAATTTGAAAGATGTGTGAGCCTCCTTTCATATTGAACAGAGGGGGAACAGTATCTGACAGGAAGCTGTCAGGATGCGTTCCCCCTGTTTTAAATGGTCAAATTGAATGATATCAGCCTGAAAATCACAGGACTTATCTGTTGTGAGGAAAGAAGTCTGCAGTATGAATTTGAAAGATGTGTGAGCCTCCTTTCATATTGAACAGAGGGGGAACAGTATCTGACAGGAAGCTGTCAGGATGCGTTCCCCCTGTTTTAAATGGTCAAATTGAATGATATCAGTCTGAAAATCACAGGACTTATCTGTTGTGAGGAAAGAAGTCTGCAGTATGAATTTGAAAGATGTGTGAGCCTCCTTTCATATTGAACAGAGGGGGAACAGTATCTGACAGGAAGCTGTCAGGATGCGTTCCCCCTGTTTTAAATGGTCAAATTGAATGATATCAGCCTGAAAATCACAGGACTTATCTGTTGTGAGGAAAGAAGTCTGCAGTATGAATTTGAAAGATGTGTGAGCCTCCTTTCATATTGAACAGAGGGGGAACAGTATCTGACAGGAAGCTGTCAGATACTGTTCCCCCTGTTTTAAATGGTCAAATTGAATGATATCAGTCTGAAAATCACAGGACTTATCTGTTGTGAGGAAAGAAGTCTGCAGTATGAATTTGAAAGATGTGTGAGCCTCCTTTCATATTGAACAGAGGGGGAACAGTATCTGACAGGAAGCTGTCAGGATGCGTTCCCCCTGTTTTAAATGGTCAAATTGAATGATATCAGCCTGAAAATCACAGGACTTATCTGTTGTGAGGAAAGAAGTCTGCAGTATGAATTTGAAAGATGTGTGAGCCTCCTTTCATATTGAACAGAGGGGGAACAGTATCTGACAGGAAGCTGTCAGATACTGTTCCCCCTGTTTTAAATGGTCAAATTGAATGATATCAGTCTGAAAATCACAGGACTTATCTGTTGTGAGGAAAGAAGTCTGCAGTATGAATTTGAAAGATGTGTGAGCCTCCTTTCATATTGAACAGAGGGGGAACAGTATCTGACAGGAAGCTGTCAGGATGCGTTCCCCCTGTTTTAAATGGTCAAATTGAATGATATCAGCCTGAAAATCACAGGACTTATCTGTTGTGAGGAAAGAAGTCATTAGTATGAATTTGAAAGATGTGTGAGCCTCCTTTCATATTGAACAGAGGGGGAACAGTATCTGACAGGAAGCTGTCAGATACTGTTCCCCCTGTTTTAAATGGTCAAATTGAATGATATCAGTCTGAAAATCACAGGACTTATCTGTTGTGAGGAAAGAAGTCTGCAGTATGAATTTGAAAGATGTGTGAGCCTCCTTTCATATTGAACAGAGGGGGAACAGTATCTGACAGGAAGCTGTCA